>OX352772.1:241938292-242538292 GCA_947095535.1 Poecilobothrus nobilitatus
TATTAATATTATTATTATTTTTATTATTATTATTATTATTATATTGATTAGCGATATTGTCACATGTTTGGGAATAATTTTTATTTGGACTATTATTTTTTTCATTGGAATTTTTGATTATTATTTTCATTTTGTTTTTTTTTCTACATTTTTTTGAGTTAAAACTTCGATAAATATTTTGTACTCATCTTCGTCAATTTTATTTTAATTTTTTGTACTTTGTGACTTCTGAGTCGTTCATTTTTTCGATTAATGGTGCACAATAATTATTGCAATGAACCATTCAAAGATATTATGCGGATTATTATTATTGGTTTGAAAATTACTATTATTAGAAATTTTTATTAATATTATTATTATTATCTTTAGTTATTTTTCTGTTTGTGCCAAGATCGGTTAACATTTTTTCTAATATTTTTATTTAATTTTTTAGAACATAGTTTTATTTCCCTATTTTTGACATGTTTTTGTCATTTTGTTTTTTACTCGTTTTTTTTTACCACATGGAGTAGACATTTTAATTTTTGTTTTTTTTTTCACTAGATTTATCACTAAGTAAAATTTCAATATTATGTTTTACATTTTTTTTAAGTTTCTTTGCTTTATTTTCTAAAGACATTGCCAGAAATATAGCACAGAAGGTTAAACAATATTAAATCGCACAAATTATATACATTTTCTAATTGGTCAATATATTTTTAGCCATATATCAGAAAAAATCAATAATATATAAATATTTAAAATATCAAATTGCACATCGTTTAACAGTTGCGTTTCGTTTAACAGCACGTGCGTATCGTTTAACAGTTAGAGTAAAACTCAATTTATTTTAGAGTAATTTATGTCATATGTTTAAAATATAATATTAAACAAAAAATTATAAAGAAGAAAATATTTAATTCTAAAGTAGTTTTCAAAAAGAAGGTTACAAATTTTAAAAGAAAAAAAAATATGTAGATATAGTTGTGATTTGACTAAGGTAGTATATTCATATTAGAAATAAGAAAATGATAATAATAACAACTAACTGCAGTATTATAATACTAATTAGTATTTAAAAAACTCCCCTCAATTTACATTATAATATACAACAACTTTTTTTTTTTGTTAATGTCAAGTATTTTGCTTTAAAATATTTAATCAAAATTATTTTTCATTGTAATGCAATTTCTTGCCTACATTTATGTGGTAGAGAAATGCATTAAAAAAAAAAAAAAAAATAACTGATATTAACATTAAAAAAAACAATGATAATGAAAATTGAATTTCATTCGAGAGTAGTAAAGTACATTGTGCGACCTAGTTGGTCCAGTATGTCTTCTATGTTCGGGATAGGGTATTTATCGTCAATGGTCATATTATTTAACTTTCGATAGTCAATAACAATGCGCCATTTTTGTTTTTCGGACACATCTCTTATTTTTGGAACCACCCATATGGGTGCAGAATATGGGGAGTCATTTCACCTTATTATTCCATGTTTCAACATGTCATTAATTTGCTCTTCAACCTCCAAAAGATGTATTTCTGGATACCGATACAGTTTTGTATAAATTGGGATTTCATTAGTTGTATTTATTTTGTTTTATTGTATGCGTGAACGTTAGATCATCACCTACGTGGTAGAAAGCTTTATTAAACCTCTTTATTATTTTCAGAAGTTCTTGTTTTGTCACTACATCGAAATGGTTAATTCTAAAATCTTTTCTATCAAGAAAAATTTCATTTTGAAATATTTCAAGTTCTTTAAGTGGAAAAGGAATAAAATATTGTTTTTCCCCATTTTCATTGAAAAATAATGGAATTTCATTTCCGGTTTTTAATTTTAAAATTTTATCCGTATAATTTATTATACCTTGTAAATGTATTAAAATATTATTCCCTATTAATCCGTCAAATTTGTCGTGAAAATTCAGTTCCAAAAATTATATTTTTTTATCGGAATTAAATTCTAAAAATCAATCTATAGTTATTTTAGTATTACAATAAATGGTATTTTTCAAAGTTTTTATTGGAATTTCTTTTATTCTATTGGCATATATGGGATTACAAATTCCGGTATTTATGAACTTCCATTACTTCATCTTGAGTACAACGGTAATTTATGTTAGATTGTTCTCTTCTCTGAAAATTTTGTTTTCTATTTGATTGAAAATTTCTATGTTTAAAAATTTGATTAGTTCTATTTCTTTGATTAGAATTAGTAATGTTATTGATAATTAAATTATTATTATTACTATTGTTATTATAACTCTTATTATTTCTGTTATAATTAAAATTTCTATTGTAAGTTGAATTATTTCTGTTGTTAGTTGAATAATTATCATTATCGTTACTATTTCTATTATAATTATTAGAGGTATAATTTCTGTTATAGTTTAAATTTCTATTGTTATTATTGTTAGTATTATTATAGCTAGTATTATTATTAAAGTTAGTATTATTATAATTAGGATAAATATGATTTATATCCTTGAATTTTTTCAACCCTAAGTTTATGTAACATCTTAATTAGATTTATTGAGAAAAAAAATATTTTTTATTTATACTTTTTGTCCACAAAATAATTTTATTAATATTTTATTTTTATAAGTCTTAAAATATTATATTTATTTATTATAAAGCCTTTATATATTTCGGCATCACTGCCATCATCAGGACGAATATAATTTAATACTAAACATGAATAATTTTCCTATTTTTTAATATTACATTTATACCTACTAATTAATTACAATTCTAAACAAATATTTAACATATGTGAATTTCGCAATTCTAATTGTTCGTTCAAAATAAATTTATTTTGTTTTATAGCTTTTTTAATTTCTAGAGATTCCAATAAATCCAACTTTTTACCTTTTTTATCAATATGTAAGATTTTAAGGTTATTTATACTGCTAGAATAGTTTTTTTCCATTAAGTGATTGGCAAAATTGGACTTGAATCGACTTTATTAAGTTCTCTAATGTGTTCCGAATAACGAATCGCGAAATTTCTAGCTGTTTGTCCTACATAGATACTGTCACATGTATCACATTTAATTTCATATACACCTGAATTTTTTAATTTATCTAATTTTTCTTTATTATTTTATTCAACAATTTTAGCTATGCTATTGTTGTTATAGAAAGCTACCTTTAAATCAGTTTCTTTTTCTATTTTATTAGAAACAGAACCTATATATTTTATTTTTATATACTTTTTGTTGTCATTTTTTATGTAATTTGCAGGGTATATTTCATTGTTTACTAGTTTTTTGGTTTTATTGTCAAGTAATTTATAGATAACTTTTTCCTTATACCCATTTTCTAAAGCTATATATATTATTGTGTGAAGTTCTTTTTTATGAGCTAATTCATCTAATGGAATATTAATTAATCTATTAATCTTGGAATGAAGTACTGATAATTTTAAATTTGTTGGATGCTTAGAATTTTTAGGTATGATTATATCTGAATAAGTGTTTTTCCTATATATTTCAAAACTTAATCTACTATTCTTACGAATTATTTTTAAATCTAAAAGTTTATTTTACAATTTGATTCTATTTCTGATGTGAATTGTATATTCTTATTAATACTATTAATCCACATTAAAAAGTTGTTCAGGTTCTCTTCATCCCCTTTCCATAAGCATAAAATATCATCCACATAACGATTGTAAAAACCTATGTATTCTGTATATGGGCAGCTTCTTCTAAATATTTTCTTCTCTAAATGATCCATAAATATGTCGGCTAGTAGAGGTGAAATTGGTGAACCCATTGGACAGCCTTTTAGCATTTTGTAAAATTTGTTTTCGAATTCAAAATAATTTTGGTCCACACATAAATTGAATATTACTTTAAGTTCTCTTTTAATATTTTTGTCGTTGACTGTTGTATTTATTATGCTATATACTATTGCTTTTAATTCATTAATTGGTATGGAAGTGAATAAGCTTTTTACATCTAACGATATTAAAATCGCATTGGCTGGTATATCAAGATTTTTTATTTGGTTGCATAAATCAACGCTATTTTTTATTGTGTGCTGCGGTTTAAATTTTGTTTCTTTTAGAAATATTTCGTTAAAAGCTTGACATAATTTATAAGCTGGTGCACTATTGTATGGAACTACTGGTCCAAGTGGAATTTCATTAATATTTCCTGACTTGTGTAGCTTAGGCAAACCTTTAATGTAAGGTGCCTTTGGATTCATATTTATGTGTTTATATCCATTATTATGTTCAAAAATTGTATTACAATCTTTAATACAATTTTTAACATCGTTCTGGAATTTTTTAGTAGGATCAGTTTTACATTTTGTAGGTAAACATTATTTTATAACTTCATACATTTTTGCATCATAATCATCTTTATTCATTATTGTTAATATATTGCCTTTATCCGCTTTACTAACTATTAAATCATTTTGTTTTATTTTTTTATTAATAGATATGAGTACCGCTTTTTCATTTTTGTTGTTATTATAATTAAAAGTTGCACTTTCTCTTTTAATAGCACTAGCATATACAGATTTTAATACGTTGTCTGCTTTCGTTAAAGCTATTTCTGTGTCTAAGGCAAGATCGATATAGTCATTTTTATTTTTAATAGTTGGCGGCCAATATTTTAATCCATATTTCATAATATTAAGTTCTGCTTTCGTGAAACATGTATTAGTGAAAGTTTTAATTCTAGGGTAAAAGTTTTGAATAACATTTGTATTTTCTGTTGAGTTTGATTTCGTTTTTTCTTTTGTAAGAGAGAAAAGGTTTTTCTGTAAGAAGTGAAGATGTTGATTGCTTTCTCTCGTGTATTGTTCGAAGATATTTTCTTGTAAGTTATCAAACTCTATGGCATGTAATCTATAAGTCAATTCACTATGAATTACCTTTAAATGAAGTCGTAGGTCATCTCTTGTAGAGTATAATTTCCTTATTTCTCCCGATAGCCATTTTTATTTTGCTTTAGTAATAACTTTTAGTACATGATGATTTAAATTGTCCTTAGTTTTTATTTTTATATAATTAGGAAAAATATTGCGTTTTTTACATTGTGAGTTAAACCAAATCTGATTGTTGACTTTCTTCGATTTATCCATGTATTTTTTGTATTTTATGGTTAATTTTGCTGTACAAGCAGTTTTATATCCTTGAATTTTTGCAACCGTAAGTTTGTGGAACATCTTAATTAGATTTTTGAGGAAAAAATTGTTTTTTATTTATACTTTTTGTCCACAAAATAATTTTATTAATATTTTATTTTTATAAGTCTTAAAATATTATATTTATTTATTATAAAGCATCACTGCCATCATCAGGGCGAATACAAATTAATGCTAAACATGAATAATTTTCCTATTTTTTAATATTACATTTATACCTACTAATTAATTACAATTCTAAACAAATATTTAACATAGGTGAATTTCGCAATTCTAATTGTTCGTTCAAAATAGATTTATTTTGTTTTATAGCTTTTTTAATTTCTAGAGATTCCAATAAATCCAACTTTTTACCTTTTTTATCCATATGTAAGATTTTAAGGTTATTTATATTGCTAGAATGGTTTTTTTTCCATTAAGTGATTGGCAAAATTGGACTTGGAATCGACTTTATTAAGTTCTCTAATGTGTTCCGAATAACGAATCGCGAAATTTCTACCTGTTTGTCCTACATAGATACTGTCACATGTATCACATTTAATTTCATATACACCTGAATTTTTTAATTTATCTAATTTTTCTTTATTATTTATTATAATTTTACATATGCTATTGTTGTTATAGAAAGCTACCTTTAAATCCGTTTCTTTACACCCTACACCTAAAGTATAGGGTATATTAGCTTTGGTATTGTGTTTGTAACCACCAAAAGGAAGCGAGTTAGGTATAGACATGTATATATATTCTGAATCAGGATCACCGCCGGAGTCGATTTAGCGTCCGTCCGTCCGTCCGTACGCACGATAATTCAAAAAATAATGATGCTATCTTGATGAAATTTATATAGTAGGTTACCAATTACGAAAGAAAGGCTAAGTTCGAATCTGGACAAAATCCGTCCATGGGTTCGGATTCTGGAAGCTTCCGAATGATTCCAGAGCAAACGAGATTATCTCCAAAATCAACAAAGATAGAACCTTCAAATTTTGTACAATGATGTTTCTTCCCGTTCGATTTATGTCTCTGAAATTTAAGAGGATTTGGTCCATTGGTTTGGGTTTTGGAAGCTTCCGAACAAGCACCAGAGCAAATGAGATTATCTCCAAAACCAACAAAGATAGAACCTTTAAATTTTGTACAATGATGTTCCTTCCCGTTCGATTTATGTCTCTGAAATTTAAGAGGATTTGGTCCATGGGTTTGGATTTGGAAGCTTCCGAACGAGCCCCAGAGCAAATGAGATTATCTCCAAAACCAATAAAGATATAACTTTTACTTTTGGCAGAATGGTGTTCTTTCATGTATGATTTAGGCCTCTGAGATTTAAGAGGATTTGGTCCATGGGTTTGGATTTGGAAGCTTCGGAACGAGCACCAGAGCAAATGAGATTATCTCCAAAACCAACAAAGATATAACCTTTAAATTTGGCAGGGTGGTGTTCTTTCATGTTTTATTTAAGTCTCTGAAATGTGAGAAGATTTGGACCATGGGTTCGGGTTTCGGAAGCTTCCGAACGAGCCCCAGAAAAAACGAGATTATCTCCAAAACCAATAAAGATAGGACCTTTACATTTTTTATAATGATGTTTCTTCCAGTTTGATTTATGTCTCTAAAATTTAAGAGGATGTTTTGGAAGCTTCCAAACGAGCCCCAGAGCAAATGAGATTATCTCCAAAACCAATAAAGATATAACCTTTACTTTTGGCAGAATGGTGTTCTTTCATGTATGATTTAGGCCTCTGAAATTTGAGAGGATTTGGTCCTTGGGTTCGGATTTTCAAAGCTTCCGAACGAGCCTCAGAGCAAATTATATTATCTCCAAATGCAACAAAGATATAACCTTTAAATTAGGCAGAATGATGTTCCTTCATGTTTGATTTATGTTTCTGAAATTTGTGAGGATTTGGTCCATGGGTTCAAATCTTGGAAGCTTCCGGACGAGCCCCAGAGCAAACGAGTATATCTCCACAACCAACAAAGATAGAACTTTTATTTTTAGTACAAAGGTGTTCTGTTATGTTTCCTTTTCTATAAAATTGGAAACTGACTTTTGAAAGAAATTGAACCATGGGTTCGTATTTTGGAAACTTCCGGACGAGCACAAGAGCAACGAGCATATCTTCAAAACCAACAAAAGTAGAACCTTTAAATTTAATAGAATGGTGTTCTGGCAAGTTTTATGTTCCTGAGATGGATTCGATGAATTGGAGTGGCAATTCGGGTAGCTGACACAAACCTCCCAAGGACTACCAACCTCTTTTACGTTCTCGAAATTCTAGTTGAATAAGACAGAAAAGGGAAGAAGTTCAAGCAGCTGCCAAAAACACTTATGGATTTTTAATTTAATTCAAATTATTCAGGTGTAGGGTATTAATAAGTCGGTTGCATCGACTTACTGTTACATTTACTTGTTTTCTATTATATTAGCGATTTTATTAGAAATAGAACCCATATATTTTATTTTTACATACTTTTTGTTGTCATTTTTTATATAATTTGCAGGGTATATTTCATTGTTTATTAGTTTTTAGCATATTTCCAAAAAAAATTTGAAAAAATGTGCTTATTAGTTTCACTTTGTCCGTCCGTCCGTCCGTTTGTTTACAAAACTTCTACAACGTTAAAGATAGAGAAAAAAAATTTTAACCATGGGTAGGTCTCATAAAAAGAATAATTTTTGTGGAACAACTTTTTTATGTAGCCCCTCCCATTACGGAGCCACAGCCCCTCAAACTTTGAAAAAGCCATATTTTTAAATGCATATATCTAATGTTCTACTTAAGATTTTTTCAATCTGAAAACGTCATTCGACAGGTATTTCTTTTATCTTTGTAAATTAATATGAAAATTATACATTTTTTTTTAAATTTAGTATTTAAATTTACCGTTATGTGAAAACCAAATTTTGCATGATTTTTCTACTTTCATAACTCCGGCATGCTTCTAGATAGAGGCTTGAAATTTTGAGGCAAGAAAGAACTTTTAGAATTAGTATAAGTTTGCTCAGAAAATTTTTTTGGACCACCCCCTGTTTATGAGCTATTAGGGCTTAAAAATTGAAAATTTGCTATTTTTAAACACCTGTAACTTAGGAGCCTATACACATTTTACTTCTGCAAGATATAAAAATTATAGCTACAGTAATATATTTTTACGTGTGTTAAAGGTTTATTTAAGTTGTAAAGCGTTCCAAAGTTGCAGCTCTTCAAAATTGCGAAAAAGCCCCATTTTCAGATGTATATATCTCAGGCTTTGCGTAATAGTTTTGCAGTCTAAAACCGCCAGAAGATCGAAATTTTATTATCTATATAAAACAATATCAAAATTATGTAATATTTTGTAATTTACTATTTAAATTTACCGTTATGTGAAAACCACATTTTGCATGAAATTTCGTTTTTCATAACTCCGGAACGCCTTTAGATAGGAACCTGAAATTTTGAGACAAGAAAGAACTTTTAGAATTAGTATAAGTTTCCTCAGAAAATTTTTGGTAGCACCCCTTCTTTAAGAATTATTACGTCTCAAAAATTGAAAATTTGGTGTTTTTAGACACCTGTAACTTAGGCACCTGTACAAATTTTTCTTCGGCGAGACATGGAAATTAAAGATTCAATAATATATTTTTACGTGTGTTAACGGCTTTTCTTAGTTATATAGGATTCCGGAATTACGGCCCCTCAAAATTTCAAAAATGTTCTATTTTCACATTTTTTCTTATTACATGAAATTTTCAAATTTTTGTGTAAGTCACACTTCTAAACAGTTTGTATTGAGTTTTGGAAATGTGCGCTTTTAAAAACCGTTGGTTTACATTCTACCTTGTTTGGTTTTATTGTCAAGTAATTTATAGATAATTTTTTCTTTATACCCATTTTTTAAAGCTATGTTTATTATTGTGTGAAGTTCTTTTTTATAAGCTAATTCATCTAATGGAATATTAATTAATCTATTAATCATGGAATGAAATACTGATAATTTTAAATTTGTTGGATACTTAAAATTTTTAGGTATGATTATATCTGAATAAGTGTTTTTCCTATGTATTTCAAAACTTAATCTACTATTCTTACGAATTATTTTTAAATCTAAAAAGTTTATTTTACAATTTGATTCTATTTCTGATGTGAATTGTATATTTTTATTAATACTATTAATCCATATTAAAGAGTTGTTCAGGTTCTCTTCATCCCCTTTCCATAAGCATAAAATATCATCCACATAACGATTGTAAAAACCTATGTATTCAGTATATGGGCAGCTTCTTCTAAATATTTTCTTCTCTAAATGATCCATAAATATGTCGGCTAGTAGAGGTGAAATTGGTGAACCCATTGGACAGCCTTTTAGCATTTTGTAAAATTTGTTTTCGAATTTAAAATAATTTTGGTCCACACATAAATTGAATATTACTTTAAGTTCTCTTTTAATATTTTTGTCGTTGATTAAAATCGCATTGGCTGGTATATCAAGATTTTTTATTTGGTTGCATAAATCAACGCTATTTTTTATTGTGTGCTGTGGTTTAAATTTTGTTTCTTTTAGAAATATTTCGTTAAAAGCTTTACATAATTTATAAGCTGGTGCACTATTGTATGGAACTACTGGTCTAAGTGGAATTTGATTAATATTTTCTGACTTGTGTAGCTTAGGTAAACCTTTAATGTAAGGTGCCTTTGGATTCATATTTATGTGTTTATATCCATGTTTATGTTCAAAAATTGTATTACAATTTTTAATACAATTTTTAATATCATTCTGGAATTTTTTAGTAGGATCAGGTTTACATTTTGTAGGTAAACATTCTTTTATATCTTCATACATTTTTGCATCATAATCATCTTTATTCATTATTGTTAATGTATTGCCTTTATCCGCTTTACTAACTATTAAATCATTTTGTTTTAATTTATGTGTGGACCAAATTTGTTTTAAATTCGAAAACAAATTTTACAAAATGCTAAAAGGCTGTCCAATGGGTTCACCAATTTCACCTCTACTAGCCGACATATTTATGGATCATTTAGAGAAGAAAATATTTAGAAGAAGCTGCCCATATACTGAATACATAGGTTTTTACAATCGTTATGTGGGTGATATTTTATGCTTATGGAAAAGGGATGAAGAGAACCTGAACAACTCTTTAATATGGATTAATAGTATTAATAAAAATATACAATTCACATCAGAAATAGAATCAAATTGTAAAATAAACTTTTTAGATTTAAAAATAATTCGTAAGAATAGTAGATTAAGTTTTGAAATATATAGGAAAAACACTTATTCAGATATAATCATACCTAAAAATTCTAAGCATCCAACAAATTTAAAATTATCAGTACTTCATTCCAAGATTAATAGATTAATTAATATTCCATTAGATGAATTAGCTCATAAAAAAGAACTTCACACAATAATAAATATAGCTTTAGAAAATGGGTATAAGGAAAAAGTTATCTATAAATTACTTGACAATAAAACCAAAAAACTAATAAACAATGAAATATACCCTGCAAATTACATAAAAAATGACAACAAAAAGTATATAAAAATAAAATATATAGGTTCTATTTCTGATAATTATATAATAGAAAAAGAAACGGATTTTATAATAGAATAGCGATTATATAATAGAAAAAGAAACGGATTTAAAGGTAGCTTTCTATAACAACAATAGCATAGCTAAAATTGTTGAATAAAATAATAAAGAAAAATTAGATAAATTAAAAAATTCAGGTGTATATGAAATTAAATGTGATACATGTGACAGTATCTATGTAGGACAAACAGCTAGAAATTTCGCGATTCGTTATTCGGAACACATTAGAGAACTTAATAAAGTCGATTCAAGTCCAATTTTGCCAATCACTTAATGGAAAAAAACTATTCTAGCAGTATAAATAACCTTAAAATCTTACATATTGATAAAAAAGGTAAAAAGTTGGATTTATTGGAATCTTTAGAAATTAAAAAAGCTATAAAACAAAATAAATTTATTTTGAACGAACAATTAGAATTGCGAAATTCACATATGTTAAATATTTGTTTAGAATTGTAATTAATTAGTAGTTATAAATGTAATATTAAAAAATAGAAAAATTATTCATGTTTAGTATTAAATTATATTCACCAATTTCACCTCTACTAGCCGACATATTTATGGATCATTTAGAGAAGAAAATATTTAGAAGAAGCTGCCCATATACTGAATACATAAGTTTTTACAATCGTTATGTGGATGATATTTTATGCTTATGGAAAGGGGATGAAGAGAACCTGAACAACTCTTTAATATGGATTAATAGTATTAATAAAAATATACAATTCACATCAGAAATAGAATCAAATTGTAAAATAAACTTTTTAGATTTAAAAATAATTCGTAAGAATAGTAGATTAAGTTTTGAAATACATAGGAAAAACACTTATTCAGATATAATCATACCTGAAAATTTTAAGCATCCAACAAATTTAAAATTATCAGTATTTCATTCCATGATTAATAGATTAATTAAAATTCCATTAGATGAATTGGCTTATAAAAAATAACTTCACACAATAATAAATATAGCTTTGAAAAATGGGTATAAAGAAAAAATTATCTATAAATTACTTGACAATAAAACCAAAAAACTAATAAACAATGAAAATGAAATGATGAATGAAACCCTGCAAATTACATAAAAAATGACAACAAAAAGTATGTAAAAATAAAATATATAGGTTCTATTTCTAATAAAATCGCTAATAATAGAAAAAGAAACTGATTTAAAGGTAGCTTTCTATAACAACAATAGCATAGGTAAAATTATAATAAAATAAATTTATTATAATTTAGAATAGAAATTAAAAAAGCTATAAAACAAAATAAATCTATTTTGAACGAACAATTAGAATTGCGAAATTCATCTATGTTAAATATTTGTTTAGAATTGTAATTAATTAGTAGGTATAAATGTAATATTAAAAAATAGGAAAATTATTCATGTTTAGTATTGAATTGTATTCGCCCTGATGATGGCAGTGATGCCGAAATATATATAGGCTTTATAATAAATAAATATAATATTTTAAGACTTATAAAAATAAAATATTAATAAAATTATTTTGTGGACAAAAAGTATAAATAAAAAACAATTTTTTACTCAATAAATCTAATTAAGATGTTCCACAAACTTACGGTTGAAAAAATTCAAGGATATAAAACTGCTTGTACAGCAAAATTAACCATAAAATACAAAAAATACATGGATAAATCGAAGAAAGTCAACAATCAGATTTGGTTTAACTCACAATGTAAAAAACGCAATATTTTTCCTAATTATATAAAAATAAAAACTAAGGACAATTTAAATCATCATGTACTAAAAGTTATTACTAAAGCAAAATAAAAATGGCTATCGGGAGAAATAAGGAAATTATACTCTACAAGAGATGACCTACGACTTCATTTAAAGGTAATTCATAGTGAACTGACTTATAGATTACATGCCATAGAGTTTGATAACTTACAAGAAAAAATCTTCAAACAACACACGAGAGAAAGTAATCAACATCTTCACTTCTTACAGAAAAAGCTTTTCTCTCTAACAAAAGAAAAAACGAAATCAAACTCAACACAAAATACAAATGTTATTCAAAACTTTCACCCTAGAATTAAAACTTTCACTAATACATGTTTCATGAAAGCAGAACTTAATATTATGAAATATGGATTAAAACCGCCAACTATTAAAAATAAAAATGACTATATCGATCTTGCCTTAGACACAGAAATAGCTTTAAGCAAAGAAGACAACATATTAAAATCTGTATGTGCTAGTGCTATTAAAAGAAAAAGTGCAACTTTTAATTATAATAACAACAAAAATGAAAAAGCGGTACTCATATCTATTAATAAAAAAATAAAACAAAATGATTTAATAGTTAGTAAAACGGATACAGGCAATACATTAACAATAATCAATAAAGATGATTATGATGCAAAAATGTATGAAGTTATAAAAGAATGTTTACCTACAAAATGTAAGACTGATCCTACTAAAAAATTCCAGAATGATGCTAAAAATTGTATTAAAGATTGTAATACAATTTTTGAACATAATAGTGGATATATACCCATAAATATGAATCCAAAGGTACCTTACATTAAAGGTTTCCCTAAGCTACACAAGTCAGAAAATATTAATGAAATTCCACTTAGACCAGTAGTTCCACACAATAGTGCACCAACTTATAAATTATGTAAAGCGTTTAACGAAATATTTCTAAAAGAAACAAAATTTAAACCACAGCACACAATAAAAAATAGCGTTGATTTATGCAACCAAATAAAAAATCTTGATATACCAGCCAATGCGATTTTAATATCGTTAGATGTAAAAAGCTTATTCACTTCCATACCAATTAATGAATTAAAAGCAATAGTATATAGCATAATAAATACAACAGTCAATGACAAAAATATTAAAAGAGAACTTAAAGTAATATTCAATTTATGTGTTAAATTATTTTAAATTCGAAAAAAATTTTACAAAATGCTAAAAGGCTGTCCAATGTGTTAACCAAATTCTCCTCTACTAGCCGACATATTTATGGATCATTTAGAGAAGAAAATATTTAGAAGAAGCTGCCTATATACTGAATACATAGGTTTTTACTATCGTTATGTGGATGATATTTTATGCTTATGGAAAGGAGATGAAGAGAACCTGAACAACTCTTTAATATGGATTAATAGTATTAATAAAAATATACAATTCACATCAGAAATAGAATCAAATTGTAAAATAAACTTTTTAGATTTAAAAATAATTCGTAAGAATAGTAGATTAAGTTTTGAAATACATAGGAAAAACACTTATTCAGATATAATCATACCTAAAAATTTTAACCATCCAACAAATTTAAAATTATCAGTATTTCATTCCATGATTAATAGATTAATTAATATTCCATTAGATGAATTAGCTTATAAAAAATAACTTCACACAATAATAAATATAGCTTTAAAAAATGGGTATAAAGAAAAAATTATCTACAAATTACTTGACAATAAAATCAAAAAACTAATAAACAATGAAAATGAAATGATGAATGAAACCCTGCAAATTACATAAAAAATGACAACAAAAAGTATGTAAAAATAAAATATATAGGTTCTATTTCTAATAAAATCGCTAATAATAGAAAAAGAAACGGATTTAAAGGTAGCTTTCTATAACAACAATAGTATAGGTAAAATTATAATAAAATAAATTTGTAATTTATAATAAATAATTTTGTATTTGTATCTTATCTTTTCTTAAAGATTTGCACTCTTTAAAAATTTATGAGTCCGGTTTTTTTTTTTTTTATTTTTTAGAGTTTTAATTAAAAATGAATTTAAAATTGTTCACTATAATACACTCGCGTTTTTTATCATTGGTTCCTTCAATTAGAACCATTACCGACTGCGCCAGAAATGTCGTTCAAACACGAAAGCATAATAGATTAATTTTTTTTATTTCGAAAACGCAATTTTTATTTAAATAATTTGAATCCTTTTTAAGATAAAACACAATTTGAATTTAAACAATTTAGTTTTCTTTATTAACAAATTCTTTCGATCTAATAACTCTGATCGTTCAAAGCGAACTAACTTTTTTACATTATATTAAATATCCCCCACAATTAACATTTTACAGGATATTACATAACAAAAATTAAAAATTTTAAATTTACTGATTTTTCTTACAATCAGCAATTTCTTAAAAGGAGAAAAAATTAATTGATTTCATAACAAAATTATTTACTTAAACTAATTATAAGTCGTTTTCTTTATTTTAATACAAAGTTGTAATGTGACACTTTTATTTTGTAAGATTTGAAATTTGACAATATTTGGATATTAAGTATGAATTTTATTGATTTTTACTTAGGCTAAGCGATTTATTAAAAAGAATTAAAACTAATTGATTTCGTAACAAAATTTTTTACTTAGACTATTTGTAATTTATTGTTTTCCTTTAAATACAAAATTATACTTTAACACTTATGATTTTTATTTTTTAATTTGGGCTTGTGGTTTAACAATTTGTATATTGAACATGAAATTTTGAAGTGGTTTTGAAATAAGAAGAAGAACAAAAAGAATGTTAGTATGATAAGAAGAATAAATTTTAGTGGAATGGTATGTTTGTTGTTGAAGGGTGATCTTGTGGCAAGGGGCAATCCTGCGAGGATGTAACAATATAAATATATGTATATGGGTGCCGAACGAGTTTATAGGCCCTTACTATAAAAATCAGCAATGCAAAACTTTTTCAAATTGTCATACGATTTAATCAACTGTTTGACGCTTGCAATGCAGTTACTAGTGAACACATTACTAGTGAGTATATAAGTGGGACTTTATTAGGAATTTTAATCTATTTGCATTCTGACTTTTATTGAACAAAAGACTAAAAATGCAAGCTGATTTGACAACATTTCCGTTTGAAGAAACTGACCTTGTTAATAGACAAAGTCAGATTCAAGAAACACCATTACGTCTACGGTAGAGGATGAGGAATTAAGAGATACTGAAAGGTACAGAAACATAATTTATGGTACCTTTTCAGACAGATGAATTGGAAGAGGAAGACGAAGGAGAAAATTATATACTTGCCAAAGTTGGGAATATAAATAATGAACAATTGTAAGAGGAATACGAAAAGAAGAAGGTGAATTTGTTCAAATTTAGAATATAAATAATCAGCAAAGAGACCTCGATTATTTTAATGATTTAATAATCTTAAATAATTTTAATTAAAAAAAAAATTTCTATTTAAACATAGAAATAAAAATAAAACTAAATTATATATAAGTTAAACTATTATATATTACTCTTAATTGTTATATTTAAAATATTACAGATATTTTCTTTTAAAATTACAGAAATTTCAAAAAATAACCTTGAATAATTACATTGTACATTTAACCGCTGTATTGGTACATAAATTTCTCTTTGTAACCGTAATATTTTTTGTTTGTCCAACATGGTCTTTTAGATTTATTTCAGCAAATATATAATAGGTCATCACTGCGTCGAGAAAATCGTTTAAATTGTAAAACTATTCTTCTTCTTTGTTAAAGCTTATACTTTGTCCTGTCGCTTATCTTAACCCATGATGAAAACTATGTTTTATATCTTTTTTTACCTGCTCATTGAATTTTTTGTTAAATTTGAAATAAAATTTATTCCATTCACTACATTTCAAGATAATTGCTTTTTTCAATACTGAAGTATACTTTTTTTACTAGGGTTTGGGGGAAAACTCGAAAGCGACCAAGAGCAACTGCATGTGCTTCCTTAGGGTAGTGTTGGATTTTAACCAACCAAAACCACTCCCTTTTACAACTAGCCTTTAGTATGGTACCTTTAATACAAATGTACAGTTGGTTTTGTGGATAGGAATGTGGGAAGGATGATTGGGGAAATTGGAATTAGCAAATTAGGATTATGGGCGATAGGTAGGAAAATTTGGAGGGTTATTTAAAGAAAAATGTTAATGTTCTTCTTAAACTTAAGTAAATCGTACACATATGACTTACCAACTTTAGGAATATCATGCGATCGTATATTGTTCAAGAAAAGGGATATGACAAATGGATTTGAATAAGCTATAGTTTGTCATCTTGATAACTCTATATGGTAGGGATGAGTTTCTGTTGCACTCCTTGTTTCTCGTTGGAAAACTTTCAGTGGAGGCAATAGGTTAGGTTAGGTTAAGGTGGTGGCCAAAAAAAGGCACACTTAGACCGTATTTGGTTCATTGTGATACCACATAAAAACTTTTCTATCTCACTCGTTAAAACCAATTTGAGCTTTTTGCAAAACGAAGAATACTTTTCACATTTTTACCTGCCGGATCCCTAAGGTTGTTGAAGAGATATTGCCCCGAATGAGTGTTCCTTTTTACCAACAAAGCTGGGCAAAGGAGATGAAGAGTCGTTTCCTCCTCTTCTTCATCTATGCAGGCTCTACAATAGTCGTTTGCGGATAAGCCAAGTCTTTTGGCATGCTTCCCTATTAGACAGTGACCGCTGATTATACCCATTGTCATTCCAATATCTGCTCTGTTAAGAGAAAACAGATCATTGGATCGTCTTAAATCGTTTTTGGCCATATCAATCTTGTGATATTGCACGAGGTCAAGTTTCACCATTTGTTATTTACCATATCCATTATTTCCTTTCGAAATAATGTTTTGCTTGTGGATAGAGGTACCCCTAGTCTTGCCTTGTCCGACAGGACTTGTAAAGCTGCACCAATTCTTGCAAGTTCATCAGGTTTTTCATTTCCCCGAATACTTCGATGACCTGGTATCCAGCAAAGCTGAATGCTAAACTACCTGGCCATCTCGTTAAGAATTTTTCGGCAGTTTATTACAGTCTTCGAGGTTGTATATGTTGATTCCAGAGATTTTAGCACAGCCTGACTATCTGACAGAATGCATACTTGCTTAAAGCCAAAACAGTTCTATCAAGTAGAGCCAAGGCTTCCTGGATTACAATAATTTTTGCTTGGAAGACGCTACAATGGTCTGGTAATCGGAAATTATGCCTGATATTCAGATTTTCTGATAAGACCCCGCATTCTACACTGCTGTTCATTTTTGAACCATCTGTGTAAGGTTGTACTCCTTTGAAGGTCATCACTGTGTTCGAGTTCCAACTCTCACGGCTTGGTATACTTGTCACGTGAGATTTCCCAAAGAAGTAAGTGGGGGACGAGTAGTCCACCAAAACGGGAGTGGACTTCAATTTGTTTATGATATGCGAGTGATCTTCTCGTGAATTGAACGTCTGTGATATAGCTTTTAATCTTACAGCTATGTTTGCGGCTGCAAATCTGCTATAATATTCTGCAGGCATTAGATTAAGCATTATGTCTAATGCCGCAGAAGGGGTTGTTATTAAAGAGCCACTAATACATGGTACGACAATTCTTTAAATCCTAGAGATTGTCGTACGGTTGACCTCTTTATCAATTACCTTCCACCATACTAGAACTCACTACATAAGAATTTGACTTATTACGGATGTGTATAGCCAGTAAGTCATGTAAGGCTGAATCCCCCATTTCCTACCAATGTCTATAAATTCTGCAAGAGTATACTCTTTGTAATTTAGAGATCTTTCAATCGAGCTAGTCAAGTTGTGAAATGCGGTTTCCACTGACTTCCCTTTACAGTAAGCATGTCAAGAGGCTGACAACAGATTTTTATCTACGTTGCAACGGATATGGATGTCGATCAATCTTTCTAAGATTTTTTTCAGATATTTTCTAAGATTTTAGATGTACAACCTCTGAGATGTAGATGTACTACCTTCGCATCGCAGGTTTTCCTCTAGACTTACTGATGAGACACGAATACTCTAACGACTTATTGCAGGCCATAGAAAAAACGTTTACTAGAATATTTAGATCTTCGATATTTTTAGGAATTTCAGGAGTTAAAGAGGACAGAGTTGACTTTAAGTGATCCCTATATTTGTTCGAGTCAGTTCTCGTAAGGTTACGATACACTGACTTGATTGGAGGACTTTCGTCTCTCAAGGTACCTGTGACCTGAAAAGGAATGCTCATCAAAAACTTTCCACGAGTTTATTATTTTTTATTTAAATTATTTAATCTTTATTCTTCATTGGAAATTCATACAAGATGCTTACAACTACTAAAATATCACGATTAAGGACTTAAAAATACATTACTTCATTACAATAACAATAATAACCACAAAAGTGATTCATAAAACTTCTTTAAAAAATTCAAAATTTACTAAGAAAATATAATTTAAAAATTTTTCCTAAACTAAAACTATAAAAGCTTAAAATCAAAACATCAAATTAAGAATAAGTAATGGTATTATATATTAAAATAAAATAGTTTTAAATACCATATCAATTAAGAGTTCAACAATGTAAAAAGGTGAGGTGATAAAGGAAATTAAAATTTATATAATACAAAAACAAAAATATTAAGAAATAATAATACAAAAGAAAAATATTAAGAAAATATATTACATTAATACCCTACACCTGAATAATTCGAATTGAATTAAAAATCCATAAGTTTTTTTGGCAGCTGCTTGAACTTCTTCCCTTGTCTGTCTTATTCAACTCGAATTTCAGGAAGGTAAAAGAGGCATCCTCATGGGATATGCTTGATACCTTTGTAAAAAATTTTAAGTTTCTATCTTTATTAATTTCGAAATTTGTTAGTTCGTGGGAGGTGTGTGTCAGGTACCCGAATTGCCACTCCAATTCATCGAATCCATCTCAGGAACATAAAGAAAACATGCCAGAACACCATTGTACTAAATTTAAAGGTTCTACTTTTGTTGGTTTTGGAGATATGCTCGTTGCTCTTGTGCTCGTCCGGAAGTTTCCAAAATACGAACCCATTGTTCAAATTCTTTTAAATGTCAGTTTCCAATTACACAGAAAAGGAAACATAACAGAACACCTTTGTACTAAAAATAAAAGTTCTATCTTTGTTGGTTGTGGAGATATACTCGTTTGCTCTGGGGCTCGTTCGGAAGCTTCCAAGATAAGAACCCATGAACCAAATCCTCTCAAATTTAAGAGAAAGAGACTTAAATAAAACATGAAAGAACACCACTCTGCCAAATTTAAAGGTTATATCTTAGTTGGTTTTGAAGATAATCTCATTTGCTCTGGTGCTCCTTCGGAAGCTTCCAAAATCCAAATATTTTTTTTTAAAATATGTTTAGCACCTTAAAGAAGTGTAAATGTCTTACTGGAAGAACTTCAGATTTTTTAAAAAGATCCAATGAGTGATGTCTTTTTTTTTTTTTGAAAATTTTTCGCATAATTGACTTTTGCAGGGTTACAATCGGGTTAATCTTATTACTGTAAGCCCCTCCGCAGCAACCTATCTCATATTGTAGCCTAGAATGGAAAATTCCATGATAAACTATCTTTAGTAATTTTAATGAACAGAACCTTTGCAGACTGTAAAATTTCCGCAGAGTAGTCAGGAAGTATTTTTTTAATGTGGCTGTATATACTGACCAGTTCATATTGCTATCAAAGTGTACACATAAATATTTAAAATTGTTTACTGTTTCTATTTTAAAACATTTAACAATACAGCTCACGTTTTCATTAAACAAATTAAAAAACCCAGAATAACACTTTTCATTGCATACACACATCTATTACACTCCGGAACTCCGAAAACTATTACACTCTTGGAGAGTCTTGCTGAATAAGATTAAAATACATAGCTTTAGTTTTGCAACTAACCAATAATTTATGATCAAAGAACCACTTTCTGAGAATGCTTAAATCATGATTCATGAGCTCTATTAAATTAAAAGAATTATTAGAAACATAAGAACATGCAAGATCATCAGCAAAAGCTGTAATCTTACCAATAAATTGTTGCTTAAAAATAGAATTTATGTAAATTAAAAATAAAATAGGGCCAAGTACAGAACCTTGGGATACTCCAATAATAATATTCTTTGGGCTACTTTTAGACAACCCTTTTTTAAACCCAAATTGACAATTGCTAAAAAAGCCTATTTTGCTAAGATATTTTAAAATTTTTTTTTCGAAAAGTTTCGAAATGGATGGCAGAAAAATAGGTCTATAATTACTAAAATCCTTTACATCACCTATTTTATACAGTGGCATGACATTTGTACAATTGAGCTCCTCAAGAAAATCACCATTTAGAATACTGCTATTAAAGAAAAAAGTTAGGACATCAACAATATTTAGTACAACTTCTTTTAAAAGTTTATTTGAAATTCCATCAAAGCCACAAGACTCTGAGTTATCGAAGGAGTTAATTGATTTTAGTACCTCCACAGAGGAAATATGTTCGAAAAAGAAATTTCCTATTTGGTAATTTTCCTCCTTTAAACCTAAATTATTAAAACAACAAATATGATAAACGGACTGAGCACAAGGCGCAGAACTAATAGCAATTGAAGCAAAATGATTTTTGAAAACACATATTGATAAGTAATTTAACCTTTGAAATGACAACACTTCTTTTTTAATTAGTTTAAAACTTTTTTATGTAAACTTTTTTTTTTTTGACTTTTATCTTTTTTCTAATATTATTAACATAAAATTAAATTAATGAATTTTTTAATTAATTTTTTTTTTTTTAATCTTTTTCCTTCACTAAAAAAAAATATTTAAAAGTGTGGTGTATTAATTCTGAATTATATGGATACACTCCAATGGCGGCAAGATAAGTATTCTTGGTTCAATTTACATACAAGTTTTATTGTATTTTATTTTTATTTTTTTTTACGCTTATTAGTTTGTCTACACACTAAATTTTTTTTTTTATTCTATTTTTCATTTGTTTTTATTTTTTTTTTTGAACTATATTAAATTTAAATAATTTTTAAATTTTTTGATTCAGATTTTAATTTATAATTAAACGCGCTCGGTTGGTTTTATTTACATTAATTTACTTTTCTCTTTTATTTATTTCATCTTAATATCAATTTGTCGTAAACAAAACAATTATATACCCATCTCCCTCATAAACGTATGATGGATGCTGGTGTTCTTCTTTGACTCTCAATTCGCTCTTTTTTTTTTTAAATACCACCATAGTAATTACCGTAACTTAATTAATTAATTTCTGGTGGTAAGTTTTGCTTTTGGTGAGTCTGTGGTTGTACCTGCGTTCAATAAGGTCACTTAAAAGTGTATGTTAAAAATTGTTTAACGTTGTTATAAACCATTTGCTCACTCAAGGCAAACTATTGAAAAGTATTGAAAAGTATTGAAAAGTAATGTATTAATGTTGATATAAAGTATTGTTATTGACATTGATAGTAATTTATTTTAAAGTGTTGTCAAGTTCGGGTTATTTAAATCGTGCACTTTTACTTTTGATTTTAATTTTGAATAAATTTTAGTTTTTGTTAATTTTAATTTTTGCTTTAAATTTTATTAAACATACTTAATTATTTAATTTACATACTTTAATTTATCTTAAGTCAGATTTTGATCTTGGTTAATTTCGAAATTGATTTTTGGTCTAATTTTGATTTTAATTACAATTTCAACTCTGATTTCATCTTAATTTTGCTTTTGATTTTAATTTTAAACTAGATTTCAATTTTAATTTTAATATTATTATTTATTATTTTAACTTTTCTTTTATAACTATAAATTTTTTTCCATCAAAATTACCACTTTTAATGTTAATTTCTGTAACATACGCTGCACGTATGTACGTTTGCATACGCTGCACGTATGTAACGTATGCACGTTTGCACCCGAATTTTTATGCCGTCGATTGCCATCTTAGTTCAATTAAAGCAGCACTCTTAGCCCTTTGTGAAACACAATTCAGGAACCACAATAATAACTTTAATGTTACCGGCCACTCACTTATTTCACACTTCGTACCCAAAAGAGGTATCGATGTCTATATAAAAAATGACATCGCTTTCAACACACTTCCAAAATATAAATGTTCTAGCCCAACCTTTCATTACATTTGGGTCAAAATTCTCGTTTAAAAGCATGTCATACATTTCTGTTTCCTATAGAGATCACCCAACTCAAATGAACAAGAAACTGCTATGGAAATTGAAAATCTATCGAACCAGATCAATGAAATTGTGGACGCATCTCCAGAAACTGAAATTGTTCTGGCGGGACATTCATAACAGGGACTGGCTTCATTTTTCTAGCAACATCTTCATTTTTCAGTCAAAACTCAATTGGGAAACAAGTTAAACTATTCTCCACACTGTTCCACCTTTCTCAACTTGTCCAAAATCGCACTAGGATCCCGGACCCTGCTGATCATGAAGGTCACCTCTTGGATCTGTTTCTCACCACACACCCTGAAAAATATGTGGTTTCAGTTGGTTGCCCCCTGGGTAATTCCGGCCATTGTTTGGTTATTACTAGTTTCCGGGTAAGCCTAATCTCCAACCAAAGGTCCCCTCCCAAAAAATTAGTTTGGCGTTACAGCCATGCTGACTGGGAGGGCCTTAAAAAATTTTTTAGAGCCTTTGATTGGTCATTCTGCTTCCGCAACAGAAATGTTAACTTTGCTGCAAATGCGATTAGTTGAACTATTTTGCTTGGAATGAGGCTAGTCATCCCTCATTTCATGAAATCTGTTAAGAGGAGTCCCAAATCTTGTTTTATAACATTATAGTATTAGTATAGTATTAAGATTAATAGTATTTGCAAAGAAGCCATTTCTAGAAAAGGGGAGGCTTTTAAAATGTACCAAAATAATAGGTCGGAGGCTCGCAGGGACAACTATATAGCGGTGAGAAACAGATGCAAGGGAGTTATCAATAAGCAAAAATTCTTGTTCAACCAAAAGTTGAAACGTAAAATAATCCACATGCCTAAGAATAACAAATCTTTTTGATCATTTGCCAAAAGTCTAAAGGAAGACGTTGGCGGGTCTTCTTTTCCACCACTTATTGATAAAAATAACAGAACTGTATCAGATTCTAAAGAGAAGGCGAACTTATTTGGCAAGCAGTTCGCCTTCAATTCGACACTGTCACAGTAAGCTCAGATGCCACCTTCTGTTCCAGGAGCTGGCTGCTCCTTCGGTAAAATTTACTTTAGGACGCGGGTAGTGATGAAAATCTTAAAGAATCTTGATACAAATAAGTCAGCCGGTTCAGATGGTATAATCACCATAGTGCTTAAAAATACCTACTCCACTATTTCAAAACCTCTGCGCAACCTTTTCTACCTCTCCTTCACTTCGGGTATTTATCCTACCCATTGGAAGGTTGCACATGTTTTCCCAATTTCCGAAAAAGGTAATAAAAGCAATCCCTCCAACTACCGCCCTATTGCTATAACTTCGGTTCTTTTCAAGGTAATCGAGAAAATAGTGAACCAAAGGCTTCTGAAATAGCTGGATCACAAAGATTTTCTTCATGATCGTCAATACGGGTTCAGAGCCCGTCGTTCAACCGGTGATCTCATGACTTACCTTTGTGACAAGCTAAACATCAACCTTCACTATTCTGGTAAGTTTGATGTTGTGGCTCTTGATATTTCTAAGGCTTTCGATTGAGTTTGGCATGATACTCTATTTGCAAAGTGCAAAGCATTAGGTCTAGGTAGGGTCTTTCTAAAATGGATTGGAGATTTCCTTTCGAATCGCACGATTCGTGTACTGGTCGATGGATATTCATCTGACAGATTCAAAATAAATGCTGGTCTCCCCCATGGATCAGTTTTATCCCCAACCCTCTTCTTAATATTTATCAATGACCTACTCTCATTAACCTCCAATCCGATCCATAGTTTCGCAGATGACAGTATCCTTGTAGGTTCCTATGAATTTCATAGCCGCTGTAACATTAATCACCAGATTAATACAACAGAAAAAAATTTCACTGTTAGTGATCTAAATAACGATTTAGCAAAAATTCAAAAATGGGGTGAAGTCAATAGAGTTGAGTTCAACACCAAAAAAACACAATGCTGTCTGATCTCGCGGAAAATAGACATTACCGTTCCTAACCTACTATTTCAGGGAGAAGTCTTGCAGCATTCAATGGATTTAAACATGCTGGGCGTCGGGTTAAACCAGAAATTGACTAGGTCAAATCATATTTTTGGTATAGCTAAGGATGCAGCTAAATGTTTGGGTTTTTTGTATCGCTGCAAAACTTACTTTTCCGCATCTGATCTTCTCAATATCTATAAAACGTACATTAGGCCAAAAATGCAGTATAATGCACACATTTGGGCTGCAAGGCCTTGAACAGCACTGGGTTATTCAGATAATGTGCAAAATAGAGCTATTCGTTTGATCAAAGACCGCAGTGTAACTTCTATGCTCACTTCACTCAGCCATCGTCGCACAGTTGGGTCACTGACCTTATTTTATATGTATCTCGTAGGGATTAACACTTGTTCCAAAGAAATTAAACAATTAATACCTCCACTCAAAGTTTTCCAACAAGAAATAAGGAGGGCAACAGATGCTCATCCCTACCATGTTGAGTTATCAAGATGGCGAAATACAGCTTATGGAAATTCGTTTGTCATGCGCACGTCCCGTTTGTGGAACCATATACCATCGCATGTGTTCCCTAAGGTTGGTAATTCATATGTGTACGATTTACTTAAGTTTAAGAAGAACATTAACATCTTTCTTCAAAATGCTCCTCCAAATTTTCCTACCTATCCCTCATAATCCAGATTTCCCAATACCAATTTCCCCAATTATCCTTCCCACATCCCTATCCCCAAAACCAAACTGTACATTCGTATTAAAAGTTCCATCCTAAAGTTGGGTTTTAAAAGGGGGGTGGTTTTGGTTGGTTAAAGTCCAACACTACCTTGAGGAAGGTGACTTTAGAGTTTTCCACCAACCCTCGTAAAAAAAAAAAAAAAAAAAAACCAGCTATTTCAATAGAAGCAGAAATTATAGTCCCATTAACATTTAGGTTAACCGATCTTGTTTTCTCTGATTCATAACCTATTATGAAATTTACAAATTTCCATTCTTTTTTCAGATTACCATTGCAATTTGCAAATTTATTCCTATAAAAAGCTTCGCGAGTGCTTACAATTCCTTTTTTTAAAAGTTTGGACAATTTATTGTATCTAAGATTTAATTCTAAATTTAATGGATGCTTTAGACACTTTATTTTTAATTTATTTTTTGTATTAATTTTGTTAAGGAGATAATTATTTATCCAGGGCTTTAATTTTTTCTTTCTTATTTATTCTCATATTAATAGTTTTCTTACAATCATTTACATAATTAATCAACTTGATTATAAAATTCGAATATCCAATAGAAATATTAAAATCGTTAAAGACATTATCCCAATTTTCAAATCTTAACTTAATATTAAGTTTAGTAAAATCTATTAGATTTAATTTAGGTATAAATTCTCCAATAACACTACGATCACCTCTGAAATAATTAAAAAATAATCCTATCATAGTATGATCAGTTATTTGGAAGTTTACATTAAGAAGATTACAAGAATTACTATTCAAAGACAAATTTTTAAAACGAACAAGAACATGATCCAAGCATGAATTAGAAATTAACCTAGTAGGTTCATGAAGTAAGCAAGCTATCCCATTCTCAGTAAGAGTCAAGAAATATGAATTAATTATATTATTATTTAATAAAATATTTAAGTTAAAATCACCAACAATAACAATGTTATCCATATCTAATTTACATAAACACTCGGAAAATTCTTCTAAAAACCTAATAACACTACAAGACTGACGTCTATAAACACCTACAAAATAAAAAATTTCCTTATTTATATTACAACGCAATTCTATTACATCAGCAGAATCAAAATTGTAATAAAATAACTGACAATCGTAATCGTAATGTTTTACAAAAACACCTACTCCTCCAACAGCATATGATTCGTTTGAGCAACAAAAAAATTTGTACCCAGGAATATAGAAATCATCAGCTTCGCACTGAAATATCCAAACTTCTGAAACAAAAATAAAGTCAGGAGATTTAGAAAAAGAATCCAAATGTGCTACTAGCGAATCGAAATTTTTTCTAAGGCTTCTAATATTTTGATGCACAATGCCCAAAGAATTATTTAAAGAAAAATCAAAGTTATCGATATTATTTTGTATGTCAGAATTAACAGAATTGGCAAAACCGTCGTTATAAGGATCTAATAAATCATCAATTAAAACCGACATTTTAACTAAATTTTATATTTAAGAAATCATCAAAAGTTCTTACGACGAAGGCTTTACCATTTTCAGACTTTTTTAACATAATATTTGAATTCTGTAACCACAAGTACTTAAAATTATTTTCCTTTTTAATTTTTTTTGCTTCTAAAAATAAGGCACTAGTATATCTTGTAAAATTTTAATTTATAAATATATCTTTTTTCCTACCATCACCAAAAATTAAAGTATTTAGCTTTTTCCTTTTAGAATATTTACCTTCAAGAATTTTTTTCTAACTATCTACTGTTGCAAGCAGTACACAGATGACATTATTCACCTCAGTTGTTCTCCCTTTATTTCTGCTCTCCCTTTTTTAATGTAACATTTTTCTATATTCATATCCGCATCAGCAATGTCCAAACATTCACAGAAAACTTTTTTTGATAATAGAAGTGCATTTTCATTTGTAGCATTAGGTACACATACAATATCAATTATTTTCTCTTTCTCCTTTTGTTCATACCAATTCATCTTCCCCGTCAGATAATTTACTCTAGTTTTTAATATTGTGTTTTCACCTCTTAGCTCTGTCGTGATCTCCATAAACATCTTAATTTGTTTACTCATTTCAATCAATTGAGCTTATATTTGCTGATTTGTAATAGTGTGAGTAAGTTGAGACGGATCGTCATTTTCACCAATATTTAAAATAGTATTTAGCGAAACACAATTTTTGGGTGTGGTGGATATACCCAATTTCTCCTGTGTTGAATTTTTAATATGAAGAAGTAAAGAAGAGTTTACAATAGTGGGCGGGGTAATTCAATTGCTCAGTGTGGTGAGTGCAATAGAATTCTCTTTAGTTGAATTAATGCTTTCTTTAGATGAAGATTGTTATGTATGTATATCAATTATCTCACATGAAGAGTTTAAAATATGTTGAGATGTTGATTGAAGATCAGAATGTTGAATATGATGTTGAAGATCAGAATGTTGAACATAAAGTTATTTCCATTTGCTTGCGCATAATCAATGTCTTCTTCTTTTAAATTTACGCACGCGCAATGAACCATAGAGTTGTAATCTCATAATCTCATAAACATAGAGTTTATAACTACTATTTCTCCTTTTTAAACTATATATTAGTAGCGAATTTTGATTATATTTTATATTATTAACAGAAATAAAGTATAACACAAAATAACTATTATTTAATTATTTAATATCTTTTAAAAGTATATTTTCTGTATCAAAAATTCTTTTTTTATTTCTTTTCTAAATTAATTAAAATACTCCTCAAATTCCAATCAGTGCTCACCTCACAGCATGGAGAGAGAAATTCAAATTGTTTTACAATAAATGATATCTGAGACTAAGATTATGTCTAGAACTTCTTGCCTATTACTAGGAACACAGGTAGGTTCCAGGCCAATGTTACAGATAAAAAGGTTAGTACCACATTGCATGCCATGTCATTCATATTTGAATGACACTTGATGACACATAGGGGGCCACGTCATTCAAATATGAATTACGATGTTGTTTTACTTCAGATATGTGTTGTTCTTTTATTAATGACACTACATTTAAATTATAAAGCGAAAAAATTAAGTGACCTATACGGAAACTAAATTTTGTATTGGTTTTAGCAAATCCATGAAATTGTCTGAGAAAATAGAAAAGCCATTTAAAAATGTTTTTTTTTAACATTTTTTATTATTTTTTGACATTTTTTTATTTTAATTGATTATTTTATAGTACTTTAATAATAATAAAACTAAAAATTGAGCAGCAATAATTCAATCAATACATAAAACTCACATAAAAGGATAATTTAACCATAATTTAAAGGTTTGTGGTGATCTATTGCTAGCAGATAGTTGTGGTTCAAGTAATGGTGATAGTTCTATTTCAATTGGTTGGATTTCTGATGATTCTATTGGAGTTTGTCGTGGATCTATTTCATTAAAAATTGGAGGATGTTTTGTTGACAAAAGACGAACGTCACGAGTATCTTTCCACTTAAGAACAACGATGACATTTTCATCCTCTTTAGAAATTACTTCTCCTCTCTTTTAATTTCACAACAGAACTAACTTAGAATAGAAATTTACTATTCATTTTATATTGCAATTTTGTTACAATATTGGAAATAACTCTTTTTGAATAAAATTCAAGATTTCTTAGTACTGAATATACTATTGATAATAATATGGCCCTATTTTCTTTTTTTTTTTGTTTCAATACTAAAACATATTAGGAGGATTGTCTTAATTTTGTTTGTTTAGGATACATTTACTTTTGCGTAAATTGAAATTTGGAAATTAGAAGCATATTTTTATTTTATGATTGTAATTTTTGTTGTTTATTTTTTTATGATGTACTATCTACTTTGCTTGTGGTTTGTTTTTATTTCTTCGATCTGTTCTTTGTACAATAATATTATGCAAAAATTATTTTTTTGATCGTATTTTCATAGATACACTTGTTGTAATTATAATAGTGCTTTTTGTTTGAATACTAAAAACATTAGCAAGATTGTTTTTAATTTTGTTTATTTAGGACTCATCCAAAATAAAAAATAAAACTCGTAACTATTATGATTTTTTAACTATAAGTTTTTTCCTTTTTTGAAAATTTTTTTATAGTGAAAATATCTCCTTTTGAACTCCTCAATTATTTATTTGCATAAATTACATGGCACTTTAAGAAAAAATATTCAAAAAAAATGCAAACTAAAATAACGGTCATTATTTATTTGAAATTTATTTATCGAAAAAACAAAAAGAATGTCATTCATATATGAATTACATGGCACTCTAAGAATAAATTTTAAAAAAGCTTTCTTTGCAGGCTGCGTCATTCAAATATGCATGGCATCAAAAAAATTAATAATATACACTAAACTTTGTTGAAAAGCACAAGGTAAAGCATAAAACTAATTTTTTTTTCAGGAAAATAGCCAATATATAAAATTTTAGTGTTTGGTCCCCACGGAAATTTTTTCCAAAATGGCTTGGCACGCAAAGTGTTAAAATGTAACCAAAAAATGACTCACCTTTTCGTTGGTATCCGAACTACCCCAGATGTCATGGCGAGCATTGGCATCGCAGCTTATGACGACCCCAATGTTCATCCTTCTAGCATCCGCTACCAACCCTGCAAGAATGCAACGAGGAAGTGAATCTAGAGGGCCGTGAAGAAGATATGCGGCAACAAACCAGAGCATTGCATTTTTTTGTTCTAGGCTCACGGCGACCAGGTCAGCCTCACTTTAATATAAAATTTAAATTTAAAGTAATTTTTAGCAAGTATGCACACTCTAGGTTTGCATACTTCTTTCTTATGTAACAACGTATATCCTGGTATATTGAGTCCATTAACCTGTTTTTTGCCACCCATTCAAGTGCGACTAATTTGAGTAGCTTCATTACTTGAGCCATTTTTAATCTTCATCACCGTAGTGTTAGCTTCATTCTAAAACTTCATTCAGATGCTTTTGGCGGCATCAAATTTGTCAGAATCAGATCTAAGCATATCGTCATTATAGTCAGCCTTGATAACGTCATCCTCTCAATTTGTGGCCGAGAAGGATTCTACATCAACGACATCGGATCGGTCAGAGTCTGCCTCTTGGACTTGACTTGTGCTCTCATCGATGTTTCTTGAGGCTTCCACCTCACCTTTCTTATACACACTTAGTGTTACTGCCATAACTAATGACCACTTTGGCTTTCGGTAAAGGTTATAGGGAGTCCTTATTGACTATGCCCGGAACCTGTTGGGATTCTTTTACTACTTCCCGTAGCTTGGCAATCTTCCAATTGTGCGTTGGAAGTTGGGGATTTGACACTTTCATTATTTTGATGATTGTGTCTTCAGGAGGGCGGTCGTCCTGGACTTTCTTCCAGTACTTGGAAGAAGGTTGTGTTTAAACCAACAACAGTTACTGGGAGAAATACCCCCATCCTCTAACCCTCATCAATGATTGCTAGAATTAAACTATCCCTGGCAATTTAACTGAAAGCACTTTGCATACCGTCTTTGCTTGTTCGCTTTTCTCAGCGCTGCTAATGCCCGGTTTGGTCGCTTTAATGCCGAGCTTTGGGAAGTGACGGCTAACTCATTTTTCGAATCTTTTTTTTTATATTTTGTTCCATAATTAAACCCATGAGTATGAAGAAAAGGAATGGCCGCCCTATGCATAGATTCGTATACATAGGGTAAGGCTCATTAATTTCGAGGGTCGCCAGATACTCCAAACACTCCATTCGCGACTGGGCTATTTTTATGAGTGAGCCTCCAGCTAGACTGATCATCGACACGAGTCGTATAACACCTTGAATCCAGCCCAGGTTTACACGAATCCGATGATTCAGGTAAAAACCGATAGGATTCATAAATAAAGACCCAGTTTACTTTTCTATTAGTACCTAACCACCTAGTTGGTAATTTTGTCCGATCTACACACACGGTGAGGATTTGGATTGAAAATTTTGCCGATTGTGGAGACATTAACTGTTTTATTTCTTTGGAATATGTGTTAATCCCTACGAGATATCTATAAAACAATGTCAGTGAAGCAACTGTATGGCGATGTTTGAGTGCAGTTAGCATTTAAGTTACACTGGGGTCGTTGATAAGACAAATTACTCTGTTTTGCAGATTACCTAGATAATCAGAGTTTACATATATCACGCATCGAGTGTGCATGTGATTAGAGATACGTGTGCACCTTTGTTTTTGTTTTTAATTTAATTTAATTGTTTTTTTTTTTATTTAATTAAAAAATCATTTTTGTTTTTAAATAATCATAATAAAAAAAAAGAAATTATTACAATAATACAATAATATAATTTAACTGAACTTCTTTTTTTTTTTGTTTTAAACAAAAACTTGTAAAATAAAAAATATAATCATATTACATTTAGAACACAACAACAAAATTTAAGAAACTAAAAATTAAAGAAATAAAATTATAATTATTAACTTAAACTTAAATTTTATAAAATAAAACTATCCTATAAGTTTAATTCTGATTTGGTTTTTATTTTATTTCACTTTAAAAGAAATCACTAACTTTAATAAACAGAAAATAAATTAAAACGAGGAAGAATACAGTTGCCTTTGTCAACTCTTAGATACCCGTACGACCCGTTAGTATGCCTATCACTTTGCTTATAATATTATTTTTTTTAATTTTTTAGTATTTTAAAATAATTTGGGTGAAATTTTATAATTTCTAGAACTATGGGTTGTACATATATTCAAACTATATGTTTATACATTCTTCAAAAGCAGATTCTAACCTTCCGAATAACGATTATCTATCTAACTTTTCCAAATATGCTATAGTACCATTTAATACTAAGCGGCAAATGTATAATGCCTAAGTTTAATAATTTATACTATACATATGTATAAATTATTTATCGTACGGTATAAAAAATGTGAAGAATTGACTTTTCTGGAATTTTGAGGCGCTGTAAGTCCGGTACCCTATATAATTTAAAAAAACCCGTTAACATACGTAAAAATATATTATTGAACCTTTAATTTTTATGTCTTGCCGAGGAAAAATTTTTACAGGTGCCTGAAAATAGCAAATTTTCAATTTTTGGAGAGTAATAACTCTTAAAGAGGGGACGCTACCAAAAAATTTTCTGAGGAAACTTATACTAATTCTAAAAGTTTTTTCTTGTCTCAAAATTTCAGGTTCCTATCTCAAAACGTGCCGGAGTTATGAAAAAAGAAATATCATGCAAAATTTGGTTTTAACATAACGGTAAATTTAAATAGTAAATTGCAAACTATTGCATAATTTTGATATTATCTTATGGAGATAACAAAAATTCCGGTTTTCTAGTGTTTTTAGATTGAAAAACTACCACACAGAACCTGAGATATATACATCTGAAAGTAGAGGTTTTTTAAAATTTTGGGGGGCTGTAACTTAGGAACCTTATACAATTAAAAGAAACCATTAACACACGTACAAATATATTACTGGAACTTTAATTTTTTTGTCTTGCCGAAGAAAAATGTGTACAGGTGCCTAATTTTTGAGCCCTAATACCTCATAAACAGGGGGTGGTCCAAAAAAAATGTCTGAGCAAACTTATACTAATTCTAAGAGTTCTTTCTGCTCTCAAAATTGCAAGTCCCTATTTGAAAGCGTTCCGGAGTTATGAGGGTAGAAAAATCACGCAAAATTTGGTTTTTATATAACGGTAAATTTAAATACTAAATTTAAAAAAATTGTACAATTTTGATACTAATTTATAAATTTTAAAAAAATACCTGTCGAATGACGTTTTCTGATTGAAAAAATCTTAAGTAGAACATGAAACATATGCATTTAAAAATAGGGCTTTTTAAAAGTTTGAGGAGCTGTAGCTCCGTAACGGATGGGGCTACAAAAAAAGTTGTAAAATATAAAATTAATATTTTTATTTTATCTATCAGCAGTTAAAATTTTATGTCTTTATTTCAAAAAGAATGTGGGGATCTAAAAGTTAGGTGTTTGAGAGCTACCCGAAGTTTTGGTCGGATCTCAACCAAAAAAAATAGGGAACCTACAAATTGTTGTAAGAATATTTTGTGTTAATTTCAAGACTCTAGCTTTTTTAGTTTTTGAGTTATCTTGCTGACGGACAGACGGACGGACGGACAAAGCTCAATCGTCTTAGAATTTTTTTCTGATCCGATCCATACCTTTGAAGGTATATCTATCTAGCTTATTTCGAGGTGTTACAAACGGAGGAGCAATTTTAATATACCCGATCCTATCGTACGGGTATAAAAATACACTAATAATTTAAAAGAACATACATACTGGATATCAAACAGTGGCAGCCATTTTCTGGTGATTTTGATTTTGACAACGTTGGACTTGACCATTGTTTTGTTTGTTGATAAACTGTTTATTTTGTTCTGTCTAATTATTATAAATTTACATCTTTATATATAAATTAAATACGAAAATCAACATTAATTATACCTAGAATACGTTACAAATTTACTACAATTATTTTTCGTATTATAAACTTGAAATATTTTTATACTGACCTACATTACTTTAAATCTACACTAAAATTTTACAACAACAGTTTACATTACATATATATGATATAACATAAGTTAATTTACTTAGTGCAATATTGTATTTCATTCAAACATTTAATTTTTATGTATAAAAATGCAGCGTCAGAGAAAACCATTGCATAACGTTTAATTGTTAAAGAAATTTTACTTATTACTAAAAATGGTAAATTTTAAATCGTAACTTAAATTGACTAAAGTATTCTGAACATTCCGCCCAACAAGGACCTATAAAACCGTAATTTGCCTTGCAGATGGTATAGGTTCTTCAGTAAACCTTGGCCAATGTATTGAACGTCTTGACTTTTGGTGTAATGAAAACTCTGGTTTGGAGGTTGCTGATGAATTGCACTTAAAAATCTTAGTCCAAATTTTGCTGTATACAGTAATACCTATTAAAAGCAATTATATGAAAATAATGATCGAAATCAAAACGTATTCATGGTGTTCAGGCTTAAATAGCATCGAATTGTTTAACATTTCATTCAATTTGTTATGTTGCTTTTCTAGAATTCTCTGGATATCGGATATATATCCATCAAAGGTTGATGTTGGTTGACTAAGTTTCAAATTTCGAACTAAAGTTCCACATATTTATTACTTGTATAACATCATTTTGAATCGAGATCCGTGACTGAACAGACGAGTGAGCCGCTGTGTATATGTTGGATGGTTCACTGCAGGTGGTATTGTTATAATTCCTTGATTTTTAATTTGATTGGGTTTGAATACTCTCCTCATTCTAATATAAGATTTTGTGGTACTATTGTAGTAGTTATACTATGAGAGTTCTGTGACACTTTTTCAATCCCGTCGGCAAAACATATTTTTTTATATGAAAATATAGTTTTTGAAAAAGCCGTCGGCAAAACATATTTTTATATGAATAAAAAAGAACAATAACAAAACAAAACAAAACAAAACAGAACAAACAAAAACTTAAAATCTTTCAATTTCTAAGAAAAAAAATTAGTTGATAAGGAACTATAGTAATTAATATATTTTAAAAAAAAACTTTTTTTTCTGCAGGTTCTTGAACTTGTAATTATGATAAGGAAATAAGAATGACCTTGTGATATAATATGTAGAACAATTGTAGTCTTTTTCGATATCTATATGGGGAATTTCTTTTGTTAATTTAAAAAGAAAAAACGAAATATAATAGTATTACTTATACAAAGTTTTTTTTATTTATTTTTTTAACGTTTTCTGATATTTATAATTATTTTCTTTAAATTTTTTTACGATTTTAGCTAATCGTAATAAAGATATTTTAACAAATTTTGTTGAATTATGTGTAACCAAATCCATCCATTTATCATCTTGATCTTCTTTGAGTGAATTAAATTGAATTAGTGTTGAATCAGCATAATTCCTCAGAAACTTAATATGATACTTAATTTCCTTCTTGTATCTCTTTTTAAAATTTATTTTATTTTCTAAATAAAATTTATTAAACATATAAATTGTTCTAGCGAACTCCATTGTTTGGTTAAGACTAATTAAACTGCTGTTTTAGAAATAAAATATGAAAATAGCTAGAGTTAACTAAATCTCCTGTGGGTAGGAGTGCTAGGGTGCAGATAAAGTCTATTAGGTAAGTTTATTAGTTTAAGGTTCGATCCCAATTCTATGCTCTTACCCAGAGAAGATTTTTTTTAATTTTTTCTAAAGAATTTAGTTGATCAAAGACATTCATGGATTCATCATCGTCATACAACACAAACCAAGGACGTATTGGTTCAACTATATTTGTACGACAAGCATTTAAAACATCATTTGGACCTTATCCCCAAGTTGCAATATGTTTCAATTGTGGTGAAAGAAATGTAACGAGAGTTGAATATGAAAATGCTAACAAAACTCATATTGCAGCTCTACTAATGTGTTTGATAGGATTATGGTGTTGTTTTTGTATTCCATATTGTACTAATAACATGAAAAATGTGAATCATTATTGTCCGAAATGTAACAATTTTTTGGGTGTTTATAATAAATAAATCATTCAAAGAAAAAAATTTTGTATCTATGCAATTGTATAAAAAGCTAATCTTAATATTGAAAAGAGTCATAACACGATAAGCTTAGTAAGTAACAAGACCATAATGTTTTGGGCTGATAATATTTTACATGGATATAAATATTGTATTTGTGGGCGGAAATGGGCTTCAATTAAAATAATTAATTGGAGAATATTTCACGATTTTTTGGAGGTATACATAACTCCAGAAGGTGGTGAAAAAATTTGTTTATTTAAAATTAGAAATGGTGAATCATTTACTAACCAATTCGATTTATCTCCTTTGGATTGGCAACATCTAAAAATAGAAGTATATGGGGGCGATATATCCATTATTGGTAAAATAAGAGGTTTAACAAATAAAAAAAAGCCAGCACCTAATCATTTTCATGCTGATTGTCCATTTTCTGAAGAAGATGATTGGGAGATGATTGAAAAGAATATTTCAAATGTTCTGCCAACTGGTAAGAATAAAATTACTGAACATATTGATTCATTACCACTGACAAGAAATGAATATGAAGAAAATCAGAATGAATTGAAAAAGTCGCTGATAAGGAAACGAATCAATGAAGGAATTATATTTATAGCATCAATAGAAAATACATATAATGAAAAAAATAAAAAATCAAAAGTTGGTGACGTGTTAGTTAATTTTAGAAAATTACTTGAAAGTTTAAAAGAGGAATATTTAGATTATATGGAAGCTTATTCAGATGGAAGAGATAGATTTTTACCGCTCTTTGTGTATGTGTGTTCTATTATAAGTCAAGTAAAGTTTGTACATAATAAAGAACTTTCTAGAAAATAAAAAGTGTAAAATATATACTATTAATTTCTCTCAACACATTACTGCATAAACCTTGAATGAAGATAGATCAAAGATTTTTTTGTGACAATGAAATCATTTTTTATTTTAATATTTTGCTTGTTTACTATTCAAACAAATTCAGCTCCAACTTCTAATATTAGATTGGATCAATCAGCTTATGGGAGCACATACTTTAATATATTACTTCCAAATAATGAGACTGTTAAAGTGAATTTATTAGTCCAGTTTTTAAAACATGTAATTTCCTCAGAAACAAATGTTAGTGAAATTACAACAACAACTACAATACAACCATTAACTACTTTGCAAGCAGTTGATCAATTTTTATCAGATAAAGCTGATTCAGTAGCACAATATGCATCTATAGATGATGCTATTAAAGCTTTTAGAAATGAATTAGTTTTAAAAGAGCAGAATATTGGTGGAATAATAAATAGTGAGCATATATTTTATAGACATTTTGTATTGAATTTTGGTGAGAATCAAAAACTCACTGTGAGATGTGAATATGATAGCATTTTTATTAAAAAGTATCTTAAAATTCAGTGTCATGAATATCGAGAAATATTAGTTGAAAGAATTACAGGTGATGGAGAGGCAGAAAAAATTATGATGGTAGATACAGAATATAAATCTGATTTCACTGTAATTGATTTGCGAACAATCAAACAGGATCCGACATATCAAATGGAAATTCATTAAAAACAAAAAAAAAATGTAATTAAAATAATATGAAATAAAAAAAATTTTTTTTCTCTATATTAAAGCAGTTTTATTTATCCATGAATTGTGATCAGATGAGAATCCAAGCCATTTTACAAAAATCTTATTATCTTTACTTTTAATAACTTTTTCAACTAGGTAAATATTATTATGTTTAGATTTTAACAATTCATATTCATAGAAGCTTCCTTGTATAGGTTGACCTTGATAATCTTCCAGTAAGTATGTGACAGGGTTAGTGATTTGAACTTTTCTTATCTTGAATATTTCAGTTGTCCAATTTGGTGTGTAGCCTTTTTCAAAAACATGTTTATACTTGCTTATTCGAACTAAGTCACCAATTTTAAATTTGTATGGTGGTGAAATTTTAATATGATTATATATAGTTTTAAGTAAATTTTCAGAATTATCTTTATTGACATCAGATGGTCGTTTTTTAATTGTTCGATGTTTAGTATTGTTATATTGTTTTGTTAATTCTTGAATTAGGTTAATCCATTTATAATTTCCATTAAAACTAAATTCTTTCCACATCTTTTCTTTTAAAGTTCTATTAAAACGTTCAACAATAGAGGCCTTTAATATGCTAAATGTAGAATAATGATTTATATGATATTTATCCATTAATTTTTTAAATATTTTATTAAAAAATTCTTTACCATCATCTGTTTGTAAATTTTGCGGATGTCTTTTAGAAGTTAGAAAAATATTTTGCATTGCTTTTGTGACGTTTTCTGAAGTTTTTGCTTTTATAGGGATTGCCCAGGCATACTTAGAAAAGCAGTCAATCACAGTTAATAAAAATTTAAATCCTTTATTCTCTTTAGCATATGAACCCATTTCTACTAAATCAGCTTGCCAAAGATCATCAAATCCTTTAATTATAACTCTACGGCGTTTAAAATTTCTTCGTGCAGGTTTATGCAGCTCTTCAACCACCTCTCTTTTACCCATTTTTAAATAAAATGTGTCTATATAATTTATATATATATATATATATATATATATATATATATATATATATATATATATATATAATAAAAAGCAAACAATAAAATATATTTAAAATTTATATTCTTTATTTATGTATATATAAAGTTATATTATGATTTATTTTTTATTCTTTTATATAAATCCATTAGTTTGGAACATTTTAACATATGATGTTCTGCTGAATGACAAGGACAAGTATCTGGAACAGTTGTTATGTTGTCTGATGTATAGGGACATATATCCCAATGGTATCCATACTCTTTCGTTTCAATTTGTATAGAATTTTTAAATAATTTTAAAAAATTGAAATGAATTTTTAATTGTTCATAATGTTCCTCTAATAAAATATCTTCATATTTATCTAAAAAATTATTTAAAGTATATCCGATTTGATGTATATCCATTTTGAATATTAAATGATAACTGATCCCAATTATTTTTTTTCAAGTTCTAAACCACTTAATAAACCCAATGCTGATTGAGCTTGAGCTTCTGCTTTTTGTAGTCTCTCAAAAATAAATTTAATTGGTTTGTTGATTTGAAATTCAATAAAATCACTCATTTGTAATAATTTTTCATTTAACAATTGCGAGAATTTGATATTGATTTCCTCTAAATTAATTTGCATTTTTTCTTCTAATATTTTTAATTTTTCTTCTGCTAATTTAAGTTCTCTAGATACTGATGCCTCTAAAAGAGTAAACTTTTTTCTCATCTCGTTTTTTAATAGATCTTTCTGAAAGAAAATATGATTATTTACATAATTTTGTGTTGCTGCATCCCTTCCATCAATTGGTTCTTGAACATTTGATAAAATTTTGTTATCTAAATCATAATTTCCTTCAGAATTTAATTTGAAACCTATACCTGAAGGACCTTGAGTATGTAGTTTTCTGTAAGAAGAAGAAGCTGTACTATACCCAAACTTATCAAGTGACATTATGGTTTTAACTGATTGTTAATCTAAATAGCTATTGAATTATATTTGCTTCTCTTAACTCTTCAATTATAGATATAATTTCATTGTGATGATTATTGTTACCAGCAGATTGTGAACTAATTAAAAGTTTTAATCTGTCAACTAACTCATTAGGATCATCCCAATAAACATACTGATTTGATTGATTTGTATAATTTAAATGGGTTTCCGGTGTAGAAGAAGATTTATTAAAATAATTAATAAAATTTTTTTTCAAACAACCTGAACCAGTTTTTTTATGTCTAGTATTATAATCATGTTCATATAATTTTCTTAATATATTTTTGTATTTAAAACCTTTGTTTCCTTTTATTTGCTCTAAATGATCATAATTTCTTCTATGTGCATTCGTTTTGTTAAGTATTTGTTGATATGTTTTTAAATCACTTTCAGTATAGTTTATGGGGTTTTTTTTAAATATCAATTCATATAGACCATCAGTTCCTTTAAAAACTTCATTATCAATCAAAATATCTTTACTAATTTCATCTATTTCAAACTTAACATTCCCAAGTTTTCGAACATTTAATGACTCATCAAAATAGGGTCCATATGATTTATCAAGTTGTGACTTGCTAAGAACAGGAAATTGCGAAATTGATGATTCATCAATAATATTATCAGTTATAGATGACGTCTCAAATTTTATAGTATTTGGTGTTGAGGTTATAAACTTACTATGAGTATTACTTTTGTTGCTAGGCGTTTTAACTTCTGGCTTAAATGATCTAATTAATTTTAAGGTGTTATCATCGTCAGCAGGCGATTTAATTTCCGGTTTGATAACACTATTTGAAAATTGTTGTTGTTGTTTGACAACATTTGTCAATTCTTTCAATGGTTTTGTAATTGGAGTGAAAGCTTCTTCTCGATTACGGTCTTCTGATAGCTTCTGAACTTTTAAAGATTTAAATTTCCTTTTTAAATTTTTACGAGTTTTCATTAAATCTTTCATAAGTTGTTCATCCATTTTTTTTAATGTGGATTAGTTCAATTATTAACTGTAAATTATCGACTGAACTGTTCTCTTGCTAACTGCTAACTGCTAACCGCTAACTGCTGACTGGTAACTGCTATCTGCTATCTGCTAACTGCAAACCGCTAACTGCTGACTGGTAACTGCTATCTGCTATCTGCTAACTGCAAACTACTAATTGATATCTATTAAATGACCTGTTCAGTTTGTAACTGCCAACTGCTAACGGAACTAGGTTTAACTAAAATTTAGCAAATGCATCAAAATTTTTTCTATATCGTCCATTATTTAAACCACTATCTTTGTCAATTAATAGAAAACCATAATTATCATTCCAGCAACATGCACTTAATTTTTTAAATTCATTAAATGACATATCAGAATTCACATGATCATTATATATATGTTTTAAATTTAAATCATCTTGCTTAAATATAATCAAAAAATTTGCATTATCTCTAACTAAATGCTTAGGAATTCTTGTATATGACTGACATAAATAAAAGCTATCTACTTCTTGGTGACGTCCCATACAAAAATAGGCTCTTATATTATCTTGTTTATCACAAGCTACATCATCAAAAATAAATATTGAGTTTGGTTGTGAGGCCGATGGTTCAATTACATCAGCATTATTTGAAAATTCATTATATCCCATTCCTTTGATTGGTTTTATTAATTTTTTTAAATATTCATATTTAGGTTCATGCAATGATTTCGAGTAGATATATATGTTTTGAAATTTGAGCCCTTTAGGATCTAAAAGCATACTTATCATAGCATTAGTTTTACCACAATTTGAAGGTCCGACTATTAATCCTCTTATACTATTTGGAAAACATTTACCATGTTTTTTTATTTTCTTTTTTGAATTTTGATCAAAATTTTTAATTTTAACTGCATTATCTAATTTTATAAATTTCATTTTATAAAAGGTGATTAGTATTTGAGTGACTTTCTTAAACTAAACAACTTAATATTATGTCTCTTTATAATAAATATTCAATCAGTAACCAAAAAACTGTTAATGGAAAAGGTATAGTTAATTCTCTAATTAATAAACTGCCATTTGAAGCACATTTACCTGGTTATAATTATTGCGGTCCTGGGACAAAACTAGCAAAACGATTAGCACGTGGTGATAAAGGAATTAATGGTTTAGACGAGGCTTGTCGAGAGCATGATATAGCATATTCTAAAAATACTGATCAAAATCAACGTCATATAGCAGATAAAATATTGGTAGAGAAAGCTTGGCAAAGAGCAAAAGCTAAAGATTCAAGTTTTGGTGAACGGTTAAATTCATATCTAGTTACAAACACAATGAAAGCTAAAGTTAAACTCGGTATGGGGTTAAAAAAAAAAAAAAACATTCAAAGAAAAAAACCTTTGAAAAATATTATAAACGAAGCAAAAGAAGCTGTTAGAACTATGAAGTTACCAATGAATAATAAAAATATTATAAAATTAGCTTTGCATGCTGCTAGAAAGTTTTCTAAAGGACAGAAAAAAAAAAACATTGACATTCCTCGAATAATTCCTGTACCAAAAATTGGAGGAGTTTTACCTTTAATCCCTATATTTGCTGGTCTATCTGTTATTGGAGCACTTTCAGGCGGCGCTGCAGGAATAACTAAAGCTGTTAACGATGCTAAAAATGCTCACAAAGAGTTAAAAGAAAGTCAACGTCATAATAAAATGATGGAGGCGATTGCATTAAAAGGAGGTAATGGATTGCATTTAAAACCATATAAAACAGGATTAGGTCTTCATTTGAATCCAAAAAACCATTAATCAAGCTACCCAATAGAGCTCTTACAAATATTGATTTAGAAAACTTTGGTAAAAAATACTTAAAACATTTTCGAGGAGTTTTTATGAGAGATAATTTACCAATACGTAGACCTTGGAAATATGAATGTGGTATAATAAATTTGGATAATTCTATTGGATATGGAACGCATTGGGTACCTTATTTTAAAAATGATGAAATAACTCATTATTTTGATAGTTTTGGAAATTTAAGACCACCATTAGAAGTAATAAAATATTTAGGAGATAAGCTTACATATAATTATAATAAATATCAAAATTTTAATTCTTACAATTGTGGACATTTATGTTTAGAATTTTTATTTCATATTGTTAAGAAAAAAAAAATATTATCAGTAAATAAAAAATAATAAAAAAAAAATAAAAAAAATTTTTTATTCTAGTCTAGCTTTATTTAAACTGACCTACATTAATAATTTTGTTGAAGTTCAAGGTTATTTCTCTATATTTGAACATAAATGAAATAAAAAACTAACTGATAAAGAATAATTAGAACTTAGTTATAACAAAAGAAATTTAAACGAAAGATTTTTGTATGTACGTATATTATATTATTAATGGGTATTAGCCTTAAATCTAAATCATTGAATTTTGGATTAGCCTTAAAAACCTATAAAAACAGAATACACAACTGAAATATCTCATTATATCGATTAAAGACATGTCAATAACATTAACTTTAAACGGAAACTCTTCCACATTGACAACTAATTATTTCCCCCCTATAGATCTAAAGGGAAGAGAATATACCTGTGGTTTAGTTGATTTTCAAACGTATAATTCAATACCTAATATAGATGAGGAGAATAATACATTTATTATTGATGATAAACCTATTACAATTCCAACAGGTTCATATGAAATTGGTGATATTGAACTATTTCTTAGGAAAACGCTGAATGTAACTAAAGCAGATAAGGAAAAATTAATTATAAGAGCAAATAATAATACATTAAAGTGTGAAATTTTTGCTGATAAGGATATTGATTTTGAAAGAGAAGATACAATTGGTAGATTATTAGGTTTCAGTAAGAAGAAATTATTAGCTAATAATTGGCATACTTCAGATCTTTTTGTTGATATTAATAAAATAAATATAATAAGAGTAGAATGCAATATTATTTCTGGAGCTTATATTAATGAAAAAGAGGCTCACATTCTACATGAATTCTCTATTAATGTCAGTCCTGGCTATAAAATAATTGAAGTTTCTAAGAATGTAATTTATTTGCCGGTAACTATTAATCAGATAAGTTCTATTACTGTAAAACTCCTTGATCAGAACGGTAATTTAATTAATTTTCGAGGAGAAACAATAACATTAAGATTACACTTAAAGCTTCAGGATGATCGTATTTAATCAAAATTATCAATCCAATATAAATTCACGGAATGATAAACATCACCTTAATTCATTAAAGGTAGTCAATGGAGGAGGTACTCAACAATTAAAATACAAAAAACGATTATCTTTTGAAAATAAAGAATATTTAAAATCTCTTGGATATCATCTAAAAGTAAATTAAAATGGAACTCTTTAATGATCCAATTTTTGATGAAACTATAACAAGCGCTCAATGGCATTCATATTCACCATTCTTAAACTCATTTGGATTAAGCGATATTATACGAATACAAATACAAAATCAGAACTTAAATATATTACCCTCAACAAGTCTAATCTGCATTGAAGGATATGAATCAAAACATGATGGAACAGTTGTTACTCACACTAAACTAGTTAATAATGCTATACCATTTCTATTTGATGAAATTCGCTATGAACTTAATGGTAAGGAAATTGATCATAATCGTAATGTTGGAATAACTTCAACATTAAAAAACTATATTTCACTCAACCCAAATGAAAGTAGAGCTTTATACAATGGAAGTTGGTCACCTGATGCATCAATTAAAATAAATAATTTATATTTTAATTTTTTGTATACCATTAAAAAGATTAATAGGGTTTGCTGAAGACTACAAAAACATTATTCCAAATGCAAAACATGAATTAATATTAACTCGTTCTCGATCAAATGATAATTCATTATTATGTAGCAGTGCTAATGCAAGTGAAAAACCAAAAATTACTGTTACAAAAATATATTGGAAGGTTCAACATATTAACTTAGCTGATAATCTTAAATTAAATTTATACAAAAGTATTGGAAATGGTTCGGTTATGAAAATTCCTTTTAGAAATTGGGAATTACATGAATATCCCACATTACCAGCAGGAACTACACATCATATTTGGAATGTTAAAACAGCCTCACAACTTGAAAAACCTCGTTTTATTATTTTTGCTCTACAGACTGGTAAACAAAATAAACTGGATGAAGATCCTTCAACTTTTAATTATTGTGATATTGAAAATATAAAAGTATATTTAAATTCAGAATCATATCCATATGAAGATATGAATTTAGATTTTACAAAAAATCGTTATGCTTTAGCATATGAAGCATATTCGAATTTTACAAGCTTTTATTATAATAACTCATTATCAGAGCCTTTAGTTTCATGGGACAACTTTAAAACTAATTCTCCAATCTTCATAATTGATACTCGTTATCAAAATGATAATCTTAAAATGGGACCAGTTGATGTCAAGATTGAATTAAAAACTTTAAAAAAAATTCCAGACAATACTACAGCTTATTGTCTTATTTTGCATGATCGCTTAATTGAATATAAACCATTAACAGGAGAAGTGGTCAAAATTATCTAAACTTATGTATAAAAATAAATGATTTTGTCTATAAAGAAAAAAGCATATTAATAAACAAGGAATATGTAATCATTGATATACAAGGTTTTCGAGATAATAGCAATAAATTTATCTTGAAAGAAATTGCTATTCTTTCATCAAAACATAAAAATGGAATATATAATAATTGATATACAAGGGTTTCGCGACAATAATAATAAATTTATTTTAAAAGAAATAGCTATTCTAACATCTAATGACGAAATTCAACATTTCATAATAAAGCAACCTTATCCTTATCATTATTTATAAACAAAAGCAAAACACACAAATTACTGACTCACTAAAAATCATCATGGGCTTAAAATGGTCAGACGGTAAAACACATTTATGTTTAAAAAAATGAAGATTCAACAAAATCATTGTTCGTTTTAACCCTATAAATTTTCTATACTTTGAAAAAATGTTTATTTAATAAAAAAATAAAAATAAAAAAAAAAATTAAAAAACAATTTTTGTTAACAATATTTAAAGGAATAGAACCTTTAAATCATTTTAATTTCTAAAATTAAAGAGTAAACAAGTTTCTTTAAGCTCTTTTTATATTTTTTTTAAATATGAATCAAAATAAGGATAATAATAAAAAACCAGGAATTATAGGTCAAATAAAAAGGGAGATAAATTATACCATTTTTAAAATGAGAGTCCCAAGTTCATCAACATCAACTAAATCAGCATCAGAGACAGAAATAAAAAAATGTAATTAAAAGCAATCAATGTTTTTTGTTTTTCCTGAATAAAAAAAAGTTTATGTAATAAATTAAAAGGAATAAAAAGATATATTTTCAAATTTAAAAAATGTTTTTTATTTCATTTTTATTTTATTTTTTTTTGTACACATTATTTTAATTTAACAATTTTAAATTTTATATTCAACTTATTTTGTTCTTTGGATCGAATTATAAAATTGTATACAATATCTTTCTTTTCAATTTTTTTATTTAGAGTTTTAATAACTTTTGATGTATACATTACACTGTATTGCGAGGGCAAGTAAGTGTAAAAGTTATTCAATTCTAAATAAATAGAACTGATAATTTGTCCATCTGGGTCCTTAAATTTGGAATCTCTTCTTTCAATTTTCTCAACTGTATACTCCTTGTTAACAGTTAAGTTGGCGATTGAAAAATATTTGAGACTCTTCTGGTTTATTTCGTTTAGACCTCCAACAAAATCTAAAAGATCGACCTCGCTCTCGCTGTCTTCATCAGTTTCTTCTTCTTCTACCGGTTTTGTTTTTGTTGATGCTTCTATCATTTTAAGATCTTCATCATCAGAAAGCTCCGGTTTCCTTTTTCTAGTTGTTGGTTTTCTTGTAGAAGTTGATTCTACTTCAATATCTTCATCATTCTCCATATTTAAAAATCTTTTTGCTGCTCCTAGTTTTAATTTCTTTTGAGACATTATTATAGTTATGATATTATATTCTTAGCGCTCAATGAATTTATACCCTATTTTATCAGATAATTTCCTTTTTTCTTACATTTTTTTTCTTTTATCATATTTACCGGAAATTTATTTTCTAGATAGGACGAAAATTTCCTAATAATTTTTTCCTTTATCATATTTACCGGAAATTTTATTTCTAGATAGGGTAAAATTTCCTAATAATTTTTTCTTTTTTTTGTATCAAACAATAAGATAGGAATCTACGCAAAAAAAAAACAAAACAAAAAACAAAATTTATATATATTTTTTTTATCTTTTTATTATTTTTAGATATGAACATACATTAATAAAATTTTAATGATAGCTTTCAGTAAAGTTATCGCAAAATAAACTTGCGATCCATTCTTGATCAATGACAATGCACATATCTGAGTTTGTGGTGTTGCACCCCATGCACCACGGTCCATATAATTCGATAAAATCGATGACCTCCTCTACAGTATCAAATACTGCATATTCTGAATAGCATAAGAAATCAGCTATATTATTATCACCGCGAATCCTGGATGTCTCTGCTACATTTCTTATGCAAGATGTGCAATAAACATCATTATAAGGAAGTATTTCGTAGCAATAACTTTGGAAAGTTAAAGTTGTTGGTTCCACCAATGATGGCATATCATAGTATTTATAAGCTAATCCGTAAGCTTTTGTTGAGTCAAGATATTTAATAATGTGATAGTAGTTGGGGAATCCAATTGGGTTATACCCTATTCTTAGCAACTCCGTATTGGTTGTAATCAATAATAAAAAAAAAAACAAAAAAAAATTAAATTAATAAATTTAATATAGGTACCTAAATAATATAATATTATAATAGTATTTATAAGCTAATCCGTAAGCTTTTGTTGAGTCAAGATATTTAATAATGTGATAGTAGTTGGGGAATCCAATTGGGTTATACCCTATTCTTAGCAACTCCGTATTGGTTGGCATTCTGTAATCAATAATAAAAAAAAAAAAAAAAAAAAAAAAAAAAAAACTAAAGTTATTTTTTAATTTTTTACTTACATGTATTTCGTTTCTTTTTTATTTTAATAATTTTTTTTACTTTTAGAATGAAATGAAATTCCATGAATTTGTTTATTTATATAATTTTGTTATCGTAAATTATTCTAGTCATTTTTTAAAACTAATAATTAGTATGACCTTGAATGCTTATAACAAAGAAATATTTATCTACTTACGCCAGAAATTTTCTCTATATAATCTTGAATCCTTATAACAAAGAAATATTTATCTACTTACCCCAGAAATTTTTCTATATGACCTTGAATCCTTATAACAAAGAAATATTTATCAATAATTTTGTTTTATCAAGGAAGCGTAAATTTCCTGAGTTACTATTTACGCAAAATAAATTTAAATCTAGATAAAACATATTTTCAAAAAAAAAATTTAAGTAGGATGACAAACGGGCAAACATACCTTTTTCTATTTTTTTTTTTTTTAGATAAATTTAACGGTATAAATAGTGAGTTTTTAACAAAAATATATTAATTAAGTACTGAAAATTCAAAAAACATAATATGGCGTTTATTTACCCGGAAAGTGCAATTCAACGAATGGGATATCAGGTTGACGGATTCCCCAACAGATTTATAATAAAAGAAGCTTGTTGGATGGGGAGCTGTTATTACCTAATATATAAGTACTTCGATTTGGCTGAAAACATTCTGTATAATAATGATGAAGAATTCGATGTGGCATGTTTTAAGAACAGAAAAGAGATGGTATACTGCTCCGGATGCCTTGACGAATCAAACGAAAGAAATGTTAAGGATGTAAAATCTCTATTCATTGCTTTCAACTGTCTAATACCATTTGATTGCAGAGACGATGCAATTGATTTTATAGAAAATTATGGTCCATACTGTATGAGGTGTGGTGTAAATAAAATTTGTAAAATAATTTCAGAAAAAGAGCTTTTTGATATGAATAAAACATAATTAAATATTTATTTGTATTATTTTGACTACATATTTCGAAAAAAAATAAAAACTAAATACAAAATTCAATTTTTTATTATTATATCAATTTTTGTTTTTTTTTTTTTAGATTTTAGATTTTAAAATGACCCCAAGGTAGTGTGTTATAGCTGTCTGGTACTAAATATCTTTTGTTATCAAATGGACTTAAAGATATTTTTTTCTGTGAAAAAGTAAAAAGCTTATGTTTTTCAGATCTAATAGTGTTCTGTTCATGCACATACTCAATATTTTTATCTAAACAAGTTTTATAGTCATCAAATGTGATTTCATTTTTCAACACACAATTTTTAATGCCCTTCGCTTTTTTAGTTATTTCAGATGTAAAGTCTTCTCTTAAAATTTGAACAGCATACATTTTACCACGAAGTCCAACAAATTTTTCCATTAGTTTACCATTATTTTCATCCTTCATCAACCCTGGAATTTTTTTATTTACTTGAAGTATACCGTATAAATTATTTTTAGGATATTCAGATGTATCAAAGCGATCAATATCTTGTATAATATCTTTGTAAACATCAGCTGTTTTTATTTCATATATCAGAGAATCTGTATCAGTATAGCATAACTGAAAATTATCGTTATATTTTTTTTGCATAAAATTATAATGAAAATCATATAATTTTGTTTTAGAAATATCAAGTATTGCCATTCCGATATAAATTGGTTTATCAAAGATTACTTCCGTTTTCAATAATTCAATTGATAATAAATTTTCATTAAAAATTTTGCGTGAATGAAAATTTGGTTTAGCAATCAAAGATTCAGCTCCATAACGCCCATGCCAAGATGTAATAAGTTTTATATCTCTCCGGAGACGAACATTCTCCATCGTCTTTCCAAACACTGCATTACAAACTAATTTGAATAAATTTTTCAAAAACTCATTATTTGCATTTTTTCTTAGAGTAGCATTTAATTCAATAAATGATTTCATCCAATCACTCTGTAGAAATATTATAGCACGATGAATTTTTGTTAATTTTAAACCTTTATTTAAATATTGTTTTAAATTTTTATAGGGAATAACATAATTCTTTTTATCAAATAATGTTGCTAACATTTTTGTTTCTCTTGTTCCTGGTGGAGCAGATTTCTCTGGTGCCATTGGTAAATCTTTTTGTTCATCATGAATGTTTATTGGATATTCTAAATCTACTTCCAGAATATAACCAAATTCCGAGTCATCCGGAATATTAAAATCTAAATTCTCAACGTTTTCAACTCATTGAAGATTTGCGTATGGTAAATATTGAGTCATAGCCCACGAGTACATTGCATTAATGTCATAGTACATCAGATATGTTGAATCTTGTTTTTCATCATAATCAGGAAGATATTTATTGTTAGCTTTAGCATATCTTTTAGAACATTGAGTAAGTCCACCTCTAATACCTTTTTCAATAAATAGTAATATATCAACATCATCAATTAAATCGATTTCTATTTTAGTATATTTTAACATAGCATCCCATGCTAAACCTGGCACAGTGAAATAATGGGCTGCATCTAATCCATAATTCTTTATGCAACCTTCTCTAAAATTTTCGAATACATCGGCAAGTAGAAGTATATCAACTTTCATATAAATATCGCTATATTCACCCAGATTTTTTATTTTAAATTTTTCCCAAACATTTTTAGCATGTTCATAGTCTTCACAACTTATATGACTTTTATTTAAAGAACTGTAAAATTGATCTTTTGAAGGTAGCTCAGTTTCATCAAAACTTGACCAATCTTTTATGTATTCATATGGAAATACACCTTTCCTCTCCAACAACTGTAATTTATCATCACATAAATATGAAAATTGTGAATGAAGAATGTTTTTTTCTTTTAAATAAGAAGATAATTTATCTAACGATGATGCCATAAAACGGAATGAATCAATAAATTTTAATATAATTTTACTGTTTTTAATATATTTAATAATGGAAATATAATTTTCGGTGTTGTTTGGTATTATTTTAATTTTTCCATCAATACTATTACATATATCTGTTATAAGTAAGTGTGCATCATATTTTGTTAAATTATGAAACACAATTGGAATTGTATGTGAATTTTTATAATTTAAGTTGCATGCTTGATGTGCAGCTCCTCTATAATTACCAGTCAAATGACAGTGATCTTTTACTTTAATGTCTCCTTCATTGAATATTTCTTCACATATATGACAAGTATTGGAGGAAAAGAATTCTTCAATTTGTGTTTGTGTTAGTTTGTCAATAGGCTTCGAATTAAGGAAAATACTTTCAATTTCATGGGAAATTTGTTCTAATTCATGTGCGAACCACTTTGCACAATCCATGCCACGATAAGCTTTATAACATGATAATGAATAATTATATGAAGTTTTTAAATAATATCCTACACTATGTGCTATATGTTGTTGATATTGCTTTGTATTTCGAACTATTTTGGACATAGGTTTCAGTATACATTCAAAATCTGCATAATTGATAAATGGGATCCGTTCTTTTTTTCTAAAGTTTTTAAATCTTACTATTTTATTTTCTGGAAAGCTTACTTTATATCCATTTAAATTTTTACAATTTTCAAAATGCTTTTGTAAACTAATATTATTGTAGAAAAAATGTAAACATCGGTCGCAAATAAATTTCTTTCCATTATGTTTTGATTCTTGTTTAGCTAAAAGTCTGGAAATATTTTTTATCCAAACATAATGATAAAAAATTGGTTCATCATCATCAGCATCATTATCATCATCATTATCATCATCATCATCATCATCATTGATTTTATTATTTTCATATCGATTCTGAATAACTAATAAGTTTACATGTTGTTCTTCTTTATTTTGAGTCAATCTTGTTGGTAGAATTTTAAATTTCTTTTTTATTTTAATAAGCTCATATAAATTCACACTTATTTTATTAATTTTTTCGAATTTTGTTATATCTATTCTGCTGACTGGAAATTTAATCCCATCTAGTTTTAAGACGGAAGAATAATGAGGGTAGCTACTTGTGCGTGTTGGATTTAAAGCAGATTGATTTTTAACTGGATGTATAGCTGAAACTATAGCCCAAGCAAAACAGTAGTTATCATTATTTTGGATATTTATGCAAGCCTTTTTATTTTGAATTAATTTTGGCAAACTAATGTATGTTGAACCACATTGAGGTCTATAAAAATTCACATTTAACACTAAATTGATGATTTCTTTCAAGGCCCAACCTGAATCTTTTTCTTGGAACTCTTCTAAATCTTTTAATATTATTTCTTTTATGTTATTTTGATACCATTCTTCTAAATTTGTATCTCTTGATATTACATTATTTTTTGTATTCATATATTTATAATCTTCAATTATGCTATCTTTAGAAGTTTTAACAAAATTTCCACAAAATATAGCATTAACTTTAAGAAAAGGTTCATTCTCTAAAATCTTTTTAATTTTACGGTTAAAAGTTTTTCCACATAAAGTTAAAAAGTCTAATGGATCCTTTGTTAACAAATTAATTATAACAAAAGTCTGTACCCGATTTTTAAATATGCTATTTATAATTTTGCATTTGATTTTTTTAAAAATTTTTTTTTTTTTTTTTCAATGTCATTTGTTTAATTTGGCTTTTATAACATTTCGAAATAGCAATAGCATTGCTAATTTTAAATTTTTCACTAATTGTATTAGCACTTTCCAACAAATTGTACAGTTTCTTAATATGTTTCGAACATTTTCTTATGTATTTTTTACTTTTATTTTTACATATTTTAGCTTTAGGTACTAATAACTTTATTTTTTTAACTAAACACTTTGGATTATTCATTTCTAAGCTGTTCTTCGTCTTACTGAACACTTTAAAAATTAACTCAATTTAATTCACTTGAAGATATTCAAAATGACAAATGGAGAAATTTATTCACTCTGAATTCAATTGAATTCTGAGTCTAATACGATTAGCTAAAATTATAAAGAAATTTAAAGATAAAAATTATAGATATCGAAAAAGACTACAATTGTTCTACATATTATATCACAAGGTCATTCTTATTTCCTTATCATAATTACAAGTTCAAGAACCTGCAGAAAAAAAAAGTTTTTTAAAATATATTAATTACTATAGTTCCTTATCAACTAATTTTTTTTCTTAGAAATTGAAAGATTTTAAGTTTTTGTTTGTTCTGTTTTGTTTTGTTTTGTTTTGTTATTGTTTACTATAGTTCCTTATCAACTAATTTTTTTTCTTAGAAATTGAAAGATTTTAAGTTTTTGTTTGTTCTGTTTTGTTTTGTTTTGTTTTGTTATTGTTCTTTTTTATTCATATAAAAATATGTTTTGCCGACGGCTTTTTCAAAAACTATATTTTCATATAAAAAAGTCAGAGATGGGAGCAGATTTGGCAAATTCTCGATGCAGTTGTATGTAAGCATTTAGTAATTTCTGTTCTGATATTGCGAAGTAATGAATTCTATCACTAGTTATTGTTAGATTCTTAATGTTGGGTCGAATTATGATTTGCTTAGTTTGATACCTATTATCGTAGGTAACGGAATAAGATTATACGAATTAAATATTTTTAAATGTACTAAAGGTATGCTGATGCAAGAAGGTATGCTATGCTGGGCAGATGAAGACAAACAATAAGTGCAATATACGCCTTGCACGATTTCGCTTCTCGTCCACGGCTAAATTTAATAAATATTGGACCACCAAAATCAAGTCCTACAGATGAAAAAGATCTGGCAGGTGATACTCTGGTCTCCCGTAAGCAACCCCATGATTTATTTTTGAATTGTAGGATTAAACCGGAAACATACCAAACACTTTCGAAGTATGCGTTTGATTACTGTGATTCCACCAATAATCCAATATTTTAAACCGATAACAGTTTGGGTAACTTGTGTGCCTGAATGTAACAATTTTTCGTTATAGTATCTGATGATCAAAATTGCTAAATATGAGCATTCAACAATTATTATTGGATGTTTTTGTTTATATGATATTGGCACCGGGCCTACCGCCCACCCTGAGAATTCCATTTGAATCTAAGAAAGGATTAAGAGCTTTGATGCGACTTGATAGTTTTATTCCTTTATTATCTTTTAATTGCTCAATTTCATCTTTGAAAAAGTGGGTTTGCATGAGCTATACGCAAGTTTTTGCAGCTGTACTTAATTCTTCCGATGATAAGTAATTAGTTCGTTTTTCCCTTGGAAATAACAAAGCCATTATTCTAATCATTTTATTGATATGATGATTGATATTTAATATTGGATGATCCATTCAGGTTCTGGAAGGTTAACAACAGTGTTTAAAGTTACAGTTTTTAAGCTTCAAAATTAGTATGAGGCGTCATGTTTTTTATATATGGCCAGAAGGCTTTAGTGTGACTTAGCCCCTCTGGTCTTTTCCACCATAGTTGCTGTTGTCCTAATTCACTCGCACTCAGGCCTCGAGATGCGATATCAGCTGGATTATCCTTACTTTGAACGTTGCGTCATTGTAAACGTTTTGAGTTAGATAAAATATAACTAACTCTATTCGCTACATTAGTTTTCCATTTATTTGGGTGTTGGCTAATACAATTGATAATGCTAATACAATTGTCGAGTCAGTCCAAAAAAATTTATTTATATCTGCCAATTTGAATGCCTTAGATACTTGCTCCATAAGTTTTAGTACTAGTTGAGCTCCACATAATTCCAAACGTGGATTTGACACTGTTTTTATCGGAGCTGTCTTCGACTTTGAAGTTAACAAATTGGTTATGATGCGACCATCTTTTCAATTCTAATGTACATAACTGCAGCATAAGCTATCATAGAAGCATCTGAAAATCCATGTAATTGTATTACATCTCCGGGTTTGTAGTTTATCCAGCGGGGTATAATTAATTCCTTGAATATTATAAAGATCATTACGTAAGTTGTTCCATTGATCTTGTAAATAATCTGGCAAAGGGCAATCCCAATCAATTTGCGTTAGCCATAATTTACAATAATAATTTACCTTGTATAAGCATTGGTTGCAACCAACCAAGAGGATCAAATAGTTTAGATATTTCTGATAATATTGATCTTTTCGTATGAATATTCTTTTCCTGCTTTTGCGGAATCACCTTATAAAAAAGACATCAGTTGCTGGTAGCCAATACAATCCAAATATTTTCACTTGCACTCCCTTTTCCGAATCCAGTGGTAATTGTAATTTCCGATCTGTTTCTAATATTTTTGAAAATATATTATTATCATTAGCTGCCCATTTCCGTAACGGAAATCCTCCCTCTTTTAGGATTTTGCTAAGATATTCTCTAATATGCTGAGCTTCTTCCAGAGCATGAGCATCTGTCATTAGATCATCTACATAAAAATCGTTAAGAATGATGACTACAATTTTTGAGTTTTCTAGTTTTACCGACTGTGTTACTTCATGCTAAGTTCTCATTGCTAGGAATGAAGTTGAAGCGACTCCAAAGGTTACAGTCTTTAATTTATAATCTTTAGCTTCATCAGTTGGATGTTTTTTCCATACTATTCTGTGAAAATCACGATGTTCTGGCTTCAACCATATCTGTCGGTACATTTTTTCAATTTCGCCAGTAATTTCAAATTTATATTTTCTCCACCGTATTAAGATATCGTAAATAAATTCTTGTGTGGTGGGACCAGTTAATAAAAAATTGTTCAGCGATTTTCCAGATGGTGATATGGCAGATGCATTAAAAACTACTCTAGTTTTGATCGTTGTACTGCTAGCTTTCAATACAGCATGATGTGGAAGATAGTAATTGACCTTATTGATTTCATTTAGTGGTACTTCTTCAATATGCTCTAACTGGATATATTCATCTAGAACCTTGTTATAATCATCCTTTAACTCAGAATTTAATTTCAACCTGCGCTCTAATTGATATAGTCTCTGCAATACTCTTGAACGAGTACCTTCCAACTCTGCACCTGGCATCAATTTGAACGGTAAACTTACATGATATCTGTCTGATGGGAAACGTTGGACATCTTGTTTATAAATCTCTTCTGCTAGTAAATCCTGAACTAAGGGTTCAATACGGTATTCCATTTCTTCTTGTTACCAGAATTTTTTCAGATATTGATCCACATCTTCAGTTGAAATTAAACTAAAAATGTTATAATTTGATTCGATTGGTACAGGTCCTGACAATATCCAACCCAATGTTGTTTTTTGCGCAGTTAGATATTTTGATTGTGTGTCTTTTACTCCATTTTTTATAATATTGTCAATATATCAGCGCCCAACAAAATGTCAATTCTCCCTTTTATGTTAAAAGTTGGGTCTGCTAAATCATCCAGAATGATTCTTGTTGAATTTGGTGATATATTTTTATGTGGTAATTTGCATATAATTTGTGGTATTATTAATGCTTGAATGAGGTAATGATTAAGAGTCCATTTTTCCTCTATTTTTAGATTAGCCACACCCTTTGACACAACCCTTTCAGTTGCCCCAATTCTGCTAATTATGGTTCTGTCATAACGACGAGAAAGTTTCAAACATTATACAGCAGTTTCAGTTATAAATGATCTTCGAGAACCTTTGTCAATTAGAGCTCTAGGCGAAACATAATCTCCATACTTATTTACTACTTGAATTAATGCTGTTGCTAACAAAATGTAGTGTCCCCTTTCTGCATTAGTGGCTGTTCAAAATTTCCTTCGGTTTTGTGTTTTCAATGTGCAAAGCTGTATGATGTGCAGATTTAAATTTTAGACAGCGAGATTTTGAAAAACAGCCCTTTGAGACATGACCATATTGTAAGCAATTAAAACATAGTTTATGTTTGTCCACTAAAGATCGTTTTTATTGAACGTTTAGATATTGAAATTTCTTACATTTAAAAAGCCGATTCGTATCGTTGCTCATAATACAATGTGATCTTCTTTCAATGTTGACAGTATGTACATGAATTTTATTTAATTTCTTCATACTGCTCATAACTTATATAGATCTAAATCGTTTTTCTAAGAATGTCGTTAATTGAGCTAAAGTTGGAAACTCTGTACTAGAACCTAGGCCCTCTTCCCATTTTTTTTTTGGCCTCTATATCTAATTTTTTTGACAGAATGTGGTCCAATATAGCTCCCCAAGATCAAGATTCTTTTAATTGCCCTAACTCTAACTCGGTTGTAGCGTCAATTAACCCCGTATAGCTGTAGCATTTTCAGCTTTAGTAATTGGAGCAGATGTAAATGCATGCAAATGTGATGATAGAATAACCCGTTTATTTGCAAATTTGTTTATTAACAACTCCCAATCTGTTTTATAATTTTCTTCACTTACTAACAAATGTTTTATTAGATTGCTTGCTTCGTCTGTAAGTGCAGATTTGAGGTATTGCATTTTTTGGACATTGCAAATCTCGTTATTTTCATGAACCATTGCCTTAAATAATTCATAGAATGTAGTCCATTTCATATAGTTGCCATCAAATCCAGGAATCTTTATTCTATTTAGTTGAAAGTTATCCTTGATAACAATTTTTGTGGATTGAGACTCTTCTTCAGCTGGCATGGATGATCTTGCTGTCGGTTTTGCTTTATGCTCCTTATATCCATTAATGAACCCTTTACATTTGGTTATTAAGTCTAAGGAAAGTTCTTCTGCTTCCTCATAGCTTTCTTAATATTCCTTGAGTAAGGTACTATTATGGGCTTTTTCCCCCAGTACTTCTGTGTGCTTCTCAACACAGCGTCTCCATATGCTGTGAACACGTTCCATACAACTTTTGGAGTATTCCAATGAATGCCTGTCCTTGCTATCTTTCTTGTAATTTCTGTTGACTCTAAAAATCTCTTCCAAATTAGACCTTTGAATTTCTTCACAAGAAAGAGTAGTCATTGTTTTTTTTATATTTTTTATTTCAATTAATTTTTGACTAATTGTTTTTTGTAATATAAATTTAATTAATTAAACTTTGGGCTATTTGGGACTTTTTTAACTTAAGGAAACTTAAAATTTTGATGGTATAATTTATATTTTATAATTTATTAATTTGAAACTTTGAAATTTTTATTTTTGTTTAAATTTTGTAAATTAATTTTAATTTTTGTTTACTTTAATTAATTGTCAAAACTAGCATTAAACAATGCAAGCTAACTAATCATCCTTTTCTTTCCCATACCTTTCTTTTTAAGCATTTTTTTTCTCCTTCATTATACTCTCATTCATATTAATTAATGCTGTTAATTTTTTATAACTTTTATTTTATATGTTGTACTTCCAATATTATATGTGGGAAATGTTTTCAAAAGGTTTGTGTCTGTGCTAATTTAGTGGTGAATTTTAAAGTGGTGAGTGGGTACCATAAGGTGCTAAAAACTGTTGTATTCGGATTTTCGTTTGTAATGTTCCCCGCTATTTTGGTGCTAGCACTATTATTATTATTCTCTATTATTATTATATTATTTTTTGTTCTTCTCTCTTCACTATTTTCATTATGCCTTATAAATACTCTGTATGTTCAATGTGTTATTTATCTTTTCTAATATATTTTTTTTTAAATATTGAAATTTGAAATTAAATCTTTTCAAATTTTAATTTTTCAAATCGCTTTCCCTCTTTTTTCGCCCGCAAGTTTTAGTTAATTTCTTATTACAATTTTGTAATATTAGAATGTAATTTGCAATCAGTTGAAGCCCATCTTCACTCCGACAGACCAGGTATACTTGATACTAATTATAATATCAACGGCTATACACTTATCCCGCATTTTATACCTTACCGAGAAATCGCTGTATATATAGCTCTAAAGTAGCTTTGAACACCCTTCATGATCTTTAAAGTTCCAACTCATTTTTCATTATTTCTGAGGTAAACTTCGTGTTGAAAATACTACAATATTTTTCTGTTTTTTTTTACAGATCCCCCCAAGCCAGTGAGCTGGAAACTTGTGTGGTCATCGGAGAATTATCCGACAATATTATTAAAATTCTGGTAAAGAATCCTGAATGTGAGATAGCTGTCGCAGGCGATTTCAATGTTCACAACAAAAACTGGCTCCATTTTTCAAGTCACAAAAGCCCGGAAGGCAAACAAGTCGAACTATTTTCAAAGTTATTTTTTTTTTTTTTTTTTTATTAAAATTTTTTTTTATTTACATACTAAGTGGTTTTTACATATTTTTTTATTGTATTATAATCATTTTATTTTTTAGACCCTACCCATTAAGTGGCTGTATGGTCGTATAGATAGTTTAATAATTATCAAAAAAAAATATGTAACAATTCTGAAATTCCTAAATTTCATTTTCTTAAAAACAATAATTTCATTTTTTTCTTTAATTATCAAATTATATTCTTAAAGTTACATTTTCAATATACTAGAATTAGCTACTAGTTAATTAAATTAATTAAAATTAATTAAAATAAACCTTTTTTTTTTTTTGTTTTTTTAATTAATTTGTTTTAATGTTTTTTGTTTTTATTTTTATGTTATTAATTAATTTACTACATTTACATTTACAATTATAAAAAAATCTCTAATTCTTTTTTTAAATAAGCTGTAGGAAGTTAAATTTTTTAATTCATCTGTTAAATTATTATAAGCCCTTAAACTATTATATACACAATTATTATTTTTTTCTAATCTGTTCGGAACAAAGAAAGATAAAGGTTACTCCCGTTTCTAGTATTATGATTATGTATGTCAAAATTGCGATTTATTAAAAAGTTGTGCTTAATTAAATTATTAACTATTTTAAAAGCTAGAAAATACACTTCTCTCTTGCAAATATTTTCAAAGCTTAAATATAGGCGAATAAATTAAACTTGTGGGATATCTTTATATAAATTTGTGAAGTGTTACTCCATGCGGGATTTAAGTAGATTAAATTTGAACAAATATAGGACTAATATATAACATATAATGTTTTTTTATTAAAGTATTTTCTTAATCTTTTTAAGATAAAAACATATGCAACAACTTTCTTAATAATGTGATTTATAAGTTGCCATCTAAGTTTGCTATCGATAATGAGTCCTAAATAGTTAACATTTTTTAATAACTCAATTTGAATATTTTTATAGATAATGCTAGTGAAACTAATAATTTTATTTTCAAATATTAAAATTTTTGACTTGTTAATATTTAATGACATTCTGTTTTTTAGCAGCCACTGCTCAATATAACCCAATCATGTACAATTAAATCCCTTATTTCTTGGACGCATTTTATTACTGCATCATCAGCAAAAAGCTGTAACGATCTTTTTAATTCTAGCCTGGCTATATCATCTATATAAATTTTAAATAATATCAGCCCCAAAATTGACCCTTGGGGGACGCCTTTTTTATATGTTTTATATCGTTGTATGTGTCATTACATCGCGTGAGCTGCTTCCTATTGGATAGGTATGATCTGAACAGATTTAATTGATTGGGTTTGAACTTTAATTGATTTAATTTGAAGAGAAGTATATCATGATCTACGCAATCAAAAGCTTTTTGCAAGTCCAAAAATAAACAAGCTGCATATTTTCCGTCATTTATACTCCTTGATATAAAATCGGTTAGAGGTAAACAAGCGACAGTAGTGTTAGAGTTTACCTCAAAGCCATATTGGCCTTTATGCAAGATGTCATTTGCATTTATGAAGTGGGTTAGCCCGCTTTTAATTATTTTTTCAAAGATTTTAGACGTAGAACTCAAAACTGATATTGGCCGGTAGTTTGAGGGATTTGTTTTTCCGCCAGCTTTATGTATAGGTGTAACCGTAACAAGTTTTAAAGATTCAGAAAAACTACCAGACTCTAAAGCATTTTTAATAAATTGTACTAGTACTGTGCTAATTTGATCAGAAAATTTCTTTAATATTTTAGAACATATAATATCATAACCGGTTGCGCTACCTAACTTTATTGCATCTATAGTATTTCTAACTTCTTCTACATTGGTGGGTGTTAAAACTAAATCCTCGTAAATATTTTTTGAAAAAGACGCTAAATAATTTTCATCAATAGGGTTTGTTGAGATATGTAAAGTTTTTGTGACATCTATGAAATATGTATTCATTGTATTTGCGACTTCCAAAAAGTTAGTTATTTTAGTGTTATTGTAGTCAATTTCGCTTAAAACGCATCTATTATCATTACTATTATTATTGTACATTATTCTTTTGTAAAAATTCCATAGTTTTCTAGAATCGTTGGGATGAGATGTTATTGTAGAAATTATTCTTAGCCTGTTTAATTTCTCGTTTTACTAAGTCCCTGTACTTCTCATATAGCTCTTTAACCGTCCTATCATTTGGATATTTTTTTTTTATACTTAAAAGAAGATTCTCGAATTTTTATATTACGAATTATGTTACTATTTATCCACTCATTTTTTTTCCTTACTTTTTTTGGCAAAATTACTTCTGTATATTTATGTACTTTTTCAGATAATGCTACAGTAAAATCATCTACATTATTATAATACATTAAATTTTCCCATAGAGTGTCATTTGAAAGTTTATCATAATTCAAAATAGTTTTCTTTAAGTAATTCTTTTCTTTAATAACTCTTAGATTTGCATTTGCAAAAAGCAGCTGATGATCAGATAACGAAGTATCAGAAACATGAAAATTGTAACTATAATCAATTAAATCTGTGCTAAAATGATCGATTATAGTTTTCGAAGAGTTGCCTATTCTGGTTGCGAACGTATCGTTTATATTATTATACACTATAAAACCATTACAGAGTAATGTGTTTCTATAATCTTTTACCTCATTACTATTTTTATCCAATAAATTAATATTAAAGTCGCCTAGAATTATGGTATTTTAATACTATTATAATATGAATGTCACAATGTGAAGTGTTAATTAATACTTCTAAGTTATTTAATTTATTTCTCAAGCTTTGCATATTTAAGTACATTATATTAAGGTTGTTTTTATAACTCAACATTATATTTATATCTAGCCCTGTAAAATAATTAACTTTAATATTTGTATTAATATCAAACATTGTTGTAATTGACAGTATAATAATTGGTTTGCATACATAACAAAAAGAAACAATATAAAACCTAAATCAAATATTTAAATGTTCCAAAAATGATGATAAAATATGCAAAAAATAAATGTGTAAGATAATATTTTTTAAAAAATAAAAACTTATATAATTTAAGTGGTACGAGTGTAATTATTAAAGTTTTATACAAACAGTAATTAGTTAGTACACAATCCCATGCCAATTTGCCAACTTCAAATACTATTGGTATAATCGTATAATTAATCTATCCGTGACATCTACCGATGAAAACTTAAAGTACTTTGATTTAAAACAAAAACGAAAATAAAAAAGTATTCCACATAATACATAACATAAGAGTATATCATTTGTTCGAGTATTGATAAATTAAGAACTTGAGACGTATTTTATATAATTGTATTGTAATTATTGTAATATGTAATATTAATAATATAATATTGTAATTGTAAATTGTAATATGTATGTACATATTTATCCTTATATACTTCGAAGAAAAGATAATTGCAAATGCAACAGAAGATCAGATGTTTTATATATTTCGAAGTTATTACGAATTTGAAAATATTATCGAAGTCTAATTTATATATTTGAAGTTTTTTAAATTTTTTTAAGTATAAGCAAAGTTAAGCATGTACACGTGTATATAAGAATATACAATACATATATAAGAATAAGATAATAAATAATATTAATTTTAAAGTGTTTAAAATTTTAACTAAGTTAATTTTGAAGAAGAATTGTAGTTTTTTTTTGAATAAAAAAAGTATATAAACGTGTATATAAGAAAAAGAAATATTAATATATAAAAATAAAGTATTAAATAATATTGAAGTGTTTAAATTGTTAATTAAATTAATTTTAAAGAATATTTGAATTTTGTTATGAATAAAAACAGTATATACCCGTGTGTTTTTATATGTAAAGAAAAAAATGCTAAAATATATTATTGTAAATAGTGAATTGGACGATTTAAATAAATTCTTCAATGAAGTGGCAAATAAGCTGGTATATAAAAATTTAAGGTGAATGAAATTATATGGTAAGCTAAAATATAAAATTTTTGGATTAGAACTAATATCTATATATAAGTTAGAATAAGATAATATTATGTAAATAGTTAGTAAAACAGGATCAAATATTATAATTAGGTTAGTACTAAGTGTTTTAAAATTACTGAAAAAATTTATAATGGGTTTTATGTGATAAATATTATTATATGTTTGTAAGAGGTATATATGTATATAGATTTAAGATATATAGATATAGTATTTTATGTTTTACATTTGGGAATTTGTTAGTATTTAAAAAATTTAATACAATGTGAGCAATTAAAGTTAATGAAATTTCAATTAATACTATTATTCTTTTTAATGTACAATATATCATTAGTATTTCTATTTATAAAAACCTTGGATGATTCAGTTTTCCAAATATAAATGATGTTGTTCTTGATCCATAGGAATTTCCAATTGTTGTTTTTTTTAATTTGCCTGGCTTCATAGTAGAGATTTGATTGCCGCTGTGTAAGATGATCACGAAAATATATGTTGCGGGTGCCTTCTTCTGCTAAGACAATATCCAAAGCGTATACGTTTCCTGTGATTTTTTTCTGGCTCATTAGTTCAGCCTTAACTACTGGATACTATACTGGATTTGCATTCCAATAAGTATAAATTCGTGCTATTAACCAAATTGTTCTTGTTGTTTATTTTAGGGGGAAGTTCTTTAACCGAAGTGATGTCACCATCAGTTACGTTTGCCTTTATATATTTACAAATTTTAAGTACTGCTTCCTTTGGATTGCTTATTTTTGATGGTAAGCTTGCAACAATTATATTATTTGAATTTTCTTTTTCCTGCTTTTCATCAAGTAGTTGCTCTACATAGTACATCTTTTTATTCAATAAGTAACAATTATTTTCAGCTTCATTTAATTTTATTTTTATTTCGTTGTTCTCACTTTGAATTTTTTTATTTACTTTTAGCAGATCATCAATTCGATTATTGAAAAATTCAAACGAGCGATGGAATTCTTTTACAACTGTCACCAATTGATTCACAACCGCAGCCAAAGGGTTCACAGAGCACTCATCTGCCGATAATTGACTGAGTTCGATGATATTTTGAAGTTTGGTTTTTTCTAGTGTATTTGAAGGAACTGTTGTTGATTGTTCATCTCCTAAAATTATAAAGGATTCGTTTGAGCTGTTTGGGCACTCTTAACATTTCCATGTTGCGGAGCCGGTTTCAACTGCTATGACCATATCATCTGCTACTGAGACACATCTTGCGTGGATAAGATTTCAACTTTCTCAACTTGTAAGGAGCCCAACTCGAATTCCGGACCGAGAAAATCAAGATGAACATCTTTTTAAATTGAACATCTTCTTTTGAAGTTTTTTAAATATTTTTAAGTATAAGTTAAAGTAATAAGTTAAGCATAAGTATAAATTAAGTATAAGTTAAGCAAAGTTAAACATAATATGTGATATTGCGATTAATATTATGAAAACAATATATATGGAATTATATAATTTATAAGCCTGAATAGCTTTTTGGGAGGTTTTGATTGGGGAATATATTTCCGTTATAGGGATGTTGACTTTGCTGCTGATGCCATTAGTAAGATAATCATGCTAGGAATGAAACATTTCATTTCTAGCTTATATAAACCGGTTAATACTAAATCCAAGCCTTGGTTTAATAACATCTACAGGAAAGCAAGTCAAGCCAAGAACAAAAAAATTTACAAGGAATGTAAATGTACATTTTAAAAATCTACAAGGAAAATGTGTCTGTAAAGTTGCCTGGAACGATTGTCAGAGAATTTTCAAACATCAAAAGTTTCTTTACAACCAAAAATTAAAACGTAAAATAACATTCATCTACCTCACTGCATTCTTTCTTTCTGGACATTTGCGAATTGATAATTGATAACAATAATTCTATTATATCAGATTCAGTTGGTAAAACAAATTTTTTCCAAAATCCTTTGCACCAAATTCTGCGCTCCCTCCTACAGTAAAAACTCTACCAGTACTACCCTTTGTTGATCCTACTAGGGTTAAAATTCTTCATAGGGTGTACTTTAGAACACGTACTGTAGTGAAAGTGCTTAAAAATCTGAATGTTAGAAAGTCCACTGGTCCTGATGGAATTCCTGCGATGGTTCTTAAACATTTTGCCTCTCCCATTTTGAAACCTCTGCGCAATCTTTTTTCATTATCATTTTCAACTGGCACATATCCCAGTCAATGGAAAATTGCTCATGCCTCTCCAATCCCCAAAAAGGTAACAAAAGTGACCCCTCCAACTACCGGCCAATATCCATTATTTCGGTTATTTCCAAAGTTATGGAAATTCTCGTTAAGAAAAAGCTAATGAGATACCTTGTTTGCAGAGGTATTTGACATGATAGGCAATTTGACTTTAGAAATTGGTAATCATTTCTGCAAATAGATTGAGGATTTTCTGTCGAATCATCGTATTCGAGGCCTTTTCGAGTTTTATGTCTGGCACTTTAGAAATAAACGCTGGCGTTTCACAAGGCTCCGCTCTTATCACCAACTCTTTTTTGGATTTTTTCAACGACTTACTCTCCTCTACCCTCAATCCAACCCATAACTTCGCCGGCGACAGCACTCTAGTGGCATCCTACGATTTCCTTAAAAAGTCTAATGTCACAGCTACCGCAATCAGTTCGAAAAAAATACCATGGTTAGTTTAATTAACCAATACTTAGCTAAAATAGCCAATTGGGGTAAAACTAATAGAGTTGAGTTTAATACCTCAAAAACTCAAAGGTGCCCGATCTCCTGCAAAAGAAATCAATTTAACCCAATTCTGCGATTCCGAGGATAAAATATAGAGCAATCAGAAAATCTAAGCATTTTAGGTTTGCAGTTAAATCAAAAACTGCTGTGGAATGAGCATATTTTTGATATAGCTAAAAGTGCTGCCAAATGTTTGGGTTTTCTGTCCCGCTTCAAAGGATCTGTTTAATATATAAGTTAATCTATTTTAAATAATAAAAAATAAAAAACAACGAAATATTACAATTTTAAAAGGAGATAATCCTCCTTGGTTTATTAACAAAATAATAATAATTTATTTGAATTATTCTTAGACTATTTATAGTAAAAATTTTGTTAAAAGTACAGTTTTTTCTTATAAATTTCTTATTATTTCTTAAGAATTTATATTATTATTACATTGATTTATCTATATTATCATTACATTTCCTAGAACTGATAATCTAGATTTTTCATTAAAATTTAGAATTACATTATTTCTTTGGTGGTCTAAATAAATGTTATTCTGACTAATAAGCGGAATTCTTATCAAGCACAATTTTTCTTTAAATTTATAATACAAATTTCGCTTAGGTACAAAATTCGTACAAAACGTACGAAACGTACAAAATTATTAATAACAAATTCTTGTTAAAGAATAAAAACCTACTTTCTTTTTAGAACACTTAAAGATTATCATAATGAGAACCTTTAAAAATAATAATGTTTTATTGTTTTTCTTTTTTCAAATTACGATTTGTTTGAACACATTTTTATTTACAATTGAGGTTCTTTCTATTTTATAGTAATTTCTTATAGTAATTTCATTCAAGTACTTAAATGCTAATTAAGCAAAATACTATGACTTAATAATTCCAGTTCAAAGAATAAAGAAAATTATTTATTTATTATTTAAAATTTAAAATGTTGCTAGATAATTTTTATTTATGGAATTTTTATAATATTTTAGTACTGAATATTATTAACGTAGTTAACTCCTCCACCTTTAAATTCAAATGTCCTCATTTTATGTTAATTTTAAAATTATCTGTTGTTGTTTTTTTTTGTCTTTGGTATTATTGATGTGAACTTCCTTGAAGAGGTAAGTGCTCACGAACATAACCTTGTATTGATTGAGGTTGAAGGATGGGAGGTAATATTTCTGTTGTTACTATTTCTTTTGAAGTAAATATGTTCCCCATTATTAAAATTGTGGTGTTATGAAACTTTAAAAGATATGAGCCAGTCATGTTGCTTATTTCGTTCCCTCTGATGATTTCACCATTAAACTGATTTAGTAAAATTATACCTTGCTGTATCTCCTCTATGTTTGGTATGTGGTGGTTGTTGGTGGTATTGCATATGGAGTTTTTGCTTTTAAATAGATTTTTAATACAAGTGGAATTTTTTATGTTAACAAAATTCTTTTTATTACAAATTGTTAAATCATTTATTTTATTACAATTTCCTTTTATTCCGTACAATTTTTTATTATCTGAAAGTATTTCCTTAAATTCTATTTCATTTATAACATTTTTAAATTTAATTTGTTTTATTAATAATTTATTATAAGTTTCTAATTTAGTTAAAAGTTTTAGTTATAATTTTAATATTTTCAAAATCTAAAGCTTTTTCTGCTGTAGCATAAGCAAGCTGTTCATTATCTAATAATTTAGTAATCGTTTCTATTATTAAATTTATTATTGTAAAGATTACTTATTACTACTTGTTTATTATTATTCTCTAGCAAATTATTTACCTTTTTCTTTATAATGACAAAATCGTCATGATGAGGAGTACCTGGAATCCAGGTGGAACCTAAAAAATTTATGATTTTTTTTTTCGAATAAGTTTTATTTCATTTAAATATTCTTGTAGTAATGAAGTCTCATGATTTAAATATGGATATAATGGATGTGATTTAGTAATATGTGTTTCCACTGTGAATTTTACTTCATTTATTATTTGCTCCAAGGCTCCTATTTCTGTAACATGTATTATTCTAGAGCTTCCTTCTTGAATCTTTGCTTTCCCTTGCTTATAGCTACTATCTGTGATAGTGTGTAATCCAATATTTCTACATCTCCAAATGTGGTACATGCAAATATCCTGAAATTAATTTTTTATATTAGATTTGTGTACCCTTCGACCACTTGCAGTTATAATTATTGTATTTTTATCTTCTTTAACGATTTCCTTTTAGTACCTATGAGTAAGTTTAGATCCTTGTTATGTTTAACATAGATGATTTCCCCAGGGGTATTACTTTCTATGGGTTTTCTTTTCTTGTTATGATATTCTAAATCCCTCATTTGTTTCATTTTAAAGTTTTCTACATTACTTAACCTAATTTTCTCAAAATCTGCTTGACTTAAATTAGGTGTTCTACCAAAAAAAAGTTCAACTGGTTTCTTTTTAATGGTTGAAAGAATTGAATAATTGTATTCATTTATGGCTCTTTCTAAAAGTTGAATTTATACCTAATACGATTTTAAAAAGAGAGGAAAAAAAGGGAACCCCTAGGGGAAGGGAGCCTTTAGCAGTAGCAAACACCGATACCGGACCTTCAAGGACCGATACCGGACCCTCAAGGACCGATGACGGACCCTCAAGGAACGATGCCGGACCCTTAAGGACCAATACCCGACCTTGGAGGCTATATTTCGGACCTCTGAGGACCGAACCCTAAAGAACTGACACCGCACCTTGGAGAGTAAATTTCGGACATCCGGGGACCCCATCCAAGATCAAGAAATTGGGGTCGCCAGAATAAGGGCCCACTTTAAAGAGGGCCAGACCTCAGGGGCCGATATTGGACTTTTGGGGACAGGATATCGGCTCTCCAGAAACAAGGGTTGATTTAAATGGATTAGCCTGAAAAATATAAAATAGAAAGAATTTTACAATTAAAAATAAAATTTGTTTTTCTTTTATTAAATAGTAAGGTCTTTGTTTCCTTTTATACCCTACACCTAAAGTATAGGGTATATTAACTTTGGTATGGTGTTTGTAAGGACCAAAAGGAAGCGAGTTAGGTATAGACATGTATATATATTCTGAATCAGGATCACCGCCGGAGTCGATTTAGCGATGTCCGTCCGTCCGTCCGTCCGTACGCACGATAACTCAAAAATAATGATGCTATCTTGATGAAATTTATATAGGGGGTTACTAATTACGAAAGAAAGGCTAAGTTCGAATCTGGACAAAATCCTTCCATGGGTTCGAATTCTGGAAGCTTCCGAATGATTCCGGAGCAAACGAGATTATCTCCAAAAGCAACAAAGATAGAACCTTCAAATTTTGTACAATGATGTTTCTTCCCGTTCGATTTATGTCTCTGAAATTTTAAGAGGATTTGGTCCATGGGTTTGGATTTGGAAGCTTCCGAACGAGCCCCAGAGCAAATGAGATTATCTCCAAAAACCAACAAAGATAGAACCTTTAAATTTTGTACAATGATGTTCCTTCCCGTTCGATTTATGTCTCTGAAATTTAAGAGGATTTGGTCCATGGGTTTGGGTTTTGGAAGCTTCCGAACGAGCACCAGAGCAAATGAGATTATCTCCAAAACCAACAAGGATAGAACCTTTAAATTTTGTACAATGATGTTCCTTCCCGTTCGATTTATGTCTCTGAAATTTAAGAGGATTTGGTCCATGGGTTTGGATTTGGAAGCTTCCGAACGAGCACCAGAGCAAATGAGATTATCTCCAAAACCAACAAAGATAGAACCTTTAAATTTTGTACAATGATGTTCCTTCCCGTTCGATTTATGTCTCTGAAATTTAAGAGGATTTGGTCCATGGGTTTGGGTTTTGGAAGCTTCCGAACGAGCACCAGAGCAAATGAGATTATCTCCAAAACCAACAAAGATAGAACCTTTAAATTTTGTACAATGATGTTCCTTCCCGTTCGATTTATGTCTCTGCAATTTAAGAGGATTTGGTCCATGGGTTTGGATTTGGAAGCTTCCGAACGAGCCCCAGAGCCAATGAGATTATCTCCAAAAACAACAAATATATAACCTTTAAATTTGGCCGAATGGTGTTTTTTCATGTTTGATTTAGGTCTCTGAAATTTGAGAGGATTTGGCCATGTGTTTAAATTTGAAAGAATTTGAACCGTGGATTCGAATTTTGGAAGCTTCCGAACGAGCCGCAGAGCAAATGAGATTATATCCAATACGAACAAAGGTAGAACCTTTGAATTTGGTACAATGGTGTTCTTTCGTGTTTGATTTATGTCTCTGAAATTTAAGAGGATGTGGTCCATGGGTTTGGTTTTGGAAGCTTCCGAACGAGCCCCAGAGCAAATGAGATTATCTCCAAAACCAATAAAGATATAACCTTTACTTTTGGCAGAATGGTGTTCTTTCATGTATGATTTAGGCCTCTGAAATTTGAGAAGATTTGGTCCATGGGTTTGGATTTGGAAGCTTCCGGACGAGCCCCAGGGCAAACGAGTATATCTCCACAACCAACAAAGATAGAACTTTTATTTTTAGTACAAAGGTGTTCTGTTATGTTTCCTTTTCTGTAAAATTGGAAACTGACATTTGAAAGAATTTGAACCATGGGTTCGTATTTTGGAAACTTCCGGACGAGCACAAGAGCAACGAGCATATCTCCAAAACCAACAAAAGTAGAACCTTTAAATTTAATAGAATGCTGTTCTGGCAAGTTTTCTTAATGTTCCTGAGATGGATTCGATGAATTGGAGTGGCAATTCGGGTAGCTGACACAAACCTCCCAAGGACTACCAATCTTCGAAAATAATTAAGATAGAAACTTAAAATTTTATACAAGGGTGTCAAGCATATCCCAAGCGGATGCCTCTTTTACGTTCTTGAAATTCGAGTTGAATAAGACAGAAAAGGGAAGAAGTTCAAGCAGCTGCCAAAAACACTTATGGATTTTTAATTTAATTCGAATTATTCAGGTGTAGGGTATTAATTAGTCGGTTACATCGACTTACTGTTACATTTACTTGTTTTTTTTTTATTTCAATGGTTTTTTTTTGGAATCGATACTCGTCATTGGTATTAACTCGAATAGACCATGTTCCATTTGGGTTCGTCTCTTCCCAAGAACTTAATATAGAAACCTACTTTGTTTAATTCGCTTAATTCAGAATCTGTTGACACTTTTTTGTTAAATCTGTCCGGCATGTAAAACGTTATTCTTTCATTATCGAACGAATCCTGTACCTCCTAAAGTAGTACTTTTTACCCTTGTTTTGTATCTAAAAATTTAAACGTTATAACTTCATACATCTTGTCTATGGCGAGGACATCAATATTTTTAAAAAGTTCTTGTTCACCCTTTCCTAATGCTATTAATTCATTAATGAAAACCTAGAATGTTGAAAATAATAAGGATAACAGAAATAATATTGATCGAAAAAATATCTTAAAAAAAACTGCATAAACTAAGTAATTATTAGTTTATATCTAATGCAATAGAACTAAACTAAACTTATTTATAAATTCCTTAACAACTTACAATATAATTATACTTACAATATAATTATTTATAAATCTTTTCAACAACTTACAAGTTGTGTTTTCAACATTGACTTCAATACGTGACACATCTCAAACTTGATATAAAAATGAAAAAAAATATTAATGTTGTAAAATAAAAAAAGAACAAAACAATATTGATTAAATAACCGTGAGTAGATACTAATTCAATAACACATGGAATTTTCAATGCAACAATTAATTTTTAATAGAATGAAAAAAAAAAAAATTTTTACTTATGCATTACATTGTTGCATTTATTTAAATTTAATTTATTTAATCATTATTCATTTTATTTTTAAAACCACACCTAGAACTTGTAGCATAGAATTTAACTTATAATAAATTCAATATCTAATATGGTGCAACATTGTTGCAGAATTTGAAAAGTTGTCAAGGACTTTTGTAACATTTTTCTATTATTATAAATTGATTTACGACTTTCGCATTTATTTTATTAATTAATTTCAAGTGAAATAAAAATATTCCAAATGTATTATTTTTATAGTTTATGTATGCATATATGAATTACATAAAAAAATTTTAAAAACTAACATTATGACATACTTACTGTATTATTTTTAAATCTTAATAAATCCATTATAACAATTTAAAAAAAGCATAGAAGAATTTGTGTAGTTTAAAATCGATTCAAAACATAAAGTTATATTAATAGCATAACATAACGTTATTTTTTATAAAAACAAAAAAAAAAAAAAAAAATGAACTCACTAGAGAAGAGATGTCTAGCTTGTGAAATCTGTTCCAAGGAATTCACAAGAGCTGATAGCCTGAAAAAATACTTGAAATTGGTACATAACGATGAAAAAGAAGATTTGTTTTGCACCCCCTGTGGAAAATACATCTCTAAAAAGTTTCAAGCTGCGGATCTGCGTACAAATTCACATAAAACAAGTAAATGTAACAGTAAGTCGATGCAACCGACTTATTTATATCCTACACCTAAAAAATTAAAATTAAATTAAAAATTCATAAGTAATTTTAGTTAGATATTTAATATAAGCTAAAACAAGGTAGAATGTAAACCAACGGTTTTTAAAAGCGCACATTTCCAAAACTCAATACAAACTGTTTAGAAGTGTGACTTACACAAAAATTTGAAAATTTCATGTAATAAGAAAAAATGTTAAAATAGGACATTTTAGAAATTTTGAGGGGCCGTAAGTCCGGAATCCTATACAACTAAGAAAAGCCGTTAACACACGTAAAAATATATTATTGAACCTTTAATTTTCATGTCTTGCCGAAGAAAAATTTGTACAGGTGCCTAAGTTACAGGTGTCTAAAAATAGCAAATTTTCAATTTTTGAGGCATAATTACTTTTAAAGAGGGGGTGTTACCAAAAAATTTTCTGAGGAAACTTATACTAATTCTAAAAGTTCTTTCCTGTCTCAAAATTTCAGGTTCCTACCTAAAGGGGTGCCGGAGTTATGAAAAAAGAAATTTCATGCAAAATGTGGTTTTCACATAACGGTAAATTTAAATAGTAAATTACAAAATATTACATAATTTTGATATTGTTTTATATAGATAATACAATTTTCGATCTTTTGGCGGTTTTAGATTGCAAAATTATTACGCAGAGCCCGAGATATATACATCTGAAAATGGGGCTTTTTCGCAATTTTGAAGAGCTGCAACTTTGGAACCCTTTACAATTAAAATAAACCTTTAACACACGTAAAAATATATTATTGTAGCTTTAATTTTTATACCTTGCAGAAGTAAAATGTGTACAGGTTCCTAAGTTACAGGTGTTTAAAAATAGCAAATTTTCAATTTTTAAGCCCTAATACCTCATAAACAGGGGGTGGTCCGAAAAAATTTTCTGAGCAAACTTATACTAATTCTAAAAGTGCTTTCTTGCCTCAAAATTTCAAGCTTCTATCTAGAAGCGTGCCGGAGTTATAAAAGTAGAAAAATCATGCAAAATTTGGTTTTGACATAACGGTAAATTTAAATACTAAATTTAAAAAAATTGTATAATTTTGATATTAATTTACAAAGATAAAAGAAACACCTGTCGAATGACGTTTTCAGATTGAAAAAATCTTATGCAGAACATAAGATATATGCATTTAAAAATAGGGCTTTTTCAAAGTTTGAGGGGCTGTAGCTCCGTAATGGGGGGGGGCTACATGAAAAAGTTGTTCCACAAAATTATTTTTTTTATGAGACCTACCTATGGTTAAAATTTTTTTTCTCTATCTTTAACGGTGTAGAAGTTTTGTAAACAGACGGACGGACGGACGGACGGACGGACGGACAGACGGACGGACAGAGTGAAACTAATAAGCACATTTTTTCAAAATTTTTTTGGAAATGTGCTAAAAATAAATGCTTTTACAACCTTTGTAAAAAATTTCAGGTTTCTATCTTTATTAAACTCGAAGATATGCTTGTTAGGTCTTGGAAAGTGTGTGAAGGCACGCGGACCACCACCCCAATTCATCTCAAATTTTAGAGTCATTATCAGAACAGGGTAGAACACTCTTATATCAAATTTCAAGTTTTTATATTTACTAATTTCGCAGGTATGCTAGTTCGGTTTTGGGAGCTGGGTGGAAGATACCCGAACAACCATTCCAATTCATCTGCAACTTTAGGCAAATCAGGGATTTAGGAAACAGCACCCTCGTATCAAATTTACAGTTTCTACCTTTATTAATTTCGAAGATATATGCTTGTTCGGTTTTGGGAGTTGTATGGGAGGTACCCGAACAACCACTCCAATTCATCTCAAATTTAAGGTAAATCAGGGATTCAGGAAAGGGCACCCTCGTACCAAATTTGAAGATTCTATCTTTATTAATTTCGAATATATGCTTGTTCGATTTTGGGAGTTGTGTGGGAGATACCCGAACAACCATTCCAATTAATCACAAACTTTAGGGATATCAAGGATTCAGGAAACAACACCCTCGTATCAAATTTGCAGTTTCCATCTTTATTAATTTCGAAGATCTGCTTGTTTGGTTTTGGGAGTTGTATGGGAGGTACCCGAACAACCACTCCCATTCATCTCAAATTTTAGGCAAATCAGGGATTCAGGAAAGGGCACCCTCGTATCAAATTTGAAGATTCTATCTTTATTAATTTCGAATATATGCTTGTTCGATTTTGGGAGTTGTGTGGGAGATACCCGAACAACCATTCCAATTCATCTTAAATTTAAGGCAAATCAAGGATTCAGGAAACAGCACCCTAGTATCAAATTTGAAGATTCTATCTTTATTAATTTCGAACATATGCTTGTTCGGTTTTGGGAGTTGTATGGGAGGTACCCGAACAACCACTCCAATTCATCTTAAATTTAAGGCAAATCAAGGATTCAGGAAACAGCACCCTAGTATCAAATTTGCAGTCTCTATCTTTATTAATTTCGAAGATATGCTTGTTCGGTTTTGGGAGTTGTATGGGAGGTACCCGACCAACCACTCCAATTAATCTCAAATTTTAGGAATATCAAGGACTCAGGAAAACACACCCTTGTACAAAATTTTGAGTTTCTATCTTTATTAATTTCGAAGATATGCGTATTCGGTTTTGGGAGTTGTATGGGAGGTGCCCGAACCCATGGACCGATTTTGTCCAGATTCGACCTTAGTCTTTCTTTCATAATTAATAACCTACTATATAAATTTCATCAAGATAGCTTCATTAGTTTTTGAGTTATCGTGTGAACGGACGGACGGACATCGTTAAATTGACCCAGGAGATGATCCTGAATCAGAATATATATATATGTCCATATCTAACTCGCTTCATTTTGGTGGTTACATACACCATACCAAAGCTATAATACCCTATACTTTAAGTGTAGGGTTTAATGAATTCAGCTGAGCATGTTACTAAAAATTTATGAAAAATTAACCAGTCTTTTGATGGTAAATTGAAAACATATCTGGACGATAATGAAAGAGAAGGGATTTCAAATCCCAGAGAGTTTCTCGATTGTATCAAAAATGAAGTTATTGAGTTACTACAATGCTCAGTAAGAAAGCATAATGCTGTAAAATTCAACCTTGAACTCTTTGGAAATTATATAAAGCCGATTGATGACGATATAGAAAATTTATCAACCAAATCTTTTCAAACTCAAATGAAAATTGCTACACGTGCGGATGATCTTTCTTCTATATATGATAATTTAACAGAGAAGATCCAACAACAAGCTTAAGAATTTCAAAAAGAAGATTGCGGCTGGGCGATAATACAAATTTTGCGGGTTGAAATAAATATAAATAAATAACAACCAATCCGTGGATAATCATATATCGCTATCCCAATATCAATTATTCGAAGGAGGGCCTGTATAAATGTACAAAATGAAGACGTATACTGTTTCAAGTCGAGTATGATATCAGCTATGCAACGACTTGCATCACAATCTAGTGAATATGAAACGTCATCGTATAAAATTAGTGATATAACATTCCCAACTGTTGATTTAGAATATGGTTATGTACGTCAACTGCATTTTGAGGGTATGTCATTTCCAGCACAGTTAAGCAAATTACGTATTTTTGAAGAAATTAATGATGATATAAGCATTAATGTTTTTGGATTGGAGTATAAGAATCCAGAACATCAAATTGTTGGACCTTTTTGTATAACCAAAGAAGAAAAACTAAATCACGTAAATCTACTATTACTTTAAAAAGATGAGAACTTCCACTTTGTTTATATAAAGCATATCTCGAAGTTATTACGGAGTTCTATTACATATCATGAACATCAAATATATATATGTAATTCTTGTTTGCAACATTTCTATGATCCTCAACAGCTTATTATACACAAGGAGGAGTGTAAGAAAATTGTTGCGATACTTCCTACTGAAGACAACAACACTCTAATATATAAAAATTACCAACAACAAATGGAAGCTTCTGTTGTGATTTATGCTGATACTGAAAGTATTTTATCGCCAATTTCCACATGAAACCCTAATCCAAAAAATTTTAGCAACTATAAATATACATAGACATGTACCAATAGCATTTTCGTATTATTTTAAATGTATTTTCGATGATTCTTTGAGTGGTTATGAGGAGTTTGTAGGAGTTGATTGTGCTAAGGAGTTTATAACATCATTGGTAAATAAATGCACAAATATATATTAAAATCATCACATCCTACCGAAATCAATGGCAAATCTAACATTGGACGAAGAATTACACCAATTAACAGATAGGAATTGTCACATTTGTAGTAAGTCTTTAGATTATATTGATACAGTAAGAGATCATTGTAATTTTTCAGGTAGATATATAGGCCCTGCTCATTTTTCATGTAACATATTATATAGACGACCTACTTTTTTTCCTATATTTTTCCATAATTTTTCAAAATACGATTGTCATTTATTGTTTAAGGCTTTGAATGAAATTAAAGATAATATTGCTGTATTACCTTTAAATGAAGAACTTTACATTTCACTTACCAAACAAATTAGACTTGACGGAGACAATCATTTTTATTTACGTTTTTTTAATAGTTTTAGATTTATGGTCTCAAGCCTTGATTCATTGTGTAGGAATTTAAATAAAGAAAATTTAGAGCACATCTGAAAAGGATTTGATTCTGACAAGAGATCAAAATTAGCTTGTGAAATCTGTTCCAAGGAATTCACAAAAACTGATAGCCTGAAAAAACACTTGACATAACAATTGGTACATAACGCTGAAAAAGAAGATTTGTTTTGCACCCCCTGTGGAAAATACATCTCTAAAAAGTTTCAAGCTGGGCATCTGCGTACAAATTCACATAAAACAAGTAAATAAAACAGTAAGCCGATGCAACCGACTTATTTATATCCTACACCTAAAAAATTAAAATTAAATTAAAAATCCATAAGTAATTTTAGTTAGGTATTTAATATAAGCTAAAAAAATAAATGCTTTTACAACCTTTGTACAAAATTTCAGGTTTCTATCTTTATTAAATTCGAAGATATGCTTGTTAGGTCTTGGAAAGTGTGTGAAGGCACGCGGACCACCACCCCAATTCATCTCAAATTTTAGAGTCATTATCAGAACAGGGTAGAACACTCTTATATCAAATTTCAAGTTTTTATATTTACTAATTTCAAAGATATGCTAGTTCGGTTTTGGGAGCTGGGTGGAAGATACCCGAACAACCATTCCAATTCATCTGCAACTTTAGGCACATCAGGGATTTAGGAAACAACACCCTCGTATCAAATTTGCAGTTTCTAACTTTATTAATTTCGAAGATATATGCTTGTTCGGTTTTGGGAGTTGTATGGGAGGTACCCGAACAACCACTCCAATTCATCTCAAATTTTAGGCAAATCAGGGATTCAGGAAAGGGCACCCTCGTATCAAATTTGAAGATTCTATCTTTATTAATTTCGAATATATGCTTGTTCGGTTTTGGGAGTTGTGTGGGAGATACCCGAACAACCATTCCAATTAATATCAAATTTTAGGGATATCAAGGATTCAGGAAACAACACACTCGTATCAAATTTGCAGTTTCTACCTTTATTAATTTCGAAGATATGCTTGTTCGGTTTTGGGAGTTGTATGACAGGTACCCGAACAACCACTCCAATTCATATCAAATTTTAAACAAATCAGGGATTCAGGAAACAGCACCCTCGTATCAAATTTGAAGTTTCTATCTTTATTAATTTCGAAGATATGCTTGTTCGGTTTTGGGAGTTGTATGGGAGGTACCCGAACAACCACTCCAATTCATCTCAAATTTTAAACAAATCAAGGATTCAGGAAGCAGCACCCTCGTATCAAATTTGCAGTTTCGGTTTTGGGAGTTGTATGGGAGTTACTGGACAACCACTCCCATTTATCTCAAATTTTAAAAAAATCAGGCATTCAGGAAACAGCACCCTCGTATCAAATTTGAAGATTCTATCTTTATTAATTTCGAATATATGCTTGTTCGGTTTTGGGAGTTGTGTGGGAGGTACCCGAACAACCACTCCCATTTATCTCAAATTTTAGGCAAATCAGTGATTCAGGAAACAACACCCTCGTATTAAATTTGAAATTTCTATCTTAATTAATTTCGAAAATATGCAGATATGCAGGAAACAGCACCCTCGTATCAAATTTGAAGATTCTATCTTTATTAATTTCGAATATATGCTTGTTTGGTTTTGGGAGTTGTGTGGGAGATACCCGAACAACCATTCCAATTAATCTGAAATTTTAGGCAAATCAGGGATTCAGGAAACAGCACCCTCGTATCAAATTTGCAGTTTCTATCTTTATTAATTTCGAATATATGCTTGTTCGGTTTTGGGAGTTGTGTGGGAGATACCCGAACAACCTTTACAATAGAACCGAATGACAAATACCGCTTGTTCTAATACTGACTATAATCGTGCAACTACCGTATGGCACACATCTAATTGTAAAAATTTCGCGGATTACATAAAAATATACTTAAAAACTGATGTGTTAATATTAACAGATGTTTTTGAAAATTTCCGAAAAATATGTAGAAAAATTCTGCTAGATCCTGCTAATTTTTACACTGCACCGGGTTTATTTGGGCTGCTATGTTAAAATATACAGGTTGTGAGTTAGAGTTATTAACTGATATTAATATATACAATTTTTTCCAAAAAGGAATACGTGGTGGTATTAGTCAATGTTCCTTAAGACATTCAAAAGCCAACAATAAATATATGGGGGAATATTATAAAAAGAAGAAAATTCAACATATATTGTTTATTCAGATGCGAATAATTTATATGGCTAGGCAATGTCTCAGTATGTAGCATATAAAAGTTTTCAGTGGGTTGACAATCCTGATAGTATTAATGTAATGGAAATTCCAGATGATTCGGAAATAGGGTATGTTTTAGAAGTAGATTTAGAATATCCACAGAATCTTCATGATATGCATAATGATTTTCCGTTTTGTGCAGAAAATAAAATTCCGATCGGTAGCAAAATACCAAAATTATTGCTTGATCTAAATAATAAACATAAATATGTCATTCATTACCGAAGTTGAAAACAATGCCTTCAAAATGGTATAGTACTTTAAAAAGTTCATAGAGCTCTAAAATTTCAGCAATCTGATTGGTTGAAAAAGTACATTGATTTAAATAACATGCATAGAACTAATGCATTAAATAATTTTGAGAAAGACTTTTTTAAATTATTGAATATTGCCGTTTTCGGAAAAATTATGGAGAATGTTGACATTTTTTACTTCTGAAAGAAGTACATTTTGATACTGCTGATTATACTCCTGAAAATCCATACAAATTCTCTTTATTAAATAAAAAACAACTTGGATTATTTAAAGATGAATTCAACGGTAGAATTGTTTCTGAATTTATTGGTTTAATCAAAATGTATTACCTCGTTTCAGGGTGATCAGATAAAAAAGGTAAAAGGTGTGAAAAAATATGTTGTAAATGACTTAAATTTCAATAATTACAAAGACTGTAATAAAAATAAAATTATATATAGAGAAATGAACAATTTTAAATCTTATTTACATGTAATTTACACCCAAAACTTAAGTAAAATAGCTTTAAGTTCTGTAGATAATAAGAGATATATATTACATGATAAAATTCATACCCTTGCATGGGGTCATTGTAAAATAAATTAATTTATATAAACTTTATTGTAATTATTGTAGACATTATAAAACTAATTAAAATTATTAATATAGTTTTTAATGAAAAAACAAAACAAACTTTTATTATGAAATGCAAACGGTTTTTTAATTATAAAAATAACTTTTTGAACACAAGTTTTACAGTATTAAGAATACTTAGATTTATCATAGCCAAACTTTAAAAAACTTTCCATATCTTTACTCTAATTTAAAATATTAGTACTTTTAATTTAATTATAAAGCGTCTCAAAGATCATAATAATCCACCAATTTTAAATCAAGCTTTTAAAACCACTTTTTAATAAAGTATTGAAACCAAACTTTAAAAACGTTTCATATTGAAGTTGTTGAATTTATCTAAATATTTAACAATTTTAAAGCTTCTCAAAGATAATAATAATTCACCAATTTTTAATGCAGCTATAAAAACTTTTTATAGAAACATTAAATCAAGTTTAAACTTAAGTTCCATAACCAAGAAAATTTTTTATTAATAAAATTATTAAGTTTCTCAAAGATAATAATTTATTTATTTATTTATTTATTACTTAATTCAAGTATTTACATATTACATTTAGATAATTATACTTAATCAAAAATTAATATTAACTGTTATAAATAGATAGGTAGGCACTTGGGCCAGACAGGTCAGTAGTCAAGGTCACCCGGAAGTAGTCAAACCGTAATTAGGTCAGACAGGAAGTAGGTTAATGTCATAAAAATAGGTCTGACAGGCGGCGGCGGATTGTATACTTGTTTTAAATAATGGAAAACATGGAAATAGTAAGAAAAAATTGCATTTTATTTTTGCTTACAATTGTGAGATGGTTTTGCTTGCATTTTTGATATATTTGCATTTATTTCTTGGTTTTTTTTTTCTTCCGTTTTCGAGGAAGGAAAAACCATTAATTAATTGTTATGTAAGAATGTTGAAAAAAAAAATAAGGAAATCAAAGAAATATCGAACGTGGTACATGTTTACTTATTGATGTATACTTGGCTTAAATAGTAGGCGCATATGAAACTAGAAAGAAAAAATGGTTGATAAATGTAAAAAGAAAAAAACAAAAAAGTTTAAACGTACAACAATTTTAAAAGGTACAACGCATCTTTAAAATTCATAAAGAAAAAGTGCAAACCTATTTTTCTGTCTACATAATGATAAAACCATTGGAAAAAGATCTAAAGGTTTTTTTTTTTTTTTTTTTTTTTTTTTTAAAAGAAGAGAATTAATAATTTTTGTCACTTTGTCGTGTAAGATATTTTTTGTTTGTAAGAACGTTGAAAAAATTAAATTTATGGAAATACTTAATGATGAACATGTTGCTTAGGTTCATTGTAAGTTACATAATCTGCAAAGAATAAAAAAAAAAAAAAAAATCCAAGTCATCAGGTTAATTGTATTTGGTACCTATTTTGAAAAGAAGAATATAAAAATAAAACAGATTTATTTACATGTTCAAAAAATTTTTATTTAACTAGAAATATTTTAGAATTTTATAGAAATCTGAGTTGAAAAATTTTTTACGATGATCATGTTAAGATTGCAGAAATAGTGAAATCCAATTTTTCTATACGTCTTTGATTATATACGTCTGTCTGTATATAAATTTGAAAAATCTTAATTTAATATTTTTTCTTTTAAGAGATGCATATAGACATTAAAACAATTTTTACAGCACATCTGAAACTGGTGTTTGTATAGTGTATAGGACATGTTGATTTAAAATTTTCAATCTATATCAATTTTCAATGATAATTACGGTAAGTCTCTGCTTAGATCTTCTATTTTAACACTGTCAAGAAAAATAACTACTTCAAGAAAATGTTTTAACACTTCCAAGAAAATGTTTTTTTTTTGCTCTCCTTTAACATAAATTTTTTCAGCTGATTCTAAATAGTATTTTAGTATAGGTTTTATGTCTAAATATTCAATTGAACCGTTATTCCATTTAAGTCCATTTATTTTATTTTCGCAATACTGGTTATTATAATTTCCCTCTGGACTAAGTTCTTCTGCAGGGTATGGTGGTTTGAAGTGATATACAGTAGGAATTAAACTTCGTTTTTTCAGTATAGCCAGTTCTTTTAGGAAATATTGCTTTTCATTTCCTTTTAAAAATTGTAGATCAACTACGAAAATTTGATTATCCATGTTGAAGGTTTACGGAAGAATGTTCATTAGAATTACTAAATTTACATTTATATTCACTTCGAAAAAAGAGCTTTTCCTATAAATATATACAATGTTAGTTTTTAACTAATACAAATATGCTGTTTCACCCATTTACTATGATGGTTACGGGGCCATCATGCTGTGGTAAAAGCACTTTTATTCATAATTTAATAAAATATAAACAAGAAAATATACAACCAAATATTAATAGAATTATTTGGTGTAATCCAGACAAAAATGCCGTTCCAAAATATATCAAAGATGTAGAATATAGTAATACTATTCCAGATTTTAATGATAATCAAAAACCTTTGTTAATTATTATCGATGTATGATGTTAAATTCTCATGATAAGTATGTATGTGATTTATTTACTAGAGGATCACATCAAAGAAAGTTATCAGTAATATTTGTAATACAAAATGTTTTTCACCAACGTAAATTTTCAAGAGATATTTTACTTAACTGTAAATATCTAGTATTGTATACTGTAAAAGTCCAAGAGATCAGATTTTACCTTTAGCTCGCCAAATATATCCCAATCAAATCAAAGCATTTGAAAAAGTATATAATGATGTGACGTCAGTCCCATACGGCTATATATTAATAGATCTTACTCAATACGTTAATGACATATTTCGATTAAGAAGTGATATATTTGGAAAAGGTTTGTGTTATTGTACGAGAGATCAATTAGAACAATTTGGAGAAGAATATGAAACGTTTGAAGACCAATCGTCATATATTGCAACTATTAAAAACCTCTAAACTAAAATTGCAAAAAGTAATTATAAAACACTGTGATCCTGAAGTAATTAAAACAATTTGTGAAGTAGCATTAAATATTTTAAAAGGTAATTATAATCTGAATAAAAAAGCAACAACACAATTACGAAAGTATAAAAAGGAATTAAGATCACTCATTTGCCGTACAAAATCTATAAATAGCAAAAGAAAAAATATTATTCAACGTGGTGGAGTTTAACCTACACTTCTTGGTGCTGCACTATCAGGGATAATCCGAAATTTTGTAAAATGAATAATACAACATTTAACAAAATGATAATTCTAAAACCCGAGATTTTTTCGAGAAAATGAAGCAAAATGCTGAGTTGGATAAAATTATGAAAAAAATATTGATAAATAAACATCTTACGGATATTCAAAAATGGTATTTATACACACAAAATCTATTTGAAATAAGAAACAAAAAACGAGAACTTCCTAGAAATAAAGAGGAAAATGTAAAAATTACGGAAACAAAAGATAGGTACTCAAACTCGTGCAAAACCAATTTATATAGATGCGGAATCTCAGTCGCATTTTCCTGAATATAAAAATGTTGGAACAAAAGTTGTATCTGAAGAAGAAGTATATGAAAAAGAATCTGATGACGAAGTATTTGATGATGAAATTCAAGAAAATATTTTAACAAAAGCATTGTCAGCCGCTTCAGTTGGAGAACGTCTTAGAAAAGGAAAACCAATTAGAAATCAAAATGTACAAATTTTTGAAACTGATACAGGAGACATTATAACTGTTCCTTTAGATAAGACAAGCCCCCCAACGAAAAAAGAAATAAAAACTAAAGAGTTGAATAATTCATCAAGACGTATTTTAAGGTCAGCTATAGCAGGTAATACTCAAACAGAACTTAATTTTCCAATTCCTAAGAATAAATCCGCAAGCTCATGGACAACATACAAGTAAATGATGAATTTTATGTCACTTTACTTAGTGATTCAGCTATGAACTATTATCCAGAAAATTCTTATCATCTTTTACAAATAAAATGAATAAATACATATATTGTTCAAGGTGGAAAGTCGGTATTTCAGAAATGTATTTTAATGATTTCGTTCCAAATGTGTATGGTGGAGAATGGGAAAAAAGTACTCAAATATTTATTAAAGGTATGCAAAAAGATATGATTGGAGTTGGAACATCATATATTCTATACATAGAAAAACAAATGATATGTGACTGGAAAGTTTTTCTACTACCAAAACTAATTCAAAATATACGCCCACTTAATAGGTTTACAAGAAAAGAAGTTAAGCGACAGTTGATTTGAGGAATTTTTAATTTTATAAACGATGATGTTAATTATAAACAACCAGCAAAAGCTGAGCAGATGCCTAAAAATATAAGTTACACTACAATATGTGTTACTAGACCTAAAATAGATATAAAACTAAGACCAAATTACGCTTACACCCTAGAAGGACTTTTGACAACATGTTTCAATCAAGTATCTTTAAAAGTTACAGATTTTAGAAAATATAAATCACGTGTAACAGAAGCTTTCAAAACTTTTATAGATAGTGCACAATTGATTCTATTTATTAAACCAGATATGTTTTTTGTATACACAGATATAATTGAATCGCAAAAAATAAGTGATTAAGATGTAAGGTGTTTAAGATCTGTTAACATACGAAATGCTTTGAGAGATACTGTAGAATAATTCAGTAATATTCAATATTGCAATGGGGAGAAATCATTTAATAACAGTTCATTCCTTTTATGTGATAAATATGGATACAAAATAAACTTTTCCAATAGTTCAATTCCAACAAAAATTGTATTACATTTTAAAAAAGTATAAATAAAAGCATTTTACAAAACTATATATTATTTTACTTTATTCATTATGGAGAGAGTATACTATAAGTATTGTTTAATTCAATCTGGCGGAGGACTTGATGATATCGCACCTTTATTACATTCAACCGTACCTTTTCAAAGAGGCCGTGGATTGGGAAGCTTTTTTGGGGGACTTTTTAGATATTTGAAACCATTATTTACTTCAGGCGCTAATATTTCGAAAAAAGAGATTATTAAATCTGGTATTAATGCTTTATCTGATATTGCATCTGGTGCAAATGTAAGAGAAGTTATGCAAGATCGTAGTAAAGAGATTGTTAAAAATGTACGACGTGATGCCGTACGAAAACTGAATGAAATGTATGGTTCTGGTAAAAGAAAACGAAAATCTATAAAAAGACCATTCATTAAAAATTTAAACTATTTTACGTCAAAACGACGCAAAGATAATAACAAAAAGAAACATAAAGATATATTTGATTAATTATGATTGAGTGTATGAAATCTGAGTTGGATATTTTTAAAACCCAACCCATTCAGTCTAGCATTATACGATCTGAAGAAGTTTCCTAGAACCCTATTGCTTCTTTAGACTACCCTTCAACTATTGAATTTGTTTCACTGGGTCATGGCGATACATATAGAGATTTGTCTTCTACATATTTGAGATTAAAAGTACAGATCTTAAAGAAAGATGGAACGCAATGGAATAATGATAAAAATGCTGAAGGAAGAATAATAATACAACCAAGTGTAGTTAATAACAGATCTGTACTTTTAATCTCAAATTAGATAAACCAAATATAGCTAAATCTGGTAATAATGCTTCAAAAGAGGGCCAAAATTTGTATCATAATTGCAATGTAGTGGAACTTATGGGTAAACTACACGTAGATGTGTTAATCAACCTACTCTACTTATAAATAATGTTGACATTCGTATAGTTTTAACACTAAACCAGATTTTTATCTATTTGCAGACGATTCTGATGAATTACAATTAAAAATTATATAGCCACGCTATTTATGAGGTATGTTACCGTTAATCCAAGCGTACTGTTAGCACACAATGCTGTTCTTGGGAAATCCAATGCTAAATATAATTATAAACGCGTTGAAGTAAAAAGTTTCACAATTCCAATGAACAGCTCGTCAATATCACCTGATAATGTTTTTATTGGGCAGTTGCTAAACACAATAATTTGTTGTATGACAGAAAATGTGGGTTACTCTGGAAAAAAATCAAAAAACCCATACAATTTTAAACTTTTTGATATTTCACAATTTGTGTTAAAGGCAAATGGTGTTCAAATACCTAATTCAGCAATTGAAACTAGTTTTTCAGATGAAACTAGTTTTTCAGTACACTTTTTTCAGGAACTGGAATTTACCACAATGATAGAGGTCATCAGATAACAAAGACTATGTTTAGTAATGGATTTTTTATACTTGCTTTTGATTTAACTCCAGATGCATCTGGAAATGAAGTATGTCAAGGTTTACTAAATCAGGGTACAGTTAGAATTGAGGCAAGGCCTTCAAAACCACTTACATCTACACTAACTGCTTTTGTTTATGGAGAATTTGATGCAACCATATAAATTGATAAAAATCGAAATATATTCACAAATCTATAAATAGAATATTAAAACATGTATTTGAATATTCAACAAGATGTCATTGTCCTGTGCACTGTCGTTGTCCTGTGGACGTAAAGTTTTGTTGTGACGATAAAAATACTTTATTTGTAAAAGATATTTGTTTAGTTGAAATTAAAGAACCTTATAAAAAATTTGTAAAAGAGTTTACTTACAAATTCCCAAGAAAAGAAATTATAAATTTTGAAAATTACTTTTTTGGAACTGTACCTATTGATAAAATTAATAAAGAATTAAGACAGGTGCTAGAAAAATGTAATGTTATTATAACAAATGAAAAAATAAAAAAGGAGTTTTTAATGAACTACATTAATGAAATAAGTAGAATGTATGATTTGAGTCAGTTTGAGTTATGAACACTTTAGAAATAACTAATGTTTTAAAATGTAACAAATTTACAAACAAATATTTTAAGAGAGTTTTTGCTTTAGACAAAATTCCAAAAATAATAGAAACACCTACTTTTTTAATTGTAAACACAGACAAGATAAAAGATACAGGAACACATTGGTTGCACAGAATATTTTGATTCGTATGGTGGAGTTCCAGATAAACCAAAAATTTTGAAATATTTAAAAAATCTGTGTATAGTTTTTAATAATTGGCAGATATAGGGTGTCCCTTCGAATGTATATGGACAATACTGTTGAGTTTATGGCTGGCATAGATATTTTAGTTTAAGCATGAAAACTTTTTTGAATGAATTTAGCAAAGATAATCATATAGAAAACGACAATCTGACTATTAATATGCTTTACAACTTATTTGGAAATTTAAAGTTTTCACAATCTTGTGTGCCTAAGCAATACAATAATATTAAAAAGCTTTAGTTAAAACGTAGTAATGGAAGATAAAGGTTCGAACAGAAATTTGATGTTGAGTTATACATATTTTCTCAACAAAAATCAGTCATTAAAAGTTCTTGTTGGTTTTGATACACAATCTCTTGTAGCTACTTGTATTTTTCGTATTGGAAGAAAGCCAGCTATTTTAAAATATCGTGATTGGTGTAAATTTTATCAGCAATTTTATGAAAGGTACTCGAAACAATCAATAAAGAATACAAAATTATGTTTACAATATGGGTTAAGAATGGTTATTGGCCGATGTCTTAGCATTAACAAAGAGGAAGCTGATACATTTTACAACTTAATTGATTTTCTTCCATAAAAATGCTGAATCAAATGAACATGTTATTGAATATATAAAAAAGTGTCAAGAAAAACATGTTATGAAATTGCACGAAGAAATATATATTTCAACACAACATTGTAGCGTTCAATGCAATTATTCTAGATTGTTTTTTGAAATACCTGTACTACTAGAAAATAAAATTTCTAATGTTTTAAATAAGAACAACAATAAATGAAAAAAATTTTAAATTTTATTTAATTTATTTTTTATTATGAATTACTTATATATAGTAGATACATAAACATTTACACAAATATTCTTATATATTATTTCTAAAAAGTTCTGCAAAATAGTCAGATTCTCCTTCTTGGTTATTTATTTCCCAAATTTATTGCTCCACTATATCTTCATTTAAGACTTGAAACAGTGGTATGAATTCTTCAGTTTGCATTAATTCCTCCTCATCTACGGTGGATATAATTTCATTAACTTGGACCTCATTTAGTGTACTGACTATTGCAGTTTCTTCAGTAAATGGAAATGTTATTGCCATTTCCATTTACATTTCCATTTTTAATACATTTTCATTTATTATTTTCCAAATATCAGCTGCCATTTTAGTTAAATATCTTACCAAAATTGAATTGAAAATGAGTTGCCAATAAAATTGAACTGCGTTATATACTGTAGCACCCAGTCAAACTTCAAGTTTTCAGAGTAGGTATAAAAATAAAGAAATGTAAAATTGGATTTTAAAATCTAGTTAGATGGTGTGTAAATCATGTCAAAATTTCAAATTTCAAATTTTCAAATTTTTATCTTTATATACAAAATGTTCTTTTTCTTTTATTTCTTTTATTTCTTTTTCTTGAGGAAGAAAGATTTCTTCTTGTTGTTGTTGTTGAAATTGTTGATGTTGTTGCTGTTGTGGATGTAGTTGTTGTTGTTGATGATGGTGATGATGTTGTTGTTGATGTGCCTGCGATTCTCGCTGGCTTCTTATTCTTTTTCTCTTAATTGGAGCCAACTCCTGCGTTCGCTCTATTTGTTGAGCGTAGACAAAAATCTCTGCTGTGTTTTCCATTTTGCTTTCTTGTTGTATTATTATATTGAGCTCTTTCTTTGAATTGATATATCTTAAGAAAGATCCCACTTTATTTATACTAAATTGTTCTTCTATTAATATTATAGTATAGTATTATCATTGTTTAGAAATCAAAATTCGTAAGAAAACTAGTTAAAAACCACAAGTTGTAAAGTAAGTTGTTTATTAATGTAATTTTAAAATTTTTTCAATTAAATAAGCATTGGGGTCTTTGACACTAGTTAGTTTCTGTTCATAGAAGCCACCATGAACTAATTTATTTTTATAATCTTTTAAACTATATGTAATCGGTTCTGTCCTGTTTTTGAAAGCTATTGTAAAAACCTCAGTTGAATAGTTAGGTTCATATCCTTTTTGAAAACTAGCTTTAGACCTTGCAATTCTAACAAAATCACCAACATTAAATTTTCCCTTATTAAATATTTTAGAGTAACTGTAAATTGAACAAAGAATTTGTTTTTCATTTTGTGATGTAAGCGGTTTGGTTCTAACTTAATTGTACTGTGTTTTGTGTTATTATATTTTTCAATTAGTTTTGGTAAAAGTTCTATCCATTTAAAATTTCGTTGTAAACTAAACTGTTTCCACATAACTGATTTTAATGTTCTGTTAAACCTTTCACAAACACTAGCCTTCATTTCTGAATAAGTATGATAGTGATTTATTTTATTGCTTTTTATCAAATTTTGGAATTTTTTGTTGAAAAATTCTTTTCCCTGGTCAGAATGATTATTTTTTGGAGACTTCCCTTCCCTTTTAAAAATATTTTCTATACTTTTAACTACGTCATCTGCTGCTTTTGATTTAACTTTTTCGGCATATGCATATTTCGAAAATATATCGATAACAGATAAGAGGAACTTGTATCTATTATTCACTTTTTAATAGGCCGACATATCTACGAGATCAATTTCCCATGTATCATTTAACCCTCTTTGAGATATTTTTCGTCTTCGAAATCTACGTCTAACTGGACGATGAATTTCAGATACTTTTTGTGCTTTTGACATTATTATTGAAAAGTTAAATTGCAACTGTAAATTTGAATAATATATATATATATATATATATATATATATTATGTAAATAAATTTTCGACTATCTTCTGAAAATTAGATACGGTAAAATTAAAAGATTTTTTTCAATACTGTAATTTAATAGTTTAAAATACAAAATTTTTACAATATATTAACAATAATTTTTAAATTTTTTTCTTTATGAAGCCATAAGGAACTGAAGTATAATCATTTGCAAAAACTCGTTTTCTGGAATTTATTTGATATGTCTTTCTTTCAGGAACAGTGATGACTCTGTGATCGTATGTTCGACGAATACTAAGAAATGTTATATTTATTTGTTGAAAATTGTTTAATTTTTTAACTAATTGTTTCATAGACTGTTTCATTCTGTAATGTAACTTCCTATTCCATATTCTTCAAGCTCATCTGTCATTTCTTCTATGAAATCTCCTGTTGGAGAATTATATTCTCCTTCACGTGCTACATATATTACTGAATCAGTATCGTAATACAAAACTCGTCCTTTTAAATTGTTTAATACAATACAATTTTAAACGAGCTTGTGTGGTAGTGCAAGCAGCTAACGTTAACTGTTATTAATGTTTCAGCTGTTTCTGCTTTATATTCCCCATTTACCAAAACTGTTTTTTCGTTTATTGGAGTTATTTGACTTACACTCTCAGTAAGATCAGAAGATCGGAAGGATCAGTAAGAAGAGTAAATGTTTCATAATGCTCATTTATGATTTCTGTTTTTGATTGATTTCCTCTCTGCCCAAATTTACCCCAGAAAGAGTTTAACATTAATTTAGCTAATGATTAAAGTCCAGGATTTTTTTCTATTTCGTTAAACTGTAAATTTATGCATTCCACTTTGGAACATTTTGCTAAATATTTGCACTTTTGCTTTAGTGTTCTACAAAAGCCAGGCCAGCCAGAAGCTTGTAAGGGGATTAAATTGTTTAACAGTATATTCCCATACGTCGTATATTTGTACAATTTTGTATCCCTGTTTAACTGCTTCTCTAACTTCATCTATAACTCATGTTCCTAAAATTGACCTACTACGATTGTCATAAGAGCAGTCATCATTATTCATTTCCACGCTACATGTTTGACAGCAGGAAAACATTAGCTTATTATTTTAAATTAATGGGCAAAACCGGGTGATAGAGTTTTTCTGGAGGAAGTATCAATGCCTTTATTAATCCTTCAGTATCATTTAAATTTAATTTATTGCACTTATTTTGTCCACTATGAACTTTTGGATGACCTACTGGAAATTTTCTGTATTTACACACCCAAGGATGTAGTGAGCATATATCTATAGACATTATTTTCTCACCAGGTGCACATTTATAATAAGTTCTTGTGTTTCCTGTTCTACCGCCATAAAACGCGTCACGTGGTTTCAGTGGTATCAAACTTTCGTTCTCCAATTTTGAGAAAAATGCTTGGTATTCTTTAGATCCCAGTTCGTTTCGAAATTCACACTCCCACTTTTCAATTACTTGATAACCTAAAGATCGTAATTTATTAGCTTTGGATAATGTAGCCACATAACGTGTTTCATATTTTTTATCATTATTAGTTTTGAAACATTTTGGATGGCCATCGTAATAATAGCCATAAAACTCAAATATTTGTTTTGTGTCTATACAATATCCGTCAACACGAAGACCAAAAATAACTTTTTCTTTTCCATTACCACTATGCTGAATTTTTATTTAGGCTCAACCTTACATTCTTCCAAAAATAGTTGTCTGAATTTAATACAGGCTGGTGTCAAAATTTTTACGTCATTCATACAATATTCTACAAGTTCATTTTGGAGGTTAAAAGACTTGTTTTTATTTTCTTCATACCATTCCAGAAATTGTTTTCTTTCCGATGCACTCATTGAATTATAACAGTAATATTTACGATCGGTATGATTTACATCAGCTCTGTATACTTTAAAGCAATTTGTACAGGAATTTATTAGAGTACAAATAGATTTTTTATTTGTAGATGATGTTGTTTTATGATTATCAAAACAAGTTTGACCTTTAAAACTTCGATTGCATACATCACATTTAATATTTGGAATATTTGCGTCCCATGCTGGAGATGATTTGCAAAAGAAGCACGACTTTTTACATCTGTGAGACAATCTATTGTTATACAGCACATTATATGTTTGGCAAAAGTAATCACAACTAAATGCTGCTGTTAATGATGTAATTACATTGAAGTGACCTTCATCGTATATCAAATGCAATCATTTTTCCTTATCTTCTTCACCTTGAAAAATAATCGATTTTCCTTTTCCTCTGAAATCAAAAACTTCAATTTGATATTTAGAGAGGTACAGTTGAAATTTTTTCAGTTCACTGATACTAGCACCTTTTGCTGGGATGCTTACATTTGAATTTCTAATTAGTTGTAACGCCGCTTTCTATTGAAGTTGACCTACATCTTTTTGCATTTTACAGTAGTAACAGATTTTTCTATGAATGAGATAGCACCAACTAAAGCACGTGGTAAGCATAGATTATCTTTGTTTTTAATTGTAATTATGCTTTTTCTTTTATTACATTCTTCTTCAAAATTGTTGTACCTTTTTCCTCTACCTCTTCCCGCTGGAAGTCGTACATATGTAACATTTATACAGAACGTATTTGTAGATAATCCTTCGGAGTTGCTTTGGAAAATTTTTGAAATAACTTCGCAAATTTCCGAAATGCCAAGATCTTTTGCTTCTTTAAAATTGATCCAGGCTGGACCACGTTCATGAAAACTTTGGCATCCAAAAGTGACACCAATTTTGTCACTAGGGTGAACATTTTCAATTAAATTGCTGAATAATTCTTCATTACCGGTTTTAATCCAATCTATTGGATCTTTGTTGTCTGGTACTGGATTTATTATAAACTCCAATTTTTTTTCCAAAAATCTTGAATCGTTTTACATTCACTGGTTTTATAGATTTTATCGTGAATTTTTCTGTATTCATTTTTTATTTTTTTATTTTCGATTTTTTTTATTTATAAACAACCGACCGCGAACGTTTCTAATCTTAGAATTTTCACTCTATTAACCATTTTTTAACTTTTTACACAATTTATACATAATGTCTTGCTTGTTATTTGAAAAAATTATTTCAAACATATAAACAAATATGTTTTATTTTTTTTATTTTTACACTACTATGTATCACCTTAAGTAACTAACTTATTTTGAATCGCTTTTTATTCTTTTTCTTGTTTTCCAATATTCTTACATAATAATAAGATCTTATACGGTGATACTAACAATGTTTTCTTTCCTCTTCTTTAAGTACTTAAAAAAGAAAACAACAAGAAATAAATTCTTCTCAAAATTGCATCAATTTTGTCAAGGTTGAATCTTTATGTAAGATTTAAATAACCAGTTTTCACTTTTTCTTTTAATTTTTAAAAATAGTTGCAAAATTTTAAAGAAATATAGTTACACTTATTTTGTTCTTTTTTAATTTTTCTCTTTAAATTTTATAAAGCATTTTTTCTTATTATTTTCATATGCGCCTTTTACTTAAGCCAAGTATACATCGATAACTAAACATGTACCACGTTAGATATTTTTTTGATTTCCTTATTTTTCTTATTCAACATTCTTACATAACAATTTATTAATGGTGTTTCCTTCCTCTTCTTCCATGTTTACCTATTACTTAAAACAAGTATACAATCTTTATAAACAACTAGACTTGTTTAGCGGCCGCCGCCGCCTGTCTGACCTATTTTTGACTTTAACCAACTTCCTGTCTGACCTAATTACGGTTTGACCTACTTCCGGGTGACCTTGACCTACTGACCTATCTGGCCCAAGTGCCTATCGATCTACTGTTATACCAAGCAAAATTTATTTTATTAAAAAAAAAAATGTATATTCACTTATATTTAATATTTCACAAAATTTTTACAACTAAAATAGTGAAGAACAATTAAGGAATTATTTTGAATAGTGAGTTTTTTATCCCATCTTTACTCATGTTTATATTTATTATAATTTTGTATTGATTCACATTAATCAACATTCTATTAATCGGCTCGTATTTGCCGTAATTAGTCCTATTATATCTAATCGAAAATGTGCTTTCGGACCTGAAACGTGTTCGTGTGTTGATTGAGTTAATTAATATGTTGTTAATGTAGTGTGAATCTATATAGTTATGAAATACCTGAGTAATAAAAACAATACCCATGACTGTTCGTCTGCATTCTAAAGTATTCATGTCAACTAATTTGAGACGATTGACATATGGAGGCAATATAAGGGGATCACCCCAATTTAGGTTTCTTAAGGCGAACCTTAGAAAATTTCTTTGTATTGCTTCAATTCAAACAATATGTTGATGATAGTGTTTAGACCAGACCTGATTTGCATACTCCAGAATAGGACGAACTAAAGTCGTGTAAAGAGATTTTATAATATATGGGTCATTAAATTCTCTAGACCAACTTTTTACAAAACCTAGCATTGAGTTTGCTTCACTAATGATCTTGCTAATATGTGTATTAAAAGTAAGTTTACAATGAAAAGTTACACCGAGATCATTAAATTCAGTGATTTTTATTATGTTGTTATTAAAAGTGTAATTATTTGTGATTAAGTTTAGGGAACGCGTAAATGAAATGACGGCACATTTATCAATGTTTAAAATAAGATTTGTACAATTACACCAGTTCATAAAGTTATTAAGATCTTTTTGGAAAGAGTCTGCATCATTCATTGAGCACACTTCTTTAAAGATTTTCATGTCGTCCGTGAAAATTTTTATGGAACTGTTCTGAATAATCTTAGTAACATCATTTATTGAGATAATAAACAACAATGGTCCAAGATGACCAGCCTGTGGTACTCCAGAATTAGCAACAAAAGATGCTGAAATTGCTGTTCTGAAACGAACACAATAATTATAAATTATAAATTGCATCAAAGACCATAAGCTCAAACACTTTCGGCAAACTAGAAAGTTTAGCAATAGGCCTATAATTCACGACATTACTTTTTGAGTCTTTTTTATGAACTAGCCTTATGTAGGATTCTTTTCATAACTTAGGGAACACCCCAGAAGCAAAAGATTTATTAAAAAAAAGTGCTATAGGATTAGATAAGGAATCGGCGCAAAGCTTTAAAATAATTTCTGGGAGGTTATCTGCTTCAGATCCAGAGTTATCACCCAATTTAGTTAGATAAAGCTGTATCGCGGCTGGTGTAAAATTAATAATTTGAAAAGGTAAACTTGGAAAGTCTTCCAAAAGGTTAAAATTAGATTCATCAATATCGAAAGAAGAAGTAGAATAACTACCGGCGAAAAAATCTTTAAAATAATTAGATATAACAATTGTGTCGTTAGAATTCTGATCTTTGTAAGACATATAATTTTGATATTGATCTGATTTTTTGATTTACAATTTCTAAATTGACTAAATTTGCAGCTTACACAACTTCTAATTATCTCAGTAAGTTTTTAAAGGATAAGTTTAATTTAAATACTGTAATAATAGTTAACATTACTGCCAAGAATCCTAGATTTAAACCGAAATATAAGTCTTTTAAAGTTATGGTACCTCAATCCAAAATTTGCGAAATAATAAATTACAAACGGTGGAAAAAAGGTACTATAATAAAGCTTTTTAAAGAAGAGTCTAATTTTAGTAGTAATACACCAAAATCTATTTCACATACTAATACAAGTTTAAACATTAACACAAACAATTATAACACGCATTCTAAAACACTTCTTCTTAATCCTTTCGCTGTTCCTTTTACTAATAAAGCTAAAAAGAAATTTCTAATTCAGAATTCATTATCTATCAATAGCAAAAAGTACTCTAACTTCATCCAAGGAGATACATTAAGACCAGTTATCAGTAACTATAATATAAATAATAATAAAGTTAATAGTACTAACAATAATAAATTTAAAAGTAACAATAATAATAATAATAATAATCGAATTAAAAATAATGAAAATAAAAATAATAATAATAAAAATAAAAATAAAAAAATTATTAATAATAATAAAAATAATAATAATAAGAATAAGAATAATAAGAATAATAATAATAATAACAATAACAGTAATAATAATTTTAACGATAATAATAATAAAAATGTTAGTAATGACAATAATAATAATAATAATTATAACGATAATAATGATAATAATAATAATTATAACGATAATAATAATAATAATAATATTAGTAACGACAATAATAATAATAATCAAAATAATAACAATACTAATATTAATGTTAATAATAATAACAATAATATTAATAATAATAATAAAAAAGTATTACAAGATCCGCTCGTTTCTCCAATCGTTAGAATGACAAAACAACTTTCTAATCTCTAACAGAAGATTGCAAATATGCTCTGTCAAGATTCAGATATGAGAGGATTCTCTACAACGTTAGACTTTTCCTAGCCTATTTACATAATGTTATAGAAGGTAAAACTAGGACTGACCTGTCAGTTCTCATTCACAATGAGGGCTTGCCATCTAATTATAAAGATTTATATGATCTTTATCTCAGATATCATAAAAATGTAGGCTTCTCTGTTAAAGAGGTCGAAGAGAATCTTAAGGCTTATCGTAGTCATTGCAATAGCCACTACTACAATCATTTGAATCAATCACATGAGAGTTATAACAAGTTTTTTCGTCCAAACTCTAAGTAATTACTCAAGTTTCAACCAAACTTCAAATCTCATCTGTTTATCTAACGTTACTTACTCTGAAAAAACTTCTCAAACTTTCAACAACATAAACAACATTAAAATGTTTTACCACAATTGTAGTGGTATGAGAGACAAGCTCAAGAAGCTTTTTGTTGATGCCAAGTCGTGTAATTTCAGTGTATTAGTTATAACTGAAACATGACTCAACGATTCGTTTACAAACGAGGAAATTCTTGATGGTAATTGGTCCATTTACAGAAAGGATCGTGATTATCTATCTGCAAATTGTTCGCGAGGAGGTGGTGTTCTACTTGCTGTAAAGAATAACTTATCTAATATACCATTAATCACTGGTACACATCAATCTTTCGATCACCAATTTGTTAAAATAAAATTAGGTACAAATAATTTATACCTAGGTATTGTTTATTTCCCTCCGAACTCTGACAATTCCTCATATTCTGATTTTTATAGTGTATATCACAATATTATTTCAGAAATGCATGAGGATGACTCAATTTCTGTGTTTGGCGATTTTAATCGTCCTTCTATTTCTTTTATCGTTGACGACGCTGATAATTTGTTATTACCGGTTAACTTTCATGACGAAATTCACTTCGGTCTTATTAGCGAGTTCTACGGTAACGATTTACAACAAATTATCAGTTATCCTAATAGTAATAATAAGTGGTTAGATCTTGCATTTTCAAATGCATATGATAGAGTGTCGGTTAAACTCGCTGATGGTGTTGATAATCTTTTTACCAACTCATCATAACGCACTTATTTTCGAGTTCTCCACTTCTATCCCACTCTTGACCAAATCTTACAATAATGAAATTGTATATGATTTTTTTAATGCTGATTATCAAAGTATTAATTATGCTTTGTTATTAATCACATGGGACGAAGTGTTAGTTCAACAGGATATCAATTTACTAATCTTTATCTTTTACTCAAATCTCTTTCAAATTATTGATGCCTTTGTTCCTAAAATTCGCAAAAAGCATAAAACAATAGAACCATGGTTAGATAGAGATCTTACGAACTTGAGAAATCGGCTCAATAAAATATACAAAAAACTTAAACATCATCAAGCACCATGCGACGACTTACTGAATATGTATAAGCAACTTGCAATTGAATTTAAACAAAAAGCTAATGTAGCATATGAAAACTATGTCACGGATATTGGCAGCAAACTTGTTACTGATCCTAAAAAATTTTTTGATTTTGTTAACACAAAAAGGAAATTATTTGGGTATCCCAATTCAATGATATCAAAAGACAATGTGGTTTCTGATTGCCCAAAAGAAATTTGTAACTTCTTTTCTGATCATTTTCAACAAGTTTATCGTCCAAGAGCACCAGTTACCACATCGACTAATTCCTTATCTAATAGCTCAAATTTGCTATTTACAGACGTGTATCTTTCTGAAAATGATATTCTTGAAGCAATTTTGAGCCTGGATATAAAAAAGAGTGCTGTCCGGACTTAATTCCTCCAATCTTTTTACATAATTGCTCCCACGGTCTAATCTTCCCTCTTCATTTTATTTTTAATAAGTCACTTTCAATTGGGATTTTCCCACAAAAGTGAAAATCCTCCCACTTAACCCCTATTTTTAAAAAAGGGGATAGAGCATCGGTGGAAAACGAATTTTCTAGTTGCTAACGAACGGTCCCTGCTTGGGCGCCAGTTAATCAATTTTAAATAGTAAATAATAAAAAACCATGAAATATTACAATTTTAAAAGGATATAATCCTCCGTAGTTTATTAACAAAATAATAATAATAATTTATTTGAATTATTCTTAGACTATTTATAGTAAAAATTTTGTTAAAAGAACAGTTTTTTCTTATAAATCTAGGTTAGTATTTCTTAAGAATTTATATTATTATTACATTTAATGATAATCTTTACATTTCCTAGAACTGCTAATCTAGATTTTTCATAAAATTTAGAATTACATTATTTCTTTGGTGGTTTAAAAAAAATGTTATTCTGACTAATAAGTGGAATTCTTATCAAGCAGAATTTAACTTTAAATTTATAATACAAATTTCGCTTATCAGGCAAAACAACGTATAAATTTATTAATAACAAATTCATGTTATTAATAAAGAATAAAAACCTACTTTCTTTTTAGAACACTTAAATATTATCATAATGAGAACCTTTAAAAATAATAATTTTTTATTATTTTTCTTTAAAGTGTCAAATTACAATTTGTTTGAACACATTTTTATTTACAATTAAGGTTCTTTGTATTTTATAGTAATTTCATTTAAGTACTTAAATGCTAATTAAGCAAAATACTATGCCATAATAATTCAACTTCAAAAAATAAAGAAACTTATTTATTTGTTATTTAAAATTTCGAATTTTGCTAAATAATTTTTATTTATGGAATTTTTATAATATTTTAGTATTAAATATTATTAACGTAGTTAACTTATATAAAGCCTACATTCGACCTAAGATGGAGTACAACTCTCACATTTGGGCTGGTGCATCCCAACCTTCTTTGAGTTAACTCGACAACTTCCAAAACGACGCCTTACGCCTAATAGGCGACCCTGTCGTACGAGTAACACTTACTCCACTGAACTCTCCTCGTAATATTGGAGCTATTTCTCTATTTTATAGAAATCTTGTAGGTAGTGACCCTTTCTCTATTCAACATAAATCAATTATGTCTCCCTTTAAACAATTCCAACGTACCAGAGGAGCTACAAGTGCTCATTTCTGCTCTGTGGAAATTCCAAAATGGTTTAAAACTGGTGTTATCAAATCTATCAGAATCATATCGTCTTTATAGTCAGCCTTGATGACGTCATTCACTCTCTTTGTGGCCGAGGGGGACGCTACATCAACGGCATAGGATCGATCAGAGTCTGTCTCTTGGACTTGACTTTGGCTTTCACCGATGTTCCTTGAGGCTTCCACCTCACCCTTCTTATACATACTTAGCGTTACCGCCGTGAAGCCGTAACTAATTACTTTCTTCTACTACTTCCCCTAGCTTGGCAATCTTCCAATTGTGCGTTTGAAGTTGGGAATTAGACACTTTCATCATTTTGATGATTGTATCTGCTTGTGCAGGTTCTCTAGGCAGCCCCATCCTAGCACTTGATTTCCTCCCTGCTTACGCTTTGAGCTTGGTCCCCGACCACAGACTTCCCACCTTCCACCTGTTTCGCCTGTTTGTAGAGATCTACCGATCTCTGATCAGAGCAGGCTGTCAATTTGACGTGGCCTTGATGCCAACCACCAACAACCTTCTTCCAGTTACTGGAAGAAATACCCCCTCTAACTCCTTATCAATGATTGCCAGAATTAAACTATCTTTGGCAATTTCACTGAACAGCTTGGTTACCTAGTTGCTCCCTAGCAACTTAGACTTTATGGAACCACCCTGTGGCTTATTTTGTGACTTCTGTTTCTTGCACATAAGGCCCTTCGATGAACCTGGGATGTGTCCTTAATGGGGCTTGACCTGACTTACTACTGTTTTGGCCCAGGCTAAGGAATTTTTTTGTGCCTCAGATAACTGACCAACATTGAGAGAGTTTAACCTCTCAATAATTTTTTAGGCCGACCGGGCTTTGGTTGTTCGCGGCTTTCCTTAGCACTGCTAGTACCCGGTTTTCTCGTTTTACTTGCCGACTTTTGGGAAGTGCCGCCTAACTTCTTTTTCGAACCTTTTTTTTATATTTTGTTCCATAATAGAACCCACGAGTATGAAGAAAAGGAAGGTCCGCCCTATGCATAGACTCGTATACATACCGTTAGACTCATTAATTCTGAGGGTCGCCAGATAATACTCCTTTCGCGAATGGGATAATTTTTAAGACTGGTCCCCCAGCCAGGCTGATCATCGGCACGGATCGTATAACACCTTGAATCCGGTCCAGGTTTACGCCAATTCTATGGTTCGGGTAAAAACCGAGGTTTCAGTAATAGGATACATAAATACAGACCCAATTTACCTCTCCCTTAGTACCTAACCACCTAGTTGGTGATTATTTCCAGTCTGCACCCACGAGGAGGGCTTGGATTAAGGATTTTTGCCGATTGTGGAGGCATTAACTGTTTTATTTGTTTGGAACACGTGTTAATCCCTAAGAGATATCTATAAAACAAGGTCAGTGATCCAACTGTATGACGATGACGATGAGTGGATTTAGGATTGTAGTTACACTGGAGTCGTTGATAAGACGAATAACTCTGTTTTGCTGATTATCTAGATGACCAGAGTTTACATAAATAACGTATCGAGTGTAAATGTGAATAAAGATAAGTGTGCACCTTTGTTTTTAAACTGCTGAAGAAACTGCTGAAGAAACAGGTATTACTGAAGACACATATGTTTTGGATAGTAATGAAAATGTTCTAATTAAAAAATGCGAATTTTTAAACAAATGGATTTTAGATAGCGGTGCAACGTCACATCTGGTTAATAATACAAATGTTTTTGTTGATATATATAAAACTAAAAATTTTGAATTAAATTTAGCTAACAACGAAATAACAAAAGTTGAAGGCCTAGGAACTATGAATTTTTCTAATAATATTAAATTACAAAATGTACTTTACGTTCCTGATCTGAGAATTAATTTCTGATCTGAGATTTCGTTCCTGATCTGAGAATTAATCTGAGAATTGATGTTATATTTGTAGGTAAATAAAAGTAATAATAAAAATTTAAACAAAAATTATGATAACAACAAAATATTAGAAATTACTGAACCAGATAAAAATATTTTAGAAATGTTTGAACTAATACAAAATTTTTTGAAAATTAATAATTTGGAAAGCAATTATAAAAATATAATTTATGAATTAGGTAGTGATCTTGAAAAAATTGAACATAATGATGAATCAGTTTTAAATGAAAATCAAATAGAATCTAAAAAAATGGCATATGAAGAAGTACTTCCTGATAATATCCAAATAAATAATGAAATAGAACTTAAACTGAATAAAGGTAGACCTCGATTGATGCGAACCGGCTTCAAAGAAAGACCTAAAAAGCTATTTAAAACGGAAGAAAATATTAAACAGTTAGATGAGAGCAGTTTTTCAGAAGGTTATGATATGCTAACTGAATCAGAGCAATCATTAATGGCTGAAATACCTGGTAATATATATGATATTTACAGCAGTCCATACAAAAAAGAAAGGAAACATGCTATTGAAAGTGAATTAAATGCTCATAAACAAAATAAAATTTGGATTTTCGTTGATAAACCAAAAAACACAAAAATATTAGGTTGTCGTTGGAAGTTTACCAATAAATATAACTAAAAAATATAGCTAAAGGTTGTGCCCAAAGACCTGGAATTGATTTTAACGAAACGTATTCACCAGTTACTAGGCAAAGATCAATTAAAATTTTAATTGCACTATCAGTAAAATTGAACTTAAAACTCCATCAATTTGATATAAATACAGCATACTTGAATGGCGAACTTAAAGAAAATATCTTCATGAAAACATCAGAAGTTTATGATTACGAAAATAATATATCTCAAGATAAAGTATGTAAAAAAAAATCTATTTATGGCCTAAAGCAAAGTGGTCGAATTTGGTATGAAAAACTAGATGATTTTTTAAAACAAATTGGCGCTGTTCAAATGAAAAATGAACCATGCTTATATGTATATAGATATCAAAATAATATTTTAATCATCGCAATTAACATGGATGACATTATAATTGCATCTAGTAATCAAGAAAACATAAAATGGTTTAAAGAAAAACTGGAAGAAAATTTTGAAATAAAAGATTTGGGAGAACTAAAACTTTCTTGGGAATTGAATTTAACAAAAAAAATGAAAACGGAAGTATTTCTTTAACACAAAAAAAATAAATAGAAAAAATTTTGAAAAACTTTAATATGGAAAATTGTAACCCAGTAAAAACGCCAATGTAAATCAAAAAATATCAAAAGAAATGTGTATTAGAACAAACAAAGAAAAAATAAGATGAATGATATTGCTTATTAAAATCTCATTGGGTCATTCTTATAGTTGGCAGTCACAATACAACCAGATTTAATGGCAGAATTAATGGCGGCTAATTTTCTCACGAAGCCTTTACCAACTTTAAAATTTGAAAAATGTGTAAATGAAATTTCAGTGAAAAACTTTTCAATATAAATTGATGTTGTGGGGGTGTGTTGATGTTAAAGAAGTGAAGTCATCAATTGCTGGCAACACCAATTTACATTCATATTATTTATATGTATAATATATAATCTTATTCTCCGAGTCTTCTAATCAGTCTTGTCTGAATTACTGTATAATAAATATAATTACTATATATCATTTTTTCATTTATTAATTACAATAATAATACAATAATATAACTTAATTGAACTTCATTTTTTTTTTTCTTGTTTTAAACAAAAATTTGTAAAATAAAAAGTATACACATATTACATTTACGTATTACATTTAGAACACATCAACAAAATTCAAGAAACTAAAAATTAAAGAAATAAAATTTTAATTATTAACTCAAACTTAAATCTTATAAAATAAAACTATTCTAAAAGTTTAATTTTGATTTGGAATTTATTTTATTTCACTTTAAAATAATTTACTAAATTTAATAAACAGAAAATAAATTTAAAAAATACGCTAATAATTAAAAACAACATACATACTGGATATCAAACAGTGGCATCCATTTTCTGGTGACTTTGATTTCGACAACATTGGACTTGACAATCAACATACACTAATATTTTGAAATTACCTTAATATTATTATAATATGTATATTATTTATTTTGTAACTCAAATCAAATACCTAACTGAAGATTTTTTTTTTTGTTTAACTAATAATTTTTAAAAAAAAGCAAAAACACTGTTTACATAATATAGCACTCTAATTTTGTTTACATTATATTTTTTATTTCAATTAATTTTTGGCTAATTTTTTTTCGTAATTTAAATTTTATTAATTAAACTTTGGGCTTCTTTTTTAACTTAACGAAACTTAAAATTTTGATCGTATAATTTATATTTTATAATTTATTAATTTGAAACTTTGAAATTTATATTTTTGTTTAAATTTTGTTAATTAATTTTAATTTTTGTTTACTTAAATATTATATATTAAAACTAGTATTAAACAATGCAAGCTAACTAATCATCCTTTCCTTTCACATACCTTTTTTAGAAGTATTCCCCCCCCCCCTTCATTCAACTCGTAATTTTGTTAATTAATTTTAATTTTTGTTTACTTTAATATTATATATTAAAACTAGTATTAAACAATGCGAGCTAACTAATCATCCTTTCCTTTCACATACCTTTTTTAGAAGTATTCCCCCCCCCTTCATTCAACTCTCATTCATATTAATTAATGCTGTTAATTTTTAATAATTTTTATTTTATATATTATACTTCCAATATTATATGTGGGATAAAGAAAACGTAATGTTTTCAAAAGGTTTGTGTCTTTGCTAATTGAGTGATGAATTTTGAGTGGTGACTATGTACAATAAAGTACTAAAAACTGTTGTATACGGATTTTCGTTTGTAATGTTCGCCGCTATTTTGGTGTTAGCACTATATTATATTATTTTTTTTCTTCTCTCTTCACTATTTTCATTATGGCTTATAATTACTGTGTATGTTCAATGTGTGATTTATGTTTTGTAATTTTTTTTTTTTTAAATATTCAAATTAGAAATTAAATCTTTTGAAATTTTAATATTTCAAATCTCTTTCACTCCTTTTGCGTCCGCAAGTTGAAGTTAATAAGAGCAATTTCCACATTATAATTTTGTAATATTAGAGGCTTAGCATGCAACTTCCAATCAGTTGAAGCCCAGCTTCATTCAGAAAGACCAGGTATACTTGCCTTAAGCGAGAGTCAAGCTGTAGGTGATGATACTAATTCTAATATCAACGACTATACACTTATTCCGCATTTTATACCTCACCGAGAAGTTGCTGTATATATAGTTCTAATGTAGCTTTCAACACCCTTCATAATCTTTAATCGCCAACCCGTTTTTTCATTATCTCTGGGTTAAACTTCGTGTTGAAAATGTTACAATATTTTTCTGCATTTTATACAGACTCCCCAAAGCCAGTGAACTGGAAACTGCTGTGGCCATCAAAAAATTATCCGACAATATTAATAAAATTCTGGAAAAAAATCCTGAATGTGAGATAGTTGTCGCGGGTGATTTCAAAGTCCGCAAAAAAACTGGCTTCATTTTTCAAGTCACAAAAGCCCGGAAGGCTTTTGTGACAAAACAAAATGAACTATTTTCAACAAACAAATTGAACTATTTTCAAACTTATTCCAACTTTCTCAACTTGTAAAGAGCCCAACTCAAATTCCGGACCGAAAAAAACAAGATGAACATCTTTTGGACTTGTTCCTGACATCAAATCCAGAAAAACACAATATTTCTGTTAGCGCCACAATTGGAGGCTCCGACCATTAAATTTAGCATTCCAATGAGTCCATCGCCCAATCTAAATCCTGTTCCTAAAAGGCTAGCCTGGCACTATATCCGGGCCGACTGGATTGGTCTGAATAGCTTTTTGAGAAGTTTTGATTGGTGAATGTGTTTCCGTTATAGGGATGTGGACTTTGCTGCTGATGCCATTAGTAAAACAATACTGCTGGGAATGAAACATGTCATTCTGCATTACGAAACATCTGCAGGAAAGCAATTCAAGGCAAGGAAGAGCGTCTGAAAATGTATGTTAGATTAAAACAACCAGTTATATTATTAATTATTTTAATTCCAACATCAATGAGTTCTTATAAAAAACTAAAGAAAACTTAAAACTATTTTCTATTATATATTTCAATTACACTATTCACTCATACTGTATTTCACTCTTTATATGAAAATAATATTACGTAAAATAATATTAATCTGCGTAAACGTAAAATAATATTCATCTGCCTCACTGCATTCTTTCTTTTTGGACAATTGCGAAGAGTGTGAAGAATAACTTTTGCGAATATCCTTTTATTGATAACAATAATTCTATCATATCAGATTCAGTTGGTAAAACAAATTTTGTAGTGAAAGTGCTTGAAAATCTGATAGTTGAAAAACCCATTGGTCCTGATGGTATCTCTGCAATGGTTCTTAAACATATTGCCTCTCCCATCTCGAAACCTCTGCGCAATCTTTTTTCATTATCATTTTCGACTGGCAAATATCCCAGTGAATGGAAAATTGCTTATGTCTCTCCGATCCCCAAAAAAGGTGACAAAAGCGATCCATCCAACTACAGGTCAACAGCCATTATTACGGTCATTTCCAAAATTATGAAAATTCTCGTTAACAAAAGGCTGATGAGGTACCTTGATTGCAGAGGTATTTAACATCATAGGTAATATGGCAGAAGTCAAAGATCTACAGGTGATCTTCTAACATAGCTTAGTGTAAAGCTTAACACCAGTATTCACTGTTCAGGTGAATCTGAGGTTATTGTGTTTGATATCTCAAAGGCTTTTGATCGAGTATGGCATTCTGCTCTTTTGAACAAATGCCGAGCTTGGACTTTGTAATCATTTTTGCAAATGAATTGAGATTTTCTTTCGAATCGTGGTAATCGTGTCCTTGTCGACAGTTTTATGTCTGACACTTTAGAAATAAACGGTAGCGTTTTACAAGGACCTTGTCGAACAAGTAGCACTTACTATATTTAATTCTCGTCGTAATATTGGAGCTATTTCTCTGTTCTGTAGATTGAACTTATCTATTGAACTTAAATCAATTATACCTCCCCTAAAATTATTCCAACGGAACACCAGAGGAGATGCAAGTGCTCGATTCTACACTGTCGAAATTCCAAGATGGTTTAAAACTGGCTATGAAAACTCATTTGTTGTGAGAACTGCTAAGACGTCTAACATACTTCCATCTAATGTGTACCACTCTGTCAATAACGTTCCGCACTACAATTTGCAAAAATTCAAAACGAATATTTATAGGTTCGTTTCCAATTTTCCCACTAATTCCGCTTTAACATCCTATTTTCCTAATAACTAAACCTAGATATCTATAAAGGAATCCGTTCCTAGAGTTTAGTTAGCGTGTAAAAAAAAAAACCAAACGCTATTTGAAGGCCTGCAGCCCAAATGTGTGCCTTTTACTCCATTTTCGGTCTAGATTTCGTTTTATATATAATGAGAAGATCAGATGCAGAGATGCAGGTTTTGCAGCGATACAAAAATCCAAACATTTAACTGCATCTTTAGCTATATCATAAATGTGGTTTGACCAAGTCAATTCTTGGTTTAACTCGATACCCAGCATATTTAAATCTGTTGAATGCTGCAAAACTTCTCCCTGAAATAGAGGGTTGCGAAAAGTATCTAGTAGCAATTTTTCACGAGATCAGACAAGTGTGTTATTTTTGTGTTGCAAACAACTCTGTCCATTTTTGAATTTTTTCTAAATCGTTATTTAACTCTCTAATAGTAAAATTTTTTGCCGTTGTATTAATCTGGTGATTAATCTTACAGCGGCAACGAAACTCATAGGAAGCTACAAGGGTGCAGTCGTCTGCGAAACTATGAATTTCATTCCGAGTGGAGGTTAATAAAAGTAGGTCAGTGATAAATATTAAAAAGAGAGTAGGGGATAAAACTTATCCTTGAGGAAGACCAGCATTTATTTTGAATTTGTCAGATGAATATCCATCGACCAGTACACGAATCGTACGATTCGAAAGAAAATCTCTAAAATCAGAAATATCCTACCTGGACCTAGTCTTTTGTATTTTTTCAACATCGTACCAAACTCGAACGAAAGCCTTAAAATAATCAAGAGCCACAACAGTAGGCTCACTAGAATGATGAAGGCTGATGTTTAACTTCTCACAAAGGTAAGTCATGAGATCGTCGGTGAACGACGGGCTCTGAACCCGTATTACCGGTCATAAAGAAAATCCTTGTGGTCCAGGTATTTCAGCAGCTTTTGGTTCAACCATAAGTTCTACAATATTGCATTCTAAATTGGTTGTAGCTACATCTGTACCGTAATTTAATAATAATTCAATATAAGCTCTGTAATGATAATTACCATCTGATGGAGGTATATTATTTCCATTTAGTTGCACTTTGCATAGTTTTATTAATGAGTGTAACATATTATTAACTAAACTTGATTGTTATATAGAAGTTGAATTCAAAATGATTTGCTTATTTAAGTTGTTTGCAGAAGCTGATAATGTATTTTTCGGATAATAATTCAAAGATGAATCGCTTTGTAAAGTAATGTAAAATTCATCGTTTATTTGTATGCTGCCAATCAGCTGGTTTATTTATTCTTACGAATGGGAAAACTAATTTCTGTTTGAGTATTACCTGCAATAGCTGATCGTAAAACACTTTTAGTTGTGTTGCTTAACTCTTTTCTATTTATAGTTTTTTCTTTCTTCGTTGGTTGGCTGGGGCTGTCTAAAGGAACTGTTATTATGTGTATCTGCATCAGTTTGAAACATTTGTACATTTTAATTTCTAATAGATTTTCTTTTTCTAATACGTTCCCAGCTGAAGCAGCTGATAAATGCTTTTGTAAAAATTGAGTGTCTGACAATTGTTTATTTAACAGTAGTTTTTTCTTGTTTTTGTTCAACTCATAGAGTTAAACTTCTGCATATTGCTTCATTTCTTCATGAATCTCTGGTTTCAAAATAATCATTTTGTTAAATGTTGTATTATTCATCTTATAAAATTTTCGACTATCCCTGACAGTACTGCACCAAGAAGTGTAGGTAAAAATCCACCACGTTGTATAATGATTTTTCTTTTGCTATTTATAGGTTTTGGAACAGGGATCTCATTTTTTCTTTATACTTACGTAATCGAGTTGTTGATTTTATATTTAGATTACAATGACCTTTTAAAATATTTAAAGTGATTTCACAAATGCTTTGATTACTTAAGGTCCCAGTATTTTACAATTACTTTCTGAAATTTTGGTTTCGAGCTCTTTAATAGGTGCAATAATATGACTGTTCGCCATCAAAGGTTTCATATGCTTTCCCAAATTGTTCTAATTGATTTCTTGTACAAAAGCGCCATTTGTTTTTAAATATGTCAGTTCTTATTCGAAATAAATCATTAACATAAGATCTATTAATATATACCCATATGGGTCTGATGTCTCTTCATTGTATACAAATGCTTTGATTTGATTTAGATAAATCTGGCGAGCTAAGGGTAATATCTGTGGTTTTTCTCTTGGATTTTTAAAAAGTGCTAGATATTTACAGTAAAGTGAAATGTCTCCAAAAATCTTTGACATGGATAAACAAATATTCGTAGTTGATCTACAATTTTTACGAGGAAATGAAAAGGAATATTTTCTAAAAGGATAGCTATACCTTGCAAAAGGAAGTTTAATTCCAATTGTGTATCACTTTAAACACACGCAGTAGAACTCAGTTAAGAGGTAAAATTTAATAATCAATATTGTGAGAATAAAATAAATGGACTTAAGTGGTCTAACGGGCTAATTGATTATTTGGACGTTAAACCTTTATTAAAACCATATTTAGAACCAGCTGAAAAAATTTATGTCACAGGAGAAAAAAAAACTTTTGTAGGCTTTTATTCTTATATATATATGGCAATACATAAATAAAAGAATGTAATTATGCTTACGGTATCAAGATCATATGATAATCTATGTACTTAATAATTATAAGAAATATAAAAAAGAATATATTATATAAAAGATAAGTTCAGTTGAAAGTAAAAGTTTCAAGCTGGTACAAGCTTTATTGTTTAAGTGTTTTATGTTTTATATATATTTGTTAAGATTATTGGATTATTGATCTTATAATTCATAAAATAAATTAAGAAAAAAATGATAATACCAGAGAATTGTTAAAATCTATACATGTATCTTTTAAAAGAAAAAATTTTAAATTAAAACATTTTAAATTAAAACATTTAATTTCCTACTTGCACGATATGAATTCAAAAAACAAAACTAAAAAAGTTCACTTCATCATAAAAAGAGAAATTCACTTTATGCATGTGTGGAACTGAGCTTACATATCAGCACGAAAACTTCATTGGGAAGAATACTCCCGTGATAAAAGTAGATTTCAAAGGCGTATAGAAAAATTTGGTTCCACTATTTCTAGAATCTTAACATCTGATCATCGCAAAATTGTAAAAGCTTTTTTAGTTAAATAAATTTTTAAATATATAACACCATCTGTTAATACCCGTACGATAAGTATCGGGTATAATAAAATTACTCCTCCGTTTGTAACGCCTCGAAATAAGCGAGCTAGATATACCTTCAAAGGTATGGATCGGATCAGAATCAAATTCTGAGTCGATTAAGCCATGCCCGTACGCCCGTCCGTCAGCACGCTAACTCAAAAACTAATAATGCTAGAATCTTGAAATTTATACAAAATATTCTGGGAGCAATGTAGATTCCGCATTCTTTTTTGGTTCATTTGGTGATCTCCAAAATTTTTTTGAAATAGATCCATTAATATTTACTGCTGATAGATATCATAAAAATATTAATTTTATGATAATATTAATTTTTCTGTAGCCCCACCCGTTAAGGAGCTACAGCCCCCCACAGTTCGAAAAATCTCTATACTTAAATTGTTATAACACAAGCTCTATAAGGTATATCTTCAATCTGAAACGATAGGTGCTATTATAATCCAAACGATGCGAATTCCAAACGATAGGTGCTATTATAAGCTTTACAATTTACCGTTATGCGAAACTGAATTATTGCAAAATCCTTTAAGCCTTCTATTTTCTAAACGGTTTAAGTTGGAAACTTAACAGAGGAATCAGTTAACAGTTGAAATTTTGACAGCGGTTAGATCTTTGAAAATAAGTAGGAGTCATTTCAGAAATTTTTTTTGTATTATCCTCCGTTTAGGAGCTGTAAGGGGTCAAAAACTGAAAATTTCCTATTTTTAAACACCTGTAACTTGAACATCTGTTAAAATTTTTTTGAAGTAATACATAAAAATTAAAGCTTCAACAGTATACTCTTATTTCTGTTAACAACTTTTTTTAATAATATAGGGTTACTTTATAATTGACGAAAGTGTTACTTGATTTTTTCAAATTTTCTAACAAATTTCTTTAACGAATTTTTTGCATTTTGTTTTACTCGATAATTTGAAATTGTTTGGGATATAATGCGTAGTACAAAAAAATGTAAATAAATAAAAAACATAACGGTTGCTTGAAGAATTTTTATTTATATGATATTGATATACATACATACTTATATAATATCATGTTTATTTACATATCATATATGTCAATGATGAATGTATGTATTTACATACATATATGTATTTTATTGTACTTATAAGAAATTATTCTATGTATGGCGATATACTTATAACAATATAAATATACTATGTGCGCATTAATATAATATAATATTTAAAATTATATTTACTATTTTGTAATTTAATATACATTTACCGCTTAGTATTAAAAGGTACTATAGAATATTTGAAAAAGTTTTGGACAGATAATTGTTATGTGGAAGGTTAGAATCTGCTTTTGAAGAATGTATAAACATATAGTTTGAATATATGTACAACCCATAGTTCTAGAAATTATAAAATTCACCGAAATTATTTTAAAATACTAAAATATTTAAAAAACAATTAAATGTAACAGTAAGTCGATGCAACCAACTTATTAATACCCTACACCTGAATAATTCGAATTAAATTAAAAATTCATAAGTTTTTTTGCAGCTGCTTTAACTTCTTCCATTTTCTGTCTTATTCAACTCGAATTTCAGGGACGTAAAAGAGGCATCCTCTTGGGATATGCTTGACCCCTTTGTAAAAAATTTTAAGTTTCTATCTTTATTAATTTCGAAGATTTTTAGTTCTTGGGAGGTGTGTGTCAGCTACCCGAATTGCCACTCCAATTCATCGAATTCATCTCAGGAACATAAAGAAAACATGCCAGAACACCATTGTACTAAATTTAAAGGTTCTACTTTTGTTGGTTTTGGAGATATGCTCGTTGCTCTTGTGCTCGTCCGGAGGTATCCAAAATACGAACCCATGGTTCAAATTCTTTCAAATATCAGTTTCCAATTTTACAGAAAAGGAAACATAACAGAACACCTTTGTACTAAAAATAAAAGTTCTATCTTTGTTGGTTGTGGAGATATACTCGTTTGCTCTGGGGCTCGTCCGGAAGCTTCCAAGATTTGAACCCATCGACCAAATCCTCACAAATTTCAGAAACATAAATCAAACATGAAGGAACACCATTCTGCCTAATTTAAAGGTTATATCTTTGTTGCTTTTGGAGATAATATCATTTGCTCTGAGGGTCGTTCGGAAGCTTCCAAAATCCGAACCCAACGACCAAATCTTCTCAAATTTCAGAGACCTAAATCAAACATGAAAGAATATCATTCTGCCAAATTTAAAGGTTATATCTTAGTTGGTTTTGGAGATAATCTCATTTGCTCTGGTGCTCGTTTGGAAGCTTCCAAAATCCAAACCAATGGACCAAATCCTCTTAAATTTAATAGACATAAATCGAACGGGAAGGAACATCATTGTACAAAATTTAAAGGTTCTATCTTTGTTGATTTTGGAGATAATCTCGTTTGCTCTGGGGCTCGTTCGGAAGCTTCCAAAATCCAAATCAATGGACCAAATCCTCTCCAATTTCAGAGACCTAAATCAAACATGAAAGAATATCATTCTGCCAAATTTAAAGGTTATATCTTAGTTGGTTTTGGAGATAATCTCATTTGCTCTGGTGCTCGTTTGGAAGCTTCCAAAATCCAAACCAATGGACCAAATCCTCTTAAATTTCATAGACATAAATCGAACGGGAAGGAACATCATTGTACAAAATTTAAAGGTTCTATCTTTGTTGATTTTGGAGATAATCTCGTTTGCTCTGGGGCTCGTTCGGAAGCTTCCAAAATCCAAACCCATGGACCAAATCCTCTCCAATTTCAGAGACCTAAATCAAACATGAAACAACACCATTCTGCCAAATTTAAAGGTTATATCTTTGTTGTTTTTGGAGATAATCTCATATGGTCTGGGGCTCGTTCGGAAGCTTCCAAAATCCGAACCCATGGACCAAATCCTCACAAATTTTAGAAACTTAAATAAAACATGAAAGAACACCACTCTGCCAAATTTAAAGGTTATATCTTAGTTGGTTTTGGAGATAATCTCATTTGCTTTGGAGCTCGTTCGGAAGCTTCCAAAATCCAAACCCATGGACCAAATCCTCTTAAATTTCAGAGACATAAATCGAATGGGAAGGAACATCATTGTACAAAATTTAAAGGTTCTATCTTTCTTGGTTTTGGAGATAATCTCATTTACTCCGGAATCATTCGGCAGCTTCCAGAATCCGAACCCATGGACCGATTTTGTCCAAATTCGAACTTAGTCTTCCTTTCGTGATTAGTAACCTACAATATAAATTTCATCAAGATAGCTTCATTAGTTTTTGAGTTGTCGTGCGAACGGACGGACGGACGGACATGGTTAAATCGACTCAGGAGGTGATCCTGATTCAGAATATATATACATGTCCATATCTAACTCGCTTCCTTTTGGTGGTTACAAACACCATACCAAAGTTAATATACCCTATACTTTAGGTGTAAGGTATAATAATATTGTAAGCAGAGTGACAGGCTGTGAACATACTAACGGTTCATACGGGTATCTAAGAGTTGACAAAGGCAACTGTATTCTTTCTCGTTTATTTTTATAATTTTATGTGTACTATTAGGTACCAAAAACATTTAATTTGTCCTTGATTTTTTTTTCATTTCCTACACTATACAATACATCAATAATAACAACAAACAAGCAAATCGAAGATTTCTGGTTATTTTCTCAATGAGAACAGAAAAAAGAAAACTTACTATTATACACCTATAATTCCATAATTATTCTTTTATTTGTGTGTTTGTTTTAACATTTTTTTACTATAAGTGTTAAAGTTAAAGTTAAAGTTTTTTTTACTATAAGTGTTAAGTTTTACATTCATAAGTGTTAAATTGCTTGAAAGACTTGAACTAGTTTTCACAATTTACATTTTTTATTTTACACCAGGTAAACAGAAATTAAAAGATTGCAAAATATTTTTAAAGTTCATGTGTAATTACTTAATATACATAGGTCTTATGCTTTTTTTTCATTACCTCATTAGTCATTGTTATTCTCAATTTGTTATAACAATTTTACAATAATAATAAGAAACAACACATATCCTAAAAATAACATATTTTTCTTATTTTGCTTGCAACTTTAAACCTAAATTATAACAACTTTTAATAAGTAATCTTTTTAAAAACAAAAATAAATATTAACTTTTCTTTGTACTTGTTTGTTTGCTATTTAAAAGTATATAAAAATATTTTTTTATCCAATAATAAAATTAAGTTTTTTTATCGTTTCTTTATATTGCCTTTTACCTATATTTTTATTAAGCCCACGAATTTACGCAATGAAAAAACCGTTATTTGACTTGAAAAAATTCTATTCTTAATATTTGTGTAAATAATAACAATTTTTACGAATTGAATATGAATTAAACGTCTTCTTGTTTACGATTACGTTTTTGTTTTATTTTTATTATTTTACAATCTTGACATCCAAAAGTATCTATGAGTATTTTTCTATTTCGTTTCTTTTACATCTCCTTTTACATATGTATATTTTATTAAGCATTTAATTTGCGCAATAAAAACAAACTTGATTTGACTTGAAAAAAAAAAATCTTTTCTTACTATTTGTATGATATTGTTACATTAAACTCCTCGGCTACACATAGTGCTCAATTTCTACAATTATAACATTAAACTTAAGTGTCAAAATTATCAAGTTACATTATAAAGCTTAAAGTACAGTTAGGTAAAATTTAGTTTTTAAGAAAGTAATACAAGAATAGAAGAACATCGTTCTGTTTTCCCTGAACTGCTGAACAATAAAGTTAAATTAAAGAAAAATTAAAAGATTAGTTGTATTAATTGAAGACTGGCGCAGTCGTAGTTCATATTTTTTTAAGAAAAAAAAATAAGAAGAATAAATCTAATGCTCCCGTGCACAACAAATAAATTTTTATTGTTTAATTAAAAAGTATTGTGAAAAAATAATTTAGAAGATTTTTAGTTAAACTAAATACAAAGCAAATTAACAAAAAAAAGAGAAGTGGCTTGATGTGTTTAATGTAACAAGGTGTTAAATTAAAATTAATACAAAAAAAAAAAAGAAGTCAAACACGTGGAAATAAGGAATTTAAACACATGCATTTTTCAAACTTTAGTAATTTTTTTAACATCAATGGTGAAGTCATACAGTTACAGCTAAATTAAAATAACTCGACCAACAACAATTTTTCTCCGCAACAAGTTCTCATCATTTTAATGAAAAAAAAATTTTTTTAACATCAATCGTGAAGACTCAAGAAATACAGTTAAATTAAAATAATTCAACCAATAACAAAATTTTCATCACTTCAATGCAAAAAAAAATTTTTTTCCAACAATAAGACCGTCAGTATCAACAATACTCCGCAATCATCAGCAACAATTCCTCACTTAAATTCAAAATTTTTAACATTAATCTTCTCAAACAAAATTTTTTTTTCAACAATAAGACCATCAGTCATCAACAATATTCAGCAATCATTAGTAACATTGCATCACTTAAATACAAATTTTTTAACAACAATCTCCTGCTCCTCAAACAATATTTTTTTCAACAATAAGACCATCAGTCATCAACAATATTCAGCAATCATCAGCAACATTCACCGATGTAAAGCAACAATTTTTAAAATTCTCTGCATCATACAAGAATATTTTAATATTTTATTTTTGGGTTTTTTTTTTTAACAAAAAATTTCTTTCCACAAACCAGAGTAAGTTATCTTTAATTTAAATAAATAAAAAACAAGTAAAAGTAACAGTAAGTCGATGCAACCGACTTATTTATACCCTACACCTAATAAATGCTTTTACAACCTTTGTACAAAATTGCAGGTTTCTATCTTTATTAAATTCGAAAATATGTTTGTTAGGTCTTGGTAAATGTGTGAAGGCGTCGGACCACCACTCCAATTCATCTCAAATTTTAAAGTCATCATCAGAAGATGGTAGCACACTCTTATATCAAATTTCAAATTTATATATTTATTAATTTGCTTGTTTGGTTTTGGGAGTTGTGCGGCAGATACCCGAACAACCATTCCAATTCATCTGAAATTTCAGGCAAGTCAGGGATTCAGGAAACAACACCATCGTATCAAATTTGCAGTTTCTATCTTTATTATTTTGGAGGATATGCTTGTTCGGGTTTGGAAGTTATGTGGGAGGCACCCAAACAACTCCTCCAATTCGTCTCAAATTATGGAAAAATCAGGGGTTCAGGAAACAACACCCTAGTACAAAATTTTAAGTTTCTATCTTTATTAATTTCGAATATATGCTTGTTCGGTTTGAGGAATTGTGTGGGAGGTACCCGAAGAACCACTCCAATTCATCTCAAGTTTAAGGGCTATCAGGGATTCAGCAAAACACACCCTCGTACAAAATTTTAAGTATCTATCTTTATTAATTTCGAAGATATGCGTATTCGGTTTGGGGAGTTACCCGAACCCATGGTCCGATTTCGCTCATTTGCAATCCCCGCCTTACTTTAGTCATTGTTAACCTACAGTATAAATTTCATCAAGATAGCATCATTATTTTTTGAGTTATCGTGCGTACGGACGGACGGACATCGCTAAATCGACTCAGGAGGTGATCCTGATTCAGAATATATATACATGTCCATATCTAACTCGCTTCCTTTTGGTGGCTACAAACACCATACCAAAGTTAATATACCCTATACTTTAAGTGTAGGGTATAAAAAAAGAGGTATATATAGCAATTAAGTCTAACAGACTGAACAAATGAATTTAATTGGTAACTATCGCTATTACATTTATTTATTATTAAAAACAAAAAAAAAAAAACTCATAGTTTCTAAATAATTTCTATTATCAAGTTTTGAAATTTTTGCCAATTATTACTTTTTATAATTATTTACTACTGAAAACAAAATAAATAGTAAGCGTAATAATAATAAATAATAAAGTTATTTTTAAGGTCTCAATAATTATCAGGAAAAAAAACAAAAACGAACGCATAAATATATGTAGGAAATATAAATACATGTAAATATATGTATGTACATCTCTAGAAAACGTAATTGATATATTTGATTTAAATAATTAACAAAAAATAACATAAAATAAAATTTGAATGAATGAATGAATTAATATTAAGTTAAAATTATTAACAAATAATTATTAAAACTTCAATAATGAATTAAATTGAATGAATGAATGAATTAATTTTAGGTTAAAATTAATTAAAATTTTAATTTCCAAATAATAATATTTGAAACTCAAAAAAAAAAAATTTTCGATTCCCAACGCTTGAATCAACTTAACTTTATTTCTAAAAATAATTTAATAAATTCTGTGAATATCGGCTTTTATTTAATTCTGTACCTACATGCAATAACCGCTTGAATCAACTTAAATTTATTTTTAAAAATAATTTAATAATTCTGTGAATATATCGGTTTTTATGTAATTCTGTGCCTACATGCAATAACCGCTTAAGTATAAAATTTCAATTTCAAAGGCTTGAATCAACTTAAATTTATTTCAAATTTAAAAGATAAAAAGCTGGAAATATGAGTTGGAAATGCCACGAATGTCCAATGAGTATAAATGAAACTTCAATAATATTTGAAGAGGACCGAGTCGATAGTGATAGTAATGATAATAATGAATGTGTTTCTAACTCTAAACACTTAAATAACACTATCAATAATGAAATCAATTATGCTTCTTTGATAAAATTTTAAAACAAAATGAAAGTATAATTAAGGAAAACCAGACTTTGAAAAGCACTTTAATATTGGAAAGGAAAAGAAATGACAACCTAGAACATCATTTAAATAAACTTGAATCGCTTATGGATGAAAAACAACAAAACGAAAATAAAAATAATATAATTGTAGCGAGTTTGCCATCGGATCTACAGGATGCGATAGCGGCTGGGCTTAGTATAGCTAAAAAGATGAATGCAAATGTCAATAAGGAAAATATCTTAAGCGTAACTCCACTAGCAAAAAGAGTCAAAAAAGCTCAACATTTAAATTTGTATTTAGTTAAGATGGATTCAGCCGAATCAAAATCTGAGTTCATGTCAAAGAAGAAAATTTACAAACATCTTTTTACGGAGGAAGTCGAATTGGGTAGCAAAGGTAACAAGGAGATATTTCTTCGAGACCACTTATCACAATTGCAGTCTAAATTTTACAATGAAGCGAAAGAAATCAAAGGATAATATAATTTACAATTCCTGTGGTTCAAAAATAATTGTATTTTTCTTAGACAACACACCAATTCTAAGGTATTTCGTATATTATCACAAAATGATATTAAATTTGTTAAGTTTACTTTTCAAGAACAAAACTAGTGTTTTTTAATTTTTTTGTTTTATTTTGCACTACAGTAATTTCTTATTTACAATTTTTTTTTGCTATTAGAACTTATTTACAATATATTTTACTTTAATTTTTTGTAATATTACTAAAATATTATATTTGTTTCTTACATTGTATATTTACTTAACCTACTTATTTACTTATTATTATAAACAAAATATATATTTCAACAATTCACATAACCTTAAATTTTCTTTATTTTTATCATTTGTGACAAACTATAATAAATATTTTATTAAAATAAAATTTTTTGAAAACATCTTTATTAAAAACAATATTAAATTCAAAATTACAATAAATACACTTAAAACTCTAATTTGCTGCATTTCTATAAGTATAATTTTTTATTACATTAACTTCTTTAAAGATTTATTTCCAAATAATGATGCATTTTTTAAAAGTTGCTGTGATCCAATTATTATATTATTTATTCTTTATTATATAGAGCATTACTTTAACAATTCACATAACAATAATAATTATTATTATTTTATTTTATTTCTATAATAATTTTTCTTTATTAAAATAAAATTTTTTGAAAACATCTTTAAAAACAATATTAAATTCAAAATTACTATAAATACACTTAAAACTCTAATTTGCTGCATTTCTATAAATATAATTTTTTATTACATTAAACTGAATAATTTCTTTTGTCTTAAACATAATTTATTTATTCTTAATTATAATCTTCTAAAAAATTTTTTTATTAATTATTTACTTGTACACATTTATCACAAATTATTTGCTACAAACAATGTTATATCTAACCATAAACTACATGTCACTAAAGTCAAAGCTTTACCACTAGTAAATTTATTACCGATTCCGCAAAATATAATTGCCCTTTCACTCTTATATGATGCAAATGGATGATGAAAATACAAGTATAATTGACTTGAATAAAAATATTATCCAAAATCCAAACCCATGGACCAAATCCTCTTAAATTTCAGAGACATAAATCGAATGGGAAGGAACATCATTGTACAAAATTTAAAGGTTCTATCTTTCTTGGTTTTGGAGATAATCTCATTTACTCCGGAATCATTCGGCAGCTTCCAGAATCCGAACCCATGGACCGATTTTGTCCAAATTCGAACTTAGTCTTCCTTTCGTGATTAGTAACCTACAATATAAATTTCATCAAGATAGCGTCATTAGTTTTTGAGTTGTCGTGCGAACGGACGGACGGACGGACATGGTTAAATCGACTCAGGAGGTGATCCTGATTCAGAATATATATACATGTCCATATCTAACTCGCTTCCTTTTGGTGGTTACAAACACCATACCAAAGTTAATATACCCTATACTTTAGGTGTAAGGTATAATAATATTGTAAGCAGAGTGACAGGCTGTGAACATACTAACGGTTCATACGGGTATCTAAGAGTTGACAAAGGCAACTGTATTCTTTCTCGTTTATTTTTATAATTTTATGTGTACTATTAGGTACCAAAAACATTTAATTTGTCCTTGATTTTTTTTTCATTTCCTACACTATACAATACATCAATAATAACAACAAACAAGCAAATCGAAGATTTCTGGTTATTTTCTCAATGAGAACAGAAAAAAGAAAACTTACTATTATACACCTATAATTCCATAATTATTCTTTTATTTGTGTGTTTGTTTTAACATTTTTTTACTATAAGTGTTAAAGTTAAAGTTAAAGTTTTTTTTACTATAAGTGTTAAGTTTTACATTCATAAGTGTTAAATTGCTTGAAAGACTTGAACTAGTTTTCACAATTTACATTTTTTATTTTACACCAGGTAAACAGAAATTAAAAGATTGCAAAATATTTTTAAAGTTCATGTGTAATTACTTAATATACATAGGTCTTATGCTTTTTTTTCATTACCTCATTAGTCATTGTTATTCTCAATTTGTTATAACAATTTTACAATAATAATAAGAAACAACACATATCCTAAAAATAACATATTTTTCTTATTTTGCTTGCAACTTTAAACCTAAATTATAACAACTTTTAATAAGTAATCTTTTTAAAAACAAAAATAAATATTAACTTTTCTTTGTACTTGTTTGTTTGCTATTTAAAAGTATATAAAAATATTTTTTTATCCAATAATAAAATTAAGTTTTTTTATCGTTTCTTTATATTGCCTTTTACCTATATTTTTATTAAGCCCACGAATTTACGCAATGAAAAAACCGTTATTTGACTTGAAAAAATTCTATTCTTAATATTTGTGTAAATAATAACAATTTTTACGAATTGAATATGAATTAAACGTCTTCTTGTTTACGATTACGTTTTTGTTTTATTTTTATTATTTTACAATCTTGACATCCAAAAGTATCTATGAGTATTTTTCTATTTCGTTTCTTTTACATCTCCTTTTACATATGTATATTTTATTAAGCATTTAATTTGCGCAATAAAAACAAACTTGATTTGACTTGAAAAAAAAAAATCTTTTCTTACTATTTGTATGATATTGTTACATTAAACTCCTCGGCTACACATAGTGCTCAATTTCTACAATTATAACATTAAACTTAAGTGTCAAAATTATCAAGTTACATTATAAAGCTTAAAGTACAGTTAGGTAAAATTTAGTTTTTAAGAAAGTAATACAAGAATAGAAGAACATCGTTCTGTTTTCCCTGAACTGCTGAACAATAAAGTTAAATTAAAGAAAAATTAAAAGATTAGTTGTATTAATTGAAGACTGGCGCAGTCGTAGTTCATATTTTTTTAAGAAAAAAAAATAAGAAGAATAAATCTAATGCTCCCGTGCACAACAAATAAATTTTTATTGTTTAATTAAAAAGTATTGTGAAAAAATAATTTAGAAGATTTTTAGTTAAACTAAATACAAAGCAAATTAACAAAAAAAAGAGAAGTGGCTTGATGTGTTTAATGTAACAAGGTGTTAAATTAAAATTAATACAAAAAAAAAAAAAGAAGTCAAACACGTGGAAATAAGGAATTTAAACACATGCATTTTTCAAACTTTAGTAATTTTTTTAACATCAATGGTGAAGTCATACAGTTACAGCTAAATTAAAATAACTCGACCAACAACAATTTTTCTCCGCAACAAGTTCTCATCATTTTAATGAAAAAAAAAATTTTTTAACATCAATCGTGAAGACTCAAGAAATACAGTTAAATTAAAATAATTCAACCAATAACAAAATTTTCATCACTTCAATGCAAAAAAAAATTTTTTTCCAACAATAAGACCGTCAGTATCAACAATACTCCGCAATCATCAGCAACAATTCCTCACTTAAATTCAAAATTTTTAACATTAATCTTCTCAAACAAAATTTTTTTTTCAACAATAAGACCATCAGTCATCAACAATATTCAGCAATCATTAGTAACATTGCATCACTTAAATACAAATTTTTTAACAACAATCTCCTGCTCCTCAAACAATATTTTTTTCAACAATAAGACCATCAGTCATCAACAATATTCAGCAATCATCAGCAACATTCACCGATGTAAAGCAACAATTTTTAAAATTCTCTGCATCATACAAGAATATTTTAATATTTTATTTTTGGGTTTTTTTTTTTAACAAAAAATTTCTTTCCACAAACCAGAGTAAGTTATCTTTAATTTAAATAAATAAAAAACAAGTAAAAGTAACAGTAAGTCGATGCAACCGACTTATTTATACCCTACACCTAATAAATGCTTTTACAACCTTTGTACAAAATTGCAGGTTTCTATCTTTATTAAATTCGAAAATATGTTTGTTAGGTCTTGGTAAATGTGTGAAGGCGTCGGACCACCACTCCAATTCATCTCAAATTTTAAAGTCATCATCAGAAGATGGTAGCACACTCTTATATCAAATTTCAAATTTATATATTTATTAATTTGCTTGTTTGGTTTTGGGAGTTGTGCGGCAGATACCCGAACAACCATTCCAATTCATCTGAAATTTCAGGCAAGTCAGGGATTCAGGAAACAACACCATCGTATCAAATTTGCAGTTTCTATCTTTATTATTTTGGAGGATATGCTTGTTCGGGTTTGGAAGTTATGTGGGAGGCACCCAAACAACTCCTCCAATTCGTCTCAAATTATGGAAAAATCAGGGGTTCAGGAAACAACACCCTAGTACAAAATTTTAAGTTTCTATCTTTATTAATTTCGAATATATGCTTGTTCGGCTTTGGGAATTGTGTGGGAGGTACCCGAAGAACCACTCCAATTCATCTCAAGTTTAAGGGCTATCAGGGATTCAGCAAAACACACCCTCGTACAAAATTTTAAGTATCTATCTTTATTAATTTCGAAGATATGCGTATTCGGTTTGGGGAGTTACCCGAACCCATGGTCCGATTTCGCTCATTTGCAATCCCCGCCTTACTTTAGTCATTGTTAACCTACAGTATAAATTTCATCAAGATAGCATCATTATTTTTTGAGTTATCGTGCGTACGGACGGACGGACATCGCTAAATCGACTCAGGAGGTGATCCTGATTCAGAATATATATACATGTCCATATCTAACTCGCTTCCTTTTGGTGGCTACAAACACCATACCAAAGTTAATATACCCTATACTTTAAGTGTAGGGTATAAAAAAAGAGGTATATATAGCAATTAAGTCTAACAGACTGAACAAATGAATTTAATTGGTAACTATCGCTATTACATTTATTTATTATTAAAAACAAAAAAAAAAAAACTCATAGTTTCTAAATAATTTCTATTATCAAGTTTTGAAATTTTTGCCAATTATTACTTTTTATAATTATTTACTACTGAAAACAAAATAAATAGTAAGCGTAATAATAATAAATAATAAAGTTATTTTTAAGGTCTCAATAATTATCAGGAAAAAAAACAAAAACGAACGCATAAATATATGTAGGAAATATAAATACATGTAAATATATGTATGTACATCTCTAGAAAACGTAATTGATATATTTGATTTAAATAATTAACAAAAAATAACATAAAATAAAATTTGAATGAATGAATGAATTAATATTAAGTTAAAATTATTAACAAATAATTATTAAAACTTCAATAATGAATTAAATTGAATGAATGAATGAATTAATTTTAGGTTAAAATTAATTAAAATTTTAATTTCCAAATAATAATATTTGAAACTCAAAAAAAAAAAATTTTCGATTCCCAACGCTTGAATCAACTTAACTTTATTTCTAAAAATAATTTAATAAATTCTGTGAATATCGGCTTTTATTTAATTCTGTACCTACATGCAATAACCGCTTGAATCAACTTAAATTTATTTTTAAAAATAATTTAATAATTCTGTGAATATATCGGTTTTTATGTAATTCTGTGCCTACATGCAATAACCGCTTAAGTATAAAATTTCAATTTCAAAGGCTTGAATCAACTTAAATTTATTTCAAATTTAAAAGATAAAAAGCTGGAAATATGAGTTGGAAATGCCACGAATGTCCAATGAGTATAAATGAAACTTCAATAATATTTGAAGAGGACCGAGTCGATAGTGATAGTAATGATAATAATGAATGTGTTTCTAACTCTAAACACTTAAATAACACTATCAATAATGAAATCAATTATGCTTCTTTGATAAAATTTTAAAACAAAATGAAAGTATAATTAAGGAAAACCAGACTTTGAAAAGCACTTTAATATTGGAAAGGAAAAGAAGTGACAACCTAGAACATCATTTAAATAAACTTGAATCGCTTATGGATGAAAAACAACAAAACGAAAATAAAAATAATATAATTGTAGCGAGTTTGCCATCGGATCTACAGGATGCGATAGCGGCTGGGCTTAGTATAGCTAAAAAGATGAATGCAAATGTCAATAAGGAAAATATCTTAAGCGTAACTCCACTAGCAAAAAGAGTCAAAAAAGCTCAACATTTAAATTTGTATTTAGTTAAGATGGATTCAGCCGAATCAAAATCTGAGTTCATGTCAAAGAAGAAAATTTACAAACATCTTTTTACGGAGGAAGTCGAATTGGGTAGCAAAGGTAACAAGGAGATATTTCTTCGAGACCACTTATCACAATTGCAGTCTAAATTTTACAATGAAGCGAAAGAAATCAAAGGATAATATAATTTACAATTCCTGTGGTTCAAAAATAATTGTATTTTTCTTAGACAACACACCAATTCTAAGGTATTTCGTATATTATCACAAAATGATATTAAATTTGTTAAGTTTACTTTTCAAGAACAAAACTAGTGTTTTTTAATTTTTTTGTTTTATTTTGCACTACAGTAATTTCTTATTTACAATTTTTTTTTGCTATTAGAACTTATTTACAATATATTTTACTTTAATTTTTTGTAATATTACTAAAATATTATATTTGTTTCTTACATTGTATATTTACTTAACCTACTTATTTACTTATTATTATAAACAAAATATATATTTCAACAATTCACATAACCTTAAATTTTCTTTATTTTTATCATTTGTGACAAACTATAATAAATATTTTATTAAAATAAAATTTTTTGAAAACATCTTTATTAAAAACAATATTAAATTCAAAATTACAATAAATACACTTAAAACTCTAATTTGCTGCATTTCTATAAGTATAATTTTTTATTACATTAACTTCTTTAAAGATTTATTTCCAAATAATGATGCATTTTTTAAAAGTTGCTGTGATCCAATTATTATATTATTTATTCTTTATTATATAGAGCATTACTTTAACAATTCACATAACAATAATAATTTTTAATAATTTTTTTATTAATTATTTACTTGTACACATTTATCACAAATTATTTGCTACAAACAATGTTATATCTAACCATAAACTACATGTCACTAAAGTCAAAGCTTTACCACTAGTAAATTTATTACCGATTCCGCAAAATATAATTGCCCTTTCACTCTTATATGATGCAAATGGATGATGAAAATACAAGTATAATTGACTTGAATAAAAATATTATCGTAAATTACTTCACAGAGGTGGACAACCGTTTGGCACGTTTAACATATAAAAATAATTTAAACTTTTTATATTTGAACATACAAAGTTTGCGAAATAAACTTTGTTCTTTAGAATTTCTATAAGCTCGTACAAATTCCCTATACACTGCATTATTTTAACTGAAATATGGCTCAATAAAAGTGAAAATCCATTCTACATTATTCTGAACTATACATCATATTTTTCAAATAGAGAAAGTTCTTATGGGGGAGTTGCAATTTTTGTAAGTGATTATATCACTAGTACATTAGTGGTAGAGGAAGAATTTAATAAATCCAATTTTTTAGCAGTAAAACTGTTAAAACTAAATATAAATGTATTATCGGTTTCCCGATCTCAAAACGCCTACTTAAATTTTCAAAAAATTTTAACAAATTTTTTTAAATTTAAAACAAGTATAATAATAAAATAATTAGTATAACTTAGCAACTATTTATAACAAAAATTCAGTGGTGGGTAATTAACAAAAAAAGTAATTTAATAAAAAAAAAAAATTTTTTTTAAAGTTAATAGAAATGTAAGGAAAGAAATCAATTAATTTTAAGCTAAATATTAAACCATAATATTGTACATTAATTTAGATTAAACAAAAAATTTTAAATTAGTAGAAATATAAGAAAAGAAAACAATCAATTTTAAAAATATTAAACTTTAATTTTAACAAAAACAAAATTTTAAATTAGTAGAAATGTAAGAAAAGAAATCAATCAATGAAATTAATCGATTTTAATCTAAGTATTAAACTGTAATTATAACAAAAAAAGGAAACAAATTTTTGTAGAAATGTAAGAAAAGAAATCAATTAATTTTAAGCTAAATATTTTCATCACTTCAATGCAAAAAAAAATTTTTTTTCAACAATAAGACCATCAGTTATCAACAATAGTCCGCAATCATCAGCAACAATTCCTCACTTAAATACAAAATTTTTAACATTAATCTTCTCAAACAAAATTTTTTTTTCAACAATAAGACCATCAGTCATCAACAATATTCAGCAATCATCAGTAACATTGCATCACTTAAATACAAATTTTTTAACAACAATCTCCTGCTCCTCAAACAATAATTTTTTCAACAATAAGACCATCAGTTATCAACAATATTCAGCAATCATCAGCAACATTCACCAATGTAAAGCAACATTTTTTTAAAATTCTCTGCATCATACAAGAATATTTTAATATTTTATTTTTGGGTTTTTTTTTTTAACAAAAAATTTCTTTCCACAAACCAGAGTAAGTCATCTTTAATTTAAATAAATAAAAAACAAGTAAAAGTAACAGTAAGTCGATGCAACTGACTTATTTATACCCTACACCTAATAAATGCTTTTACAACCCTTGTACAAAATTACAGGTTTCTATCTTTATTAAATTCAAAAATATGCTTGTTAGGTCTTGGTAAATGTGTGAAGGCGCGCGGACCACCACTCCAATTCATCTCAAATTTTAGAGTCATCATCAGAACATGGTAGCACACTCTTATATCAAATTTCAAGTTTTTATATTTATTAATTTGCTTGTTTGGTTTTGGGAGTTGTGTGGCAGATACCCGAACAACCATTCCAATTCATCTGAAATTTCAGGCAAGTCAGGGATTCAGTAAACAACACCATCGTATTAAATTTGCAGTTTCTATCTTTATTAATTTCGAAGATATGCGTATTCGGTTTTGGGAGTTACCCGAACCCATGGTCCGATTTCGCTCATTTGCAATCCCCGCCTTACTTTAGTCATTGTTAACCTACAGTATAAATTTCATCAAGATAGCATCATTATTTTTGAGTTATCGTGCGTACGGACGGACAGACATCGCTAAATCGACTCAGGAGGTGATCCTGATTCAGAATATATATACATGTCCATATCTAACTCGCTTCCTTTTGGTGGCTACAAACACCATACCAAAGTTAATATACCCTATACTTTAAGTGTAGGGTATAAAAAAAGAGGTATATATAGCAATTAAGTCTAACAGACTGAACAAATGAATTTAATTGGTAACTATCGCTATTACATTTATTATAAAAAACAAAAAAACAAAAAAACTCATAGTTTCTCAATAATTTCTATTATCAAGTTTTGAAATTTTTGCCAATTATTACTTTTTATAATTATTTACCACTGAAAACAAAATAAATAGTAAGAGAAATAATAAAGTTATTTTTAGGGTCTCAATAATAATCAGGAAAAGAAAACAAAAACGAACGCATATATGTAGGAAATATAAATATATGTAAATATTTGAGAATTATTTCAATAATTATTATATTTTAATAATTATTTGATTTAAATAATTAACAAAAAATAACATAAAATAAAATTTGAATGAATGAATGAATTAATATTAAGTTAAAATTATTAACAAATACTTATTAAAACTTCAATAATGAATTAAATTGAATGAATGAATGAATTAATTTTAGGTTAAAATTAATTAAAATTTTAATTTCCAAATAATAATATTTGAAACTCAAAAAAAAAAAATTTTCGATTCCCAACGCTTGAATCAACTTAAATTTATTTCTAAAAATAATTTAATAAATTCTGTGAATATCGGCTTTTATTTAATTCTGTACCTACATGCAATAACCGCTTAAGTACAAAATTTCGATTTCAAACGCTTGAATCAACTTAAATTTATTTTTAAAAATAATTTAATAATTCTGTGAATATATCGGTTTTTATGTAATTCTGTGCCTACATGCAATAACCGCTTAAGTATAAAATTTCAATTTCAAAGGCTTGAATCAACTTAAATTTATTTCAAATTTAAAAGATAAAAAGCTGGAAATATGAGTTGGAAATGCCACGAATGTCCAATGAGTATAAATGAAACTTCAATAATATTTGAAGAGGACCGAGTCGATAGTGATAGTAATGATAATAATGAATGTGTTTCTAACTCTAAACACTTAAATAACACTATCAATAATGAAATCAATTATGCTTCTTTGATAAAATTTTAAAACAAAATGAAAGTATAATTAAGGAAAACCAGACTTTGAAAAGCACTTTAATATTGGAAAGGAAAAGAAATGACAACCTAGAACATCATTTAAATAAACTTGAGTCGCTTATGGATGAAAAACAATAAAACGAAAATAAAAATAATATAATTGTAGCGAGTTTGCCATCGGATCTACAGGATGCGACAGCGGCTGTGCTTAGTATAGCTAAAAAGATGAATGCAAATGTCAATGAGGAAAACATCTTAAGCGTAACTCCACTAGCAAAAAGAGTCAAAAAAGCTCAACATTTAAATTTGTATTTAGTTAAGATGGATTCAGCCGAATCAAAATCTGAGTTCATGTCAAAGAAGAAAATTTACAAACATCTTTTTACGGCGGAAGTCGAATTGGGTAGCAAAGGTAATTAGGAGATATTTCTTCGAGACCACTTATCACAATTGCAGTCTAAATTTTACAATGAAGCGAAAGAAATCAAAGGATAATATAATTTACAATTCCTGTGGTTCAAAAATAATTGTATTTTTCTTAGACAACACACCAATTCTAAGGTATTTCGTATATTATCACAAAATGATATTAAATTTGTTAATTTTACTTTTCAAGAACAAAGCTAGTGTTTTTTAATTTTTTTGTTTTATTTTGCACTACAGTAATTTCTTATTTACAATTTTTTTTTGCTATTAGAACTTATTTACAATATATTTTACTTTAATTTTTTGTAATATTACTAAAATATTATATTTGTTTCTTACATTGTATTTTTATTATTTACTTAACCTACTTATTTACTTATTATTATAAACAAAATATATACTTCAACAATTCACATAACCTTAAATTTTCTTTATTTTTATCATTTGTGACAAACTATAATAAATATTTTATAAAAATAAAATTTTTGAAAACATCTTTATTAAAAACAATATTAAATTCAAAATTACAATAAATACACTTAAAACTCTAATTTGCTGCATTTCTATATAAGTATAATTTTTCATTACATTAACTTCTTTAAAGATTTATTTCCAAATAATGATGCATTTTTTAAAAGTTGCTGTGATCCAATTATTATATTATTTATTCTTTATTATATAGGGCATAGTTAGCAAGGAGGGGTTCCAGCCTAAATGCTTCACTGGCGGAACAAGTAGAGCCCCCGCTAAACAGCGTTAAGAGAGATATCTTCCTCCACTTTTTGTTCTTAGCAAATATAAGGTGGAACGAACTAGCCACATGTTGTACGGCCAGGAAAGTCTGGCCTTCGTATAATAAAAAAAGAACCGAAAATCTATTGAAGCTATATAGACGGAACATAGCCAGAACAATAGGTGTGTTCACGGGCCACTGGCCAATTGGTGAACATGCGGCCAGAATAGGTATCCCATTCAATTCATCCTGTCGCAGCTGTGGTGAACAGAATGAGAAAGAATCCATTACACACTTCACCTGTAAGTGCCCAGCGCTGGCGAGGGCCAGAATAGCAATTCTGGGTAGCCATCAATTCAACGATCTTAGTGATCTAGCGGTTAAGCAAACTGCAGAAATGGTAAGGTTTCTTAACGCAACGAAATGGATCAAAAATTAAACTAATATAGCTATATTATAAGACTTGTGGTCACGGAAGTGGTAGCAAAACCGTGCTAACGCGCTAATTGGGGTCACTGCCAGGAGCGGCGGTGGCCAGCCACTCAGACCAACCATATAGAGCATTACTTTAACAATTCACATAACAATAATTATTATTATTATTTTATTTTATTTCTATAATAATTTTTCTTTATTAAAATAAAATTTTTTGAAAACATCTTTAAAAACAATATTAAATTCAAAATTATTATAAATACACTTAAAACTCTAATTTGCAGCATTTCTATAAATATAATTTTTTATTACATTAAACTGAATAATTTCTTTTGTCTTAAACATAATTTATTTATTCTTAATTATAATCTTCTAAAAAATTTTTTTATTAATTATTTACTTGTACACATTTATCACAAATTATTTGCTACAAACAATGTTATATCTAACCATAAACTACATGTCACTAAAGTCAAAGCTTTACCACTAGTAAATTTATTACCGATTCCGCAAAATATAATTGCCCTTTCACTCTTATATGATGCAAATGGATGATGAAAATACAAGTATAATTGACTTGAATAAAAATATTATCGTAAATTACTTCACAGAGGTGGACAACCGTTTGGCACGTTTAACATATAAAAATAATTTAAACTTTTTATATTTGAACATACAAAGTTTGCGAAATAAACTTTGTTCTTTAGAATTTCTATATGCTCGTATAAATTCCTTATACACTGCATTATTTTAACTGAAATATGGCTCAATAAAAGTGAAAATCCATTCTACATTATTCCGAACTATACATCATATTTTTCAAATAGAGAAAGTTCTTATGGGGGAGTTGCAATTTTTGTATAATCACTTACATATTTTTCAAATAGAGAAAGTTCTTATGGGGGAGTTGCAATTTTTGTAAGTGATTATACAAAAAATCACTTACAAAAATTGTATAATCACTTACAAAAATTGCAACTCCCCCATAAGAACTTTCTCTATTTGAAAAATATGTAAATATTTTTAATATAATAAATATGAAAAATATAAATATCACTAGTACATTAGTGGTAGAGGAAGAATTTAATAAATCCAATTTTTTAGCAGTAAAACTGTTAAAACTAAATATAAATGTATTATCGGTTTCCCGATCTCAAAACGCCTACTTAAATTTTCAAAAAATGTTGACAAATTTTTTTAAATTTAAAATAAGTATAATAATAAAATAATTAGTATAACTTAGCAATTATTTATAACAAAATTCAGTGGTGGGTAATTAACAAAAAAAGTAATTTAATAAAAAAAAAAAAGAATTTTTTTAAAGTTAGTAGAAATGTAAGGAACGAAATCAATTAATTTTAAGCTAAATATTAAACCATAATATTGTACATTAATTTAGATTAAACAAAAAATTTTAAATTAGTAGAAATGTAAGAAAAGAAATCAATCAATGAAATCAATCAATTTTAAAAATATTAAACTTTAATTTTAACAAAAAAAAAATTTTAAATTAGTAGAAATGTAAGAAAAGAAATCAATCAATGAAATCAATCAATTTTAATCTAAGTATTAAACTGTAATTATAACAAAAAAAAAGAAAACAAATTTTTGTAGAAATGTAAGAAAAGAAATCAATTAATTTTAAGCTAAATATTAAACTGTAATTATAACAAAAAAAAAAATAAAAAATTAGTAGAAATGTAAGGAAAGAAATCAATTAATTTTAAGCTGAATATTAAACCATAATATTGTACATTAATTTAGATTACAAAAAAAAAAATTTTAAATTAGTAGAATTGTAAGAAAAAAAATCAACTAATTTCAGTTCATATATTAAACTGTAACTGTAAAAGAAATTGTAATTTAAAATGTGAAAAAAAAATTTTTAGAAAAGATATTAATTATTCTAATGTAAAAAAAAGAAAAAACAATTTGGAGACCAAAATCTCTTAGGTGTGGAGATGTTACATTAAACTCCTCGCCTAATACATATTACACTAAATTGCTACAATTTTTACAACAATAACATAATGCTCAATTTCTACAATTATAACATTAAACTTAAGTGTCAAAATTATCAAGTTACATTATAAAGCTTTAAGTACAGTTATGTAAAATTTAGTTTTTAAGAAAGTAATACAAGAATAGAAGAACATCGTTCCGTTTTCTCTAAACTGCTGAACAATAAAGTTCAATTAAAGAAAAATTAAAAGATTAGTTGTATTAATTGAAAACTATATCTTATTACAAAGTACCAATAAAATTTGTTGGAAAAACTAAATATCTTAAACTTCTTAATTTTATTAATCTTGCCTGACAACTTCCGCAGTACCAAAAACCTTTACATCCTACTAGAACTTATAAGTTAACAACCCATGCTTGTACAGTTAAAACAAGTTTTTGACGTACTAACCAAGAATGTTTTACATTAAACCCATCAATCAAAATATATACATCATGCGATGTGGGTGGTCTCCGATTTTTTCGCTGACACAAGTTCCACTTTACTTACTCTCTCAGGCAATAATTCCCATGTATAATTTTTTTCAGTTACTTGAACCTGTCGAAACAATTGTTTAGGTTCAGCGATTAAATGTACTTTCGAGTATTGAAGTTTTTGTATAGCAGACAGAAATTCATTGTTGTGTATCATGGTTTTGAAAATCTTGGAAAGTAGGCTATTTCGTATAGTCCCCACTAAACTTTTCAAATTAAATTTTTGGGGGTTGAATTGCGCTATCAATACCTTTTTGCTTATCATTTAATGTGTTTAATGTTTCCGATGGAATTTCAACTGATGTCGTATCCCTTTTAAATTCCGCTTGCTATATATCTTCCATGGTCAGGTAATGGATTCAAAACTAAATTTGTGTATCAGAATATATGTGTTTCTCCATGTATTCGTGACTTATCTCTAATTCTTCATTCACGCTAAATAATAAGATTGATTTATGACCCTCTTCGAAGACGTTCCACATAGTTTGAAAATCCTTCAATTTTTTTTTCATAATATGGTCTCGTTCTTCTAGCTGAGCCATCTTTCCTATCATTTGTTATAAATTTTTCTATTAACAATTTTTAAACCATTTGTTTGTTAATGATTTGTTCAACCTTTTTTATGTCGACCATTTTGTAATAATAGATTTGTGACTGTAATTTTAATCATTTCATAATATATTTGAAATCAATTTAATTTAATATATGTATAATCAATATATTATTAATACTCTAATTTGTAATAATTATAAATATTTTTTTTTATATACTTTTAGAAATAATAATTCAACAACACACTTACAAACCTGAACTGATGCTGCCCTTTGTCGTTCGCGAAACCGTTTTATTATACCATGCGAATTAAATAATAACTTATTTATTATTATAAAAAAAATAGTTATTTCAAAAATTAAAACACTTAAACTTTCGTTAAATAACTCTTATTTATCGTGTTTTTAAATATGATGCGGTCTTAAGACTAAATTTTTAAAGTTTACAATTGGTTTTTATAAGTATCTATAGCAAATATTACAAAATTAGCAAAATAAGCTATTAAAAATATATTGAACCTGTTTATAAAAATATGCTACGTTTATATTATTTATATTAATTGGTTATTTACAAGTTTTTACTTGTGCAATAATTGAAATTTATTATTTAGGTTTATTAAAGTTCAATGAAATTCATTAATGAAATACATTTAAGTTCATTCATTAGGAATATCATGTTACAATTTAATTTACAACTATTTAGGTTTATTTAAGTTCATTGAAATAAATTTAAGTTCAGTTGTTAAGTTACAATAATATATTTCTGTTAATTTCGTAATTTAGATTTTTACTTCAATATTACTTATTAAGTCATTGAATGTTGGTGTACATAATAAATTAATTTTATTATAAATCAAACGAGTGCAGCCATTATTAAATAAAATTTCATGTATTAAATCAATTATGCACTTTCGTTAAGTAAAACGAATATAGTTATATAAAACGAATATAGGTCAATGAACTAGACCGTTGTAATCTCTTTTATCTTTTCAATTTTATAATTTTGTAAAATCACATACTTTATTACCGCCATACAGAACGGAAGTAACTTTAAGCGATATTAGAAATAAAATAATAAAAATAGAAATAGAATAAATAATTATTACGTTGTCTTTTTATTTTCTTACTAAAACCCTCAAGTGCAGTATAAAAGGGAGAAAAGTTCTAACGAAATAATTTTGTCATGAAAATTAAATATAAAGATTAAAATACAGGATTTTAATTTTTTTATATTAAAAGGAAAATAATTGCTATTTTATACAAACATTTTTTGACAAAGGTTAAAATACAGGATTTTAACTTTTTATATTAAGAAAATAAGTGCTATTTTATACAACATTTTTTGGTCCTTCGAGCCGGATATTAAACGGCAAACAAATATTTTTTATTATAGTGTATTAAGTGTAAAAAGGGAAAAATTAGAAAATTTGTGGTGTAACAAAAAATATACTTACATTAATAAACTATAAACTAGAAAAAAAAATTGTATTTGTGTGACAATTTGCAAGAACAATAACAGTGACTTTATATGTATAATATTGGTAAAAATAGGAAAAAATTGAAAGTGCATAAGGCGATAAAATTGAAAAAAAAAAAATAATTTTTTCAAAAAAAAGGGATTTGTCTTAAAAAAAAAAAATAATACAGATTAAAAGAATTAAAATAATTATCTAAGTTAAATCAAATCATTAATTATCAAAGTTAAAAACACTCAGCATTTAATATTATTATTTTAAAATATTTAAAAATTATTAACATAAACAAACGGTAATCGGTTTTAACAACGGTACAGTCAAAAAGCGCGATATTTTGGTATCGGTGATGTGAAGCAGAAAGAAGAACCCACACAAAAGTAAGTCGTTTCCAATTTGACACACTAATAATATATAACAAAAAAAAAATAAATCCAACATTCTTAACTTTAACTTTTAACTTTAACTTTAACTAACTCTAAAAAGAAAAATTATATAACATTTAATGAAAGATTATTTACATTTACCATTTTTAATTTACTTTAAAATTTCTAATACATGCTTTAAAACATTTAATGAAATATTCATTTAACATTTAAAAAAATATATATATTTTGAATTTATATTAAAAAAAATATTTTAATTAAATCAAGAAAGATTAACCATTATTTAAAAGAAAGAAAATATTTTCTTAAAACAAATACGATAGCAATTAATATCAAACGATGGCAAAGGCAAAATCAAATACAAAGGCTACAATGATCGCACAATTAGAGATTAATTTATGAGATCTGCAAAATTTCCAAAGCAGTTTTGCAGAATTAGGCTCCCGGTTACGTGCCAGTAATTTAGAGACAAGACAGGCATTACTAGAAAGAAGGTACGAAGACTCGGAGAAAACACACACTAGTCTAGTTACCATGGATGATATCGACGATTACCTAAAAACTGATACATGGTCAAACATTTTGGAAATTTATTTTGACCTTCAACCAGAGTTGAAGGATGCACACGATAAATTAATTAGGAGAATCATGGACTTAAACGCGTCACTGGTTCCAGTTCAGCAGGATTTCGCGCCACCACGAATGTACTTATGAAAGTTGGCCTGCTTTCAAGAATACATTAACATCCAGAAGTTAAACATTCTAAAAAGTAAAGTGGAAGGGGATGCAGCGATTCTCATCCAATATTTGAATTTGGAAGGAACAGGTTTCAGGTCTGCAATCGCAATACTCACCGATCGATATGAAAACAAGCGAGTACTGGTGAACACCCAACTGAAACGGTTATTGAATCAACTCCAAATTACAAGCGAGAACGCACTGGCAATCAAAAATATGCTCGACATTACCAATTTAGTTTTCCACTCTCTCAAAAATTTAAACATCTTAGTGGTAAGTTGGAATAGTATTTTGATATTTATGCTGGTTCAAAAATTACCATTTAGGACCCAGCAGTTGTGGGAGGAAAAAATTGGAAATTTACGAACTGTTCCAGAATTCACATTATTTAAAGAATTTTTGGAGAACAGATTTCGAAAGTGTGCAGCGCAATCCCAATCAAATCAAGAGAGATTAGACAACCTGCCTGCCAAGAGGTTTTATGTCACGTCAACAAGTGATGCTATGTGTGTTATGTGTAAAGGTTCCCATCGGCTGATAAAATGTGAAAATTTTAAGAAGCTTACCGTTCATAAACAAGTCGAATTCGTCAAAACCAAGTCATTATGCTGGAATTGTTTAAATGAAGATCATAGAGTTCCCCAATGTGCAAGTAAACATACATGTCACGAATGTCAAAAGCCCCACCATACCTTGATTAATTTACCAAAAAAGGATAACCGAATACAGGTCGCTAAGTCGTCCAATGTGCAGTCACCTAATCATGTTTTAAATGTTAACAGTCCTAGTTTCAGTCAGTCTAACAGTCCAACCTTCATCTAAAATCAGCTTATCTGAGAATATACCTTCCAATACTAACGAACTAAATACTGTGGCGTTAGCCAAAGTAAATAAACAAGTTTTGCTCGCCACAGTTTTGGTCAAAGTAATAAATTTCTCTGGAAAGAAAATCACAGTGCGTGCGTTGCTTGACCAAAGGATCTCAAGCATCCTTCATTACCGAAAAAGTAGTGCAAAGAGCAAATTTAAATAAAGAAATTGTCAGTGCGATAATCCAAGGTATTGGGAAAGACAACAATCATACAATTAATAATAAAACCACTTTCACCATAAAATCACTAGTGGATGAACATTTTATTGACGTGGAAGGATTCATTATGAGAAAACTAACTCAAATGTTACCATCGTCAAGAATCAATTATGAGAAGTGGGAGTATATAGCGGATCTAAAATTAGCGGACTCTCATTTCAATCAATCTGGAGTTATTGATTTATTAATGAGAGCCGCAGTTTTCAATAAAATTATGTTATCTGGTGTAAAAAGGGGCACAGAGGGTACCCCATTAGCTCAAAATACAATATTTGGTTGTATTCTATCGGGCGAAATTCACCAAGCTACATCACAAAACATCACTATAGCCTACTACCATTTAACTCACAAGCTTCGAAAACCAGTAAGAATGTTTTGCAAAATAGAAGAAATTCAGAATATTAATAGGTTAACAGAAAAAGAACTTAATTGTGAACATATTTACAAAGAAACATCCACTAGACTCCCAAAAGAAAGATGTCACTGCCATTACGAGAATCAACGCTCGAATGTCATTTGGGAGCGTCAAGAAACATTGCAATTCGCCGACTTCATCAACTAGAAGCTAGATTCTAACGAGATAATAAGTTCAAAACTGAGTACTGTAAAGTAATTAACGAGTATCTAAAATTAGGTCACATGATACCCATCACACATCACGAAGCTATGAAATATGATCAAATCAAACACACAACATGTTATCTGCCGCATCATGGAGTCGTAAAGGAATCCAGTACCACTACAAACTCAGAGTGGTCTTTGATACCTCACGATCGACAGAAAGTGGAATATCCTTAAATGACATGATGTTAAAGGGTCCGGTCATTCAAAACGAATTAGTGCAACTATTCATCCGATGGCGCAAACATAGAATTACTTTCATAGCAGATATCGAAAAAATGTATTGACAAGTTTTAGTTGACAAGAAACATGCTAATTACCAACGCATATTATGGCGTGAAAACACCAACGAAATTGTTAAAGCTTACAAATTCTTAACCGTAACGTTTGGAACGAAAAGTGCACCATATTTAGCGACACGAACAAAGCAAAAATTAGCCCGCGATAAAACACAAAACTTTCCACTAGCCTCACAAATCACTATGTCAAATTTTTATGTAGATCATCTGCTTTCAGGAGCAGAAGATATAGAGTCAGCCTTACAAATTCAACAAGATATGATAGAACTTATGAATCGTGGTTTTCCGTTTCACAGAAAATGGATGTCGAATGCCAGGGAATTAATATCAGCAACAAGAGAAATTGTTGCCGTTAGTTTCAGATCATAAAGATGAAGTACTTACCTTGGGAACTATTTGGAATCCGAAAGCAAATGTATGTTATTATTCTGTGAATTTTTCACCGATCTCACAAATTTGTTCGAAATCTTGTTTGATCCGTTAGGTTGGCTACCTTCAATAATCGTAACAGGTAAAGGGTCGGAGGGTCTTCCTTGGAATGATAATGTGAGTCATGAGTTGCAACAACAATGGAACAAATATTATAATTATTTATCGGATATAACACAAATTCGAGTTCCAAGATGCCTTCACTATTCAACACAGAATCCAGGGCTTCAACTCCATTTGCAGATGCATCAAACAAAGCATACACGGCAGTAACTTACCTAAATACTATTGACCAAACCAACCACAGAACCATACGTCTGGTATTGGCAAAATATGCAGTTGCTCCGAGTAAAACGTTATCATTACCACGATTAGAACTGTGTGCTACAAGTTTGGCGGCAAGGTTGATACAAGTAGTACGTAAATCACTAAAACTAAAGGAAACTATCAACTTTTACGGATGGAGTGACTCAGAAATCGTACTAGCTTGGTTGGAAGGATATCCCAGTAAGTGGACTACCTTTTTCGCAAACAGAGTTTCAGGTATTCATGACATTTTAAAGGGAAATGTATGGTCATATGTACCAACGAAGCAAAATCCAGCTGATTGTGCAATACGAGGGATGTGCCTATCAGAATTGGCAAAGCATACAATTTGATGGAACGGTCCAGAATGACTTTCCAAATCACGAGACTTTTGGCCTATACAAAAACTAACAACAACCGAAATGAAAAAAAGGGAAAATTGTAATATGTCATTCAATAAACGCAAAGGTGGACATTTTCGAAGTCAATTTCTCATTATTACATAGATTAATAAGAGTAACCGCATATTATCGTCGCTTTTTTACCAAATTAAAACACAAACCAAAATCCAACCATGTAGAGCATCTTACAAACTCGAAAACGGAAGATGCTCTTAAAATATTGATTAGAAGAGCGCAAGCTAGAAATTTTCAAAAGTAAGTAATCGTATTGAAAGGTAACCAGCCAATTGAAAATAAAAGTCGAATATCAAAACTTAATCCCTTCTTAGACAAGAATGGACTATTGCGTGTTGGTGGAAGGTTAAGAAATTCCAATATACCATTCGACCAAAAGTATCCTATTATACTTTCAGATAATGACCATCTCACCAAGCTGCTAATAGGAAAAGTACACAAGCAAACATTACATGGCGGTTTTCAACTGATGATGTCTGTGCTTCGCACTAAATATTGGATCATCAATGCAAGGAATAGTATACGCATGATGTATACGCATACCTTGTTTTAAGATTTAAGCAAAAGGCTGAAACACGAACACAACTAATGGGGGATTTGCCAAGTATAAGAACTCAAATTAGACCATTGTTAGACCATTTACACATACAGGTTTAGATTATTGCGAGCCATTCCAATTAAAGGCGCATAAAGGTAGAGGTGCAAAGAAATATAAGACATACATTTCATTATTTATTTGTATGTCAACTAAGGCCATTCACTTCGAGTTAGTTACCAACATGTCATCAGACGGCTTCATCGCGGCATTCCGTCAATTTTGTGCGCGACAAAGATTATGTCGAAATATCTTCTGTGACAACGGCACTAATTTTGTTGGTGCTAATAAAAGTTTAATGAAGCAATCCAACATCATGATTAAAGAATACAAGCTCCAAATAATTAAATTAACACAAAAGGAAGGTTTAAAATTTCATTTCATTCCACCCTCATCTCCTCACTTTGGAGGTTTGTGGGACGCCGGAGTTAAATCCACAAAATACCATTTAAAACGTATTCTGTTTACGTAAACGTAACACGTTACGTAAACGTAACACCATTTTAACTTATGAAGAATTTTCAACTTTTTGTATCAAGTAGAAGCTTGAACTCAAGACCTTTATGTGAAATAACTAATAACATCGACGATTTAGCACCGTTAAGTCTTGCACATTTTCTTATAGGAGAAAATATGTTTGCAATACTAATCCAAATAGTATATCTATCTAACACATGTTACAAAGTTTTTGGATGAGATTGCAAAAGGAATATTTAAGTCGACTACAACAACGACCTAAATGGTCAGCACAAGTAGAAAATGTAAAACCAAACCAATTAGTGTTATTGATGGAGGGTAATTTGCCACCATGTCATTGGCCACTAGGCGGAATTACTCAGATACATCCTGGTTCGGATGGGTTGGTCCGAGTTGTTACGATGCATACAAAACATAATATCATTAAAGGTCCGATAACAAAGATTTGATTACTAGCACATGATTAACTATATGCAACTATGTTCATCAACCATTGTTAAGCCAACAATGTAGGGAAGCAACACAAGCACTTACGCACTAAAATTTATGGCTCATAAAAAAAAAAAATTGGTTAATCTAAAATCTATCGCTTTTAAAAAAAAAATATATATAATAATTCACTAATATTTATACGCGAAACTCATTAAATAATCAAATATAATTTTTTAATATTTATACGCTAAATTCGTTAAAATAATTTAAAAAAAAACTCGTCCATCGAAATAAAATCAAATTTCGAAATTCGTCCGTTCATGTAAAAAAAAAAGAAAAAAACACATCAAAATTAAAAATATTGTCACACAATCACACTAAATAACATTTGAAATTTACATATCAACATATTCAATAAAATTACATATCAACATAATTCAAGTATTCATACATTCACACAACTCTTAGTAAAAAATTCCTACATATAAATGTCTTATAAACTACAAAAGCATACACAAACTTTCTAAAACAAATAATATAATTCATACACTTTCATAATTTTTGTTTCATGTTACTGCAATACATGTACGTTCACCGGACTCTGCAAATCATCGCTGGATACGTTGTTACGAACTTGAGATGTCATGGTATTTTTGAATATTTAACCTAAAAAACACTTCACCCATGATGAAATTAGTAGCTATTAATCGAGCAAGTTACCTATTACCTATATCATTCAAATTTGAATGATACAAGTTACCTATCCACGTTGTAATTCACATCATTTACCGCAATAAGTTGGCATTACTTCAATATAATGCCAAGACCGGGAGTATGATTCTGCAGTCATCATATTTTGTTGGTTTCTCGTTCATCTAAAAATAAAAACAAAAGAAAAAGCAAAGAATCAATTACAAATTAAAATTATTTTTATACTTATCTGACTTCCAGAGAACATCTCCACAATCAATATTGTCCAGTACCTTAGGATGCAACTCTAAAATCATAATTTTAACTACAAAATAAAATATAAAATAAAAATTGTAATTTAATTTATAATTCAAAATATTTTTGACAATTCACAATTATATTACATAATAAATAAATTTTATTGTAAGTCAAACGAGTGCTGCCATTATTAAATAAAATTTCAGGTATTAAATTAATTATGCACTTTCGTTAAGTAATTATTGATTAAAATCGATTCTTAATTTTTTATTTAATGATCAATTTTGTTAGATACCATTTCATTATATTCTATTTTTTTCTTATGTAAAACGAATATAGGTCAATGAACTAGACCGTTGTAATCTCTTTTCAATTTTATAATTTTGTAAAATCACATACTTAGAGAAAAGTTCTAACGAAATAATTTTGTCGTGAAAATTAAATATAAAGATTAAAATACAGGATTTTAATTTTTTTATATTAAAAGGAAAATAATTGCTATTTTATACAAACATTTTTTGACAAAGGTTAAAATACAGGATTTTAACTTTTTATATTAAGAAAATAAGTGCTATTTTATACAACATTTTTTGGTCCTTCGAGCCGGATATTAAACGGCAAACAAATATTTTTTATTATAGTGTATTAAGTGTAAAAAGGGAAAAATTAGAAAATTTGTGGTGTAACAAAAAATATACTTACATTAATAAACTATAAACTAGAAAAAAAAATTGTATTTGTGTGACAATTTGCAAGAACAATAACAGTGACTTTATATGTATAATTTTGGTAAAAATAGGAAAAAAATTAAAAGTGCATAAGACGATAAAATTGAAAAAAAAAAAATAATTTTTTCAAAAAAAAGGGATTTGTCTTAAAAAAAAAAATAATACAGATTAAAAGAATTAAAATAATTATCTAAGTTAAATCAAATCATGAATTATCAAAGTTAAAAACACTCAGCATTTAATATTATTATTTTAAAATATTTAAAAAATTATTAACATAAACAAACGGTAATCGGTTTTAACAACGGTACAGTCAAAAAGCGCGATATTTTGGTATCGGTGGTGTGAAGCAGAAAAAGGAACCCACACAAAAGTAAGTCGTTTCCAATTTGACACACTAATAATATATAACAAAAAAAAAAATAAATCCAACATTCTTAACTTTAACTTTTAACTTTAACTTTAACTAACTCTAAAAAGAAAAATTATATAACATTTAATGAAAGATTATTTACATTTACCATTTTTAATTTACTTTAAAATTTCTAATACATGCTTTAAAACATTTAATGAAATATTCATTTAACATTTAAAAAAATATATATATTTTGAATTTATATTAAAAAAAATATTTTAATGAAATCAAGAAAGATTAACCATTATTTAAAAGAAAGAAAATATTTTCTTAAAACAAATACGATAGCAATTAATATCAAACGATGGCAAAGGCAAAATCAAATACAAAGGCTACAATGATCGCACAATTAGAGATTAATTTATGAGATCTGCAAAATTTCCAAAGCAGTTTTGCAGAATTAGGCTCCCGGTTACGTGCCAGTCATTTAGAGACAAGACAGGCATTACTAGAAAGAAGGTACGAAGACTCGGAGAAAATACACACTAGTCTAGTTACCATGGATGATATCGACGATTACCTAAAAACTGATACATGGTCAAACATTTTGGAAATTTATTTTGACCTTCAACCAGAGTTGAAGGATGCACACGATAAATTAATTAGGAGAATCATGGACTTAAACGCGTCACTGGTTCCAGTTCAGCAGGATTTCGCGCCACCACGAATGTACTTATGAAAGTTGGCCTGCCTTCAAGAATACATTAGATGCAATACTTCATGCAATACTCGTGAATATCGAACATCCAGAAGTTAAACATTCTAAAAACTAAAGTGGAAGGGGATGCAGCTATTCTCATCCAATATTTGAATTTGGAAGGAACAGGTTTCAGGTCTGCAATCGCAATACTCACCGATCGATATGAAAACAAGCGAGTACTGGTGAACACCTAACTGAAACGGTTATTGAATCAACCGCAAATTACAAGCGAGAACGCACTGGCAATCAAAAATATGCTCGACATTACCAATTTAGTTTTCCACTCTCTCAAAAATTTAAACATCTTAGTGGTAAGTTGGAATAGTATTTTGATATTTATGCTGGTTCAAAAATTACCATTTAGGACCCAGCAGTTGTGGGAGGAAAAAATTGGAAATTTACGAACTGTTCCAGAATTCACATTATTTAAAGAATTTTTGGAGAACAGATTTCGAAAGTGTGCAGCGCAATCCCAATCAAATCAAGAGAGATTAGACAACCTGCCTGCCAAGAGGTTTTATGTCACGTCAACAAGTGATGCTATGTGTGTTATGTGTAAAGGTTCCCATCGGCTGATAAAATGTGAAAATTTTAAGAAGCTTACCGTTCATAAACAAGTCGAATTCGTCAAAACCAAGTCATTATGCTGGAATTGTTTAAATGAAGATCATAGAGTTCCCCAATGTGCAAGTAAACATACATGTCACGAATGTCAAAAGCCCCACCATACCTTGATTAATTTACCAAAAAAGGATAACCGAATACAGGTCGCTAAGTCGTCCAATGTGCAGTCACCTAATTATGTTTTAAATGTTAACAGTCCTAGTTTCAGTCAGTCTAACAGTCCAACCTTCATCTAAAATCAGCTTATCTGAGAATATACCTTCCAATACTAACGAACTAAATACTGTGGCGTTAGCCAAAGTAAATAAACAAGTTTTGCTCGCCACAGTTTTGGTCAAAGTAATAAATTTCTCTGGAAAGAAAATCACAGTGCGTGCGTTGCTTGACCAAAGGATCTCAAGCATCCTTCATTACCGAAAAAGTAGTGCAAAGAGCAAATTTAAATAAAGAAATTGTCAGTGCGATAATCCAAGGTATTGGGAAAGATAACAATCATACAATTAATAATAAAACCACTTTCACCATAAAATCACTAGTGGATGAACATTTTATTGACGTGGAAGGATTCATTATGAGAAAACTAACTCAAATGTTACCATCGTCAAGAATCAATTATGAGAAGTGGGTGTATATAGCGGATCTAAAATTAGCGGACTCTCATTTCAATCAATCTGGAGTTATTGATTTATTATTGAGAGCCGCAGTTTTCAATAAAATGATGTTATCTGGCGTAAAAAAGGGCACAGAGGGTACCCCATTAGCTCAAAATACAATATTTGGTTGTATTCTATCGGGCGAAATTCACCATGCTACATCACAAAACATCACCATAGCCTACTACCATTTAACTCACAAGCTTCGAAAACCAGTAAGAATGTTTTGCAAAATAGAAGAAATTCAGAGTGTTAATAGGTTAACAGAAAAAGAACTTAATTGTGAACATATTTACAAAGAAACAACCACTAGACTCCCAAAAGAAAGATATCAAGTCTCACTGCCATTACGAGAATCAACGCTCGAATGTCATTTGGGAGCATCAAGAAACATTGCAATTCGCCGACTTCATCAACTAGAAGCTAGATTCTAACGAGATAATAAGTTCAAAACTGAGTACTGTAAAGTAATTAACGAGTATCTAAAATTAGGTCACATGATACCCATCACACATCACGAAGCTATGAAATATGATCAAATCAAACACACAACATGTTATCTGCCGCATAATGGAGTCGTAAAGGAATCCACTACCACTACAAACTGAGAGTGGTCTTCGATACCTCACGATCGACAGAAAGTGGAATATCCTTAAATGACATGATGTTAAAGGGTCCGGTCATTCAAAACGAATTAGTGCAACTATTCATCCGATGGCGCAAACATAGAATTACTTTCATAGCGGATATCGAAAAAATGTATTGACAAGTTTTAGTTGACAAGAAACATGCTAATTACCAACGCATAGTGTGGCGTGAAAACACCAACGAGAATGTTAAAAATTACAAATTCTTAACCGTAACGTTTGGAACGAAAAGTGCACCATATTTACACACGATTACACGCAATTACGACACGAACAAAGCAACAATTAGCCCGCGATAAAACACAAAACTTTCCACTAGCCTCAGAAATCACTATATCAGATTTTTATGTAGATCATCCGCTTTCAGGAGCGGAAGATATAGAGTCAGCCTTACAAATTCAACAAGTTATGACAGAACTTATGAATCGTGGTTTTCCGTTTCACAGAAAATGGATGTCGAATGCCAGGGAATTAATATCAGCAACAAGAGAAAATGTTGCCGTTAGTTTCAGATCATAAAGATGAAGTACTTACCTTGGGAACTATTTGGAATCCGAAAGCAAATGTATGTTATTATTCTGTGAATTTTTCACCGCCCTCACAAATTTGTTCGAAATCTTGTTTGATCCGTTAGGTTGGCTAGCTTCAATAATCGTAACAGGTAAAATAATAATGCAGAAATTATGGTTGGAGGGTCTTACTTGGGATGATAATGTGAGTCATGAGTTGCAACAACAATGGAACAAATATTATAATTATTTATCGGATATTACACAAATTCGAGTTCCAAAATGCCTTCACTATTCAACACAGAATCCAGGGCTTCAACTCCATGCATTTGCAGATGCATCAAACAAAGCATACACGGCAGTAACTTACCTAAATACTATTGACCAAACCAACCACAGAACCATACGTCTGGTATTGGCAAAATATGGAGTTGCTCCGAGTAAAACGTTACCATTACCACGATTAGAACTGTGTGCTACAAGTTTGGCGGCAAGGTTGATACAAGTAGTACGTAAATCACTAAAACTAAATGAAACTATCAACTTTTACGGATGGAGTGACTCAGAAATCGTACTAGCTTGGTTGAAAGGATATCCCAGTAAGTGGACTACCTTTGTCGCAAACAAAGTTTCAGTGTATTCATGACATTTTAAAGGGAAATGTATGGTCATATGTACCAACGAAGCAAAATCCAGCTGATTGTGCAATACGAGGGATGTGCCTATCAGAATTGGCAAAGCATACAATTTGATGGAACGGTCCAGAATGGCTTTCCCAATCACGAGACTTTTGGCCTATACAAAAACTAACAACAACCGAAATGAAAAAAGAGGAAAATTGTAATATGCCATTCAATAAACGCAAAGGTGGACATTTTCGAAGTCTATTTCTCATTATTACATAGATTAATAAGAGTAACCGCATATTATCGTCGCTTTTTTACCAAATTAAAATACAAACCAAAATCCAACCATGTAGAGCATCTTACAAACTCGAAAACGGAAGATGCTCTTAAAATATTGATTAGAAGAGCGCAAGCTAGAAATTTTCAAAAGTAAGTAATCGTATTGAAAGGTAACCAGCCAATTGAAAATAAAAGTCGAATATCAAAACTTAATCCCTTCTTAGACAAGAATGGACTATTGCGTGTTGGTGGAAGGTTAAGAAATTCCAATATACCATTCGACCAAAAGTATCCTATTATACTTTCAGATAATGACCATCTCACCAAGCTGCTAATAGGAAAAGTACACAAGCAAACATTACATGGCGGTTTTCAACTGATGATGTCTGTGCTTCGCACTAAATATTGGATCATCAATGCAAGGAATAGTATACGCATGATGTATACGCATACCTTGTTTTAAGATTTAAGCAAAAGGCTGAAACACGAACACAACTAATGGGGGATTTGCCAAGTATAAGAACTCAAATTAGACCATTGTTAGACCATTTACACATACAGGTTTAGATTATTGCGAGCCATTCCAATTAAAGGCGCATAAAGGTAGAGGTGCAAAGAAATATAAGACATACATTTCATTATTTATTTGTATGTCAACTAAGGCCATTCACTTCGAGTTAGTTACCAACATGTCATCAGACGGCTTCATCGCGGCATTCCGTCAATTTTGTGCGCGACAAAGATTATGTCGAAATATCTTCTGTGACAACGGCACTAATTTTGTTGGTGCTAATAAAAGTTTAATGAAGCAATCCAACATCATGATTAAAGAATACAAGCTCCAAATAATTAAATTAACACAAAAGGAAGGTTTAAAATTTCATTTCATTCCACCCTCATCTCCTCACTTTGGAGGTTTGTGGGACGCCGGAGTTAAATCCACGAAATACCATTTAAAACGAATTCTGAACACCATTTTAACTTATGAAGAATTTTCAACTTTTTGTATCAAGTAGAAGCTTGCTTGAACTCAAGACCTTTATGTGAAATAACTAATAACATCGACGATTTAGCACCGTTAAGTCTTGAACATTTTCTTATAGGAGAAAATATGTTTGCTATACCGCAAATGTCTTTGTTAAATACTAATTCAAATAGTATATCTATCTAACACATGTTACAAAGTTTTTAGATGAGATTGCAAAAGGAATATTTAAGTCGACTACAACAACGACCTAAATGGTCAGCACAAGTAGAAAATGTAATGGTTGTATTCTATCGGGCGAAATTCACCATGCTACATCACAAAACATCACCATAGCCTACTACCATTTAACTCACAAGCTTCGAAAACCAGTAAGAATGTTTTGCAAAATAGAAGAAATTCAGAGTGTTAATAGGTTAACAGAAAAAGAACTTAATTGTGAACATATTTACAAAGAAACAACCACTAGACTCCCAAAAGAAAGATATCAAGTCTCACTGCCATTACGAGAATCAACGCTCGAATGTCATTTGGGAGCATCAAGAAACATTGCAATTCGCCGACTTCATCAACTAGAAGCTAGATTCTAACGAGATAATAAGTTCAAAACTGAGTACTGTAAAGTAATTAACGAGTATCTAAAATTAGGTCACATGATACCCATCACACATCACGAAGCTATGAAATATGATCAAATCAAACACACAACATGTTATCTGCCGCATAATGGAGTCGTAAAGGAATCCACTACCACTACAAACTGAGAGTGGTCTTCGATACCTCACGATCGACAGAAAGTGGAATATCCTTAAATGACATGATGTTAAAGGGTCCGGTCATTCAAAACGAATTAGTGCAACTATTCATCCGATGGCGCAAACATAGAATTACTTTCATAGCGGATATCGAAAAAATGTATTGACAAGTTTTAGTTGACAAGAAACATGCTAATTACCAACGCATAGTGTGGCGTGAAAACACCAACGAGAATGTTAAAAATTACAAATTCTTAACCGTAACGTTTGGAACGAAAAGTGCACCATATTTACACACGATTACACGCAATTACGACACGAACAAAGCAACAATTAGCCCGCGATAAAACACAAAACTTTCCACTAGCCTCAGAAATCACTATATCAGATTTTTATGTAGATCATCCGCTTTCAGGAGCGGAAGATATAGAGTCAGCCTTACAAATTCAACAAGTTATGACAGAACTTATGAATCGTGGTTTTCCGTTTCACAGAAAATGGATGTCGAATGCCAGGGAATTAATATCAGCAACAAGAGAAAATGTTGCCGTTAGTTTCAGATCATAAAGATGAAGTACTTACCTTGGGAACTATTTGGAATCCGAAAGCAAATGTATGTTATTATTCTGTGAATTTTTCACCGCCCTCACAAATTTGTTCGAAATCTTGTTTGATCCGTTAGGTTGGCTAGCTTCAATAATCGTAACAGGTAAAATAATAATGCAGAAATTATGGTTGGAGGGTCTTACTTGGGATGATAATGTGAGTCATGAGTTGCAACAACAATAGAACAAATATTATAATTATTTATCGGATATTACATAAATTCGAGTTCCAAAATGCCTTCACTATTCAACACAGAATCCAGGGCTTCAACTCCATGCATTTGCAGATGCATCAAACAAAGCATACACGGCAGTAACTTACCTAAATACTATTGACCAAACCAACCACAGAACCATACGTCTGGTATTGGCAAAATATGGAGTTGCTCCGAGTAAAACGTTATCATTACCACGATTAGAACTGTGTGCTACAAGTTTGGCGGCAAGGTTGATACAAGTAGTACGTAAATCAATAAAACTAAATGAAACTATCAACTTTTACGGATGGAGTGACTCAGAAATCGTACTAGCTTGGTTGAAAGGATATCCCAGTAAGTGGACTACCTTTGTCGCAAACAGAGTTTCAGGTATTCATGACATTTTAAAGGGAAATGTATGGTCATATGTACCAACGAAGCAAAATCCAGCTGATTGTGCAATACGAGGGATGTGCCTATCAGAATTGGCAAAGCATACAATTTGATGGAACGGTCCAGAATGGCTTTCCCAATCACGAGACTTTTGGCCTATACAAAAACTAACAACAACCGAAATGAAAAAAAAGGAAAATTGTAATATGCCATTCAATAAACGCAAAGGTGGACATTTTCGAAGTCTATTTCTCATTATTACATAGATTAATAAGAGTAACCGCATATTATCGTCGCTTTTTTACCAAATTAAAATACAAACCAAAATCCAACCATGTAGAGCATCTTACAAACTCGAAAACGGAAGATGCTCTTAAAATATTGATTAGAAGAGCGCAAGCTAGAAATTTTCAAAAGTAAGTAATCGTATTGAAAGGTAACCAGCCAATTGAAAATAAAAGTCGAATATCAAAACTTAATCCCTTCTTAGACAAGAATGGACTATTGCGTGTTGGTGGAAGGTTAAGAAATTCCAATATACCATTCGACCAAAAGTATCCTATTATACTTTCAGATAATGACCATCTCACCAAGCTGCTAATAGGAAAAGTACACAAGCAAACATTACATGGCGGTTTTCAACTGATGATGTCTGTGCTTCGCACTAAATATTGGATCATCAATGCAAGGAATAGTATACGCATGATGATATATAAATGCATACCTTGTTTTAAGATTTAAGCAAAAGGCTGAAACACGAACACAACTAATGGGGGATTTGCCAAGTATAAGAACTCAAATTAGACCATTGTTAGACCATTTACACATACAGGTTTAGATTATTGCGAGCCATTCCAATTAAAGGCGCATAAAGGTAGAGGTGCAAAGAAATATAAGACATACATTTCATTATTTATTTGTATGTCAACTAAGGCCATTCACTTCGAGTTAGTTACCAACATGTCATCAGACGGCTTCATCGCGGCATTCCGTCGATTTTGTGCGCGACAAAGATTATGTCGAAATATCTTCTGTGACAACGGCACTAATTTTGTTGGTGCTAATAAAAGTTTAATTAAGCAATCCAACATCATGATTAAAGAATACAAGCTCCAAATAATTAAATTAACACAAAAGGAAGGTTTAAAATTTCATTTCATTCCACCCTCATCTCCTCACTTTGGAGGTTTGTGGGACGCCGGAGTTAAATCCACGAAATACCATTTAAAACGAATTCTGAACACCATTTTAACTTATGAAGAATTTTCAACTTTTTGTATCAAGTAGAAGCTTGCTTGAACTCAAGACCTTTATGTGAAATAACTAATAACATCGACGATTTAGCACCGTTAAGTCTTGTACATTTTCTTATAGGAGAAAATATGTTTGCTATACCGCAAATGTCTTTGTTAAATACTAATTCAAATAGTATATCTATCTAACACATGTTACAAAGTTTTTGGATGAGATTGCAAAAGGAATATTTAAGTCGACTACAACAACGACCTAAATGGTCAGCACAAGTAGAAAATGTAAAACCAAACCAATTAGAAAGAAAATAATTAATATGAAATTAGGACTTAAGAATTAAAAGAAAAAAAAAACAATTAAAATGGAACTTAAAAAAAAAGTTCCGGACGTATATTGAGTGGCCGTGATTTGCATAACGAGGAAATACGGAAATCGATCATATTTAACGTTGAAAGTAATTCGGAAATTAAATTTAATTTTACGGATTTTAAAACATTAATTAGAAAATTTAATGGTAATGATAATGAATGACGGTATGTGAAGCAAGACCGTTAACTTAGTACGCGTTGATGAAAGCGTTATATAGTGAATTTGCACCTGAAATAAGTAGGGCTGAGGTGTATTATAAATTGTGGCGAGAAAAAAGAACATTAACGAATCGTATCGGGAATATTTGTATAAAATGATCGGCATAGCTTCTCAAGCCGAAGTAGATGAAATTGTCCGTCCGTCATCAGTTATGTAACAAACGTTATAAATGATACGATGATACGATATAATTTCATCAATGCCCGGAGAAAAAACGAGAACCGAAATGTTTCGAGTGTAAACAGGGATTTTGTAGCATCAACTTGGAAATAAATGGTGACCACTAGGAAAATATAAATGTTCATATTATCGAAAACTACTGCATGAAGGTTCCTCTCATTATTGGGATGAGTTTATTACGGTACTCTGTTGTTAACATTGTTGGCGGTGTAATATATTATATATAGAAGTAATGCACCAGGAAAATATAAAAAAGAAGAAAGCGAATGATTTCTTGCGGAAAGAAATTTGAACGATGAATTTAATTACACCAATCTGCCAGGATTATGTTACCTAAAAGAAAGAGAAAATTAATAAGATTGTCACAATGATTTAGAATTGCATACCAGTATTTATGAAAATAACTAAAGAATGGATAAAAGATGGTGTCATAATTGAAAGTTATAAAATTATGTTAGTCTAGTTATTGGTAAAATAGAAAGATGATTCTAATACTCTTTGTACAGATTTCAGCGCTGTTGACCAGAAAAATAATAGGGATCATTTCCCATTGCCAGTAATAGATGACCAAATTGATAAGTTACAGGGAGCAGCAATTTTTAAGACACTTGATTTGGAAAATATATTTTTTTCACGTGACCATAGAGGAGACTAATCGAAAGTATACCGCTTTTGTCACGCAGAGGGGACAATATGAATTTTACAATATGTTTATGTTGTGTAACTCGCTCAGCGTATTTCAAAGATTTGTGAATTTTACATTTAAAAATTTAATAAAGAAAGAACTTGTATTGACGATTTAATTATTCCAGCGAAATCTGAAGATGAAAATTGTAAACGGTGTTATGTGTTGCCGATCAAAATGGAAGAAATGCTAATTTTCGCAAAAGAAAGTTGAGCATCTTGGTTACATAATAAAGGTTATCATCTTGGTTACATAATAAAGGTTTCTGAGGTTAAAACGAAGGCAACAAAATGGTAAAACAACTCTATAGCTTTTTACGGTTAACAAGCTATTTTCGAAAGTTTAAAGAATAATTATTTTGAATTTGATTTTTGTAATAATAATAACAATTATACCCGTATGAACTATGTTCAAGGGTATAACAAATTTGTCATTACTTTATTGACGTGATTAAGGAGTCGAGCTAGATGTAGTGCTAAGCTTATCGATCGGTTCAGAATCGAATTCTGAGTCGACTAAGCCATGTACGTCCGTCCGCCCGTCCGAAATATAACTCAAAAAATGAAAGAGCTAATATCTGAAGTTTTGCTAAATGGTGTCGAGTTATAGGCCTACAACATTTGTAAAATTTGGTTATGTTAGTGTGACTGGTTCGGGTAGCTGACATACTTCTCTTTTTAAATGAAAATAATTCCGAGTCTATTGAGGTTAGGTATCTGTAATTTTGTGAAAAGATGTCAAATTGCATGCTAGCAACTTATTAAAAATTTGGTTGGGCTAGAGCAGTAGGTTCAGGCTTCTTGCATCTCTTGGAACTATATGCAGCTAACCGTGTGAATCATACAAAAGATGATAAAGTTTTAGTGCAATAACTTCTGTAAAATTTGGTTGGGCTGTTGCAATAGATTCTGGTAGCTGTCATACAGCTCCACAATTTACAAAACTATATTTCGGCAGTTACCTTCGGTACTAAAACATCTGAATTTTTTTAAAGATGATCAAGTTTTAAACACATAAGGTATATTACGTTCATACCCGTATCCAAGAGTTGACTCAGTCTACTCTACTGCACTCTTCCTCGTTTAAAAACTGAATTTAATAAAGAAAAATTTAAATTAAAAAGAAAATAACTGAATTTAAATTTTTATTAACTAAGAATATTTATCCAATCCTACATAAATATAAGTATATATTTTAACCAGTCGATCGTTCATCAGTACTATAAATACGCGTTCATCAGTACTATAAATATGATTAAATATTTATGATCATTGTATCATGAATTGATTACAAAATTTCGAATTAAACATCATCAGGATCTCCTCTAATTTTTTTTATGTTTTAGTGGGCATTAAGATTTCGTCTGTTGATATTGGCGGACTAGACATGTTTTTTAATATAATTGTTATTTAATAATCAGAAGGATAGTAATAGTACATTAGTAAATAGGTAGACCTTTGGACCAAAGAGATCAGTAGGTCAAGGTCATCCGGAAGTAGGTCAAACCGTAATTAGGTGAGACAGGAAGTAGGTTAATTTCATAAAAATAGGTCAGACAGGTCTAGTTGTTTATAAAGATTGTATACTTGTTTTAGGTAATCCCATATGAAAGTAGAAAGAATAAATGGTTGATAAAAGTAAAAAGAAAAAGACAAAACAGTTTAAACGTACAAGATACAACAATTTTAAAAAGTACAACGCATCTGTAAAATTCATAAAGAAAAAGTGCAAACCTATTTTTCTGTCTACATAATGATCAAACCATTGAAAAAAAGTGATGCGTTTTTAGATGTACCTCTTTTTTAAAAGAAGAGAATTAATAATTATTGTCACTTTGTCGTGTAAGATATTTTTTTTTGTAAGAATGTTTAAAAAATGTGAATGAAAAAAAGACAAACAGGAACTTAAAGCTATGGAAATACTTAACGATTAACATGTTGCTTAGGTTCATTGTATGTTGTATAATCTGCAAAGAAAAAAAAAAGAAAATAAAAACCCAAGTCATCAGGTTAATTGCATTTGGTACCTATTTTTAAAACAAGAATATAAAAATAAAACAGATTTATTTACATGTTCAAAAAATTTTTATTTAACAAGAAATATTGTACAATTTTATAGAAATCTGAGTTGAAAAATTTTTTACGATGATCATGTTAAGATTGCAGAAATAGTGAAATTCAATTTTTCTATACGTCTTTGATTATATACGTCTGTCTGTATATAAATTTGAAAAATTTTAATTTAATATTTTTTTCTTTTAAGAGATGCATATAGACATTAAAACAGTTTTTTACAGCACATCTGAAACTGGTGTTTGTATAGTGTATAGGACATGTTGATTTAAAATTTTCAATCTTTGATAATGACGGTAAGTCTCTGCTTAGATCTTCTAGTTTAAACTGTCAATGTACTTTTCAAGAAAATGTTTTTTTTGCTCTCCTATAACATACATTTTTTCAGCTGATTCTAAATAGTATTTTAATATAGATTTTATGTCTAAATATTCAATTAAACCGTTATTGCATTTAAGTCCATTTATTTTATTTTCGCAATACTGGTTATTATAATTTCCCTCTGGACTAAGTTCTTCTGCAGGGTATGGTGGTTTGAAGTGATATACAGTAGGAATTAAACTTCCTTTTTTTAGTATAGCCAGTTTTTTTAGGAAATATTGTTTTTCATTTCCTTTTAAAAATTGTAGATCAACTACGAAAATTTGATTATCCATGTTGAAGGTTTACGGAAGAATGTTCATTAGAATTATTAAATTTACATTTATACTTACTTCGGAAAAAGAGCTTTTCTTATAAATATAGGTTACCATTGTTAGTTTTTAACTAATACAAATATTTAACTAATACACTTATTTACTATTATGGTTGCGAGGGGGCCATCATGCTGTGGTAAAACCACTTTTATTCGTATTTTAATGAAATATAAAAAAGAAAATATACAACCACATATTAATAGAATTATTTGGTGTAATCCAGACAAAAATGCAGTTCCAAAATACATCAAAGATGTAGAATATGTAACACTATTCCAGATTTTAATGATAATCAAAAACCTTTATTAATTATTATCGATGATATGATGTTAAATTCTCATGATAAGTATGTATGTGATTTATTTACTAGAGGATCACATCATAGAAATTTATCAGTAATATTTGTAACACAAAATGTTTTTCACTAGGGTACATTTTCAAGAGATATTTCACTTAACTGTCAATATCTAGTACTATTCAAAAATTGAAGAGATAAATCGCAGATATTACCTCTAGTTCGCCAAATATATCCCAACCAAATCAAACATTTGAAAAAGTACATAATGATGTGACGTCAGTCTCATACGGCTTTATATTAATAGATCTTTCTCAAGATGTTAATGACATATTTCGATTAATAAGTGATATATTTGGAAAATGTATGTGTTATTGCACGAGACATCAATTAAAACAATTTGGGGAAGAATATGAAACGCTTGAAGACCAATCGTCATATATTGCATCAATTAAAAGTCTCTAAACTAAAATTGCAAAAAGTAATTATAAAACACTGTGACTCTGAAGTAATTAAAAAAATTTGTGAAATAGCATTAAATATTTTAAGAGGTAATTATAATCTGAATAAAAATGCAACAACACAATTACGGAAGTATAAAAAGGAATTTAGATCACTCATTTGCTGTAAAAAATCCATAAATGGCAAAAGAAAAATGATTATTCAACGTGGGAAATTTTTACCTACACTTCTTGGTGCAATACTATCAGGGATAATCGGAAATTTTATAAAATGAATATTACAACATTTAACAAAATGATAATTCTAAAACCCCAGATGTATGAGGAAATGAAGCAAAATGCAGACGTTGAACTCAATGAGTTGGATAAAATTATGAAAAAAATATTGATAAATAAACATCTTACGTACATTCAAAAATGGTACTTATGCAGACAAAATCTATTTGAAATAAGAAACAAAAAACGAGAACTTCCTAGAAATAAAGAGGAAAGAGTAAAAATTACGGAAACAAAAGGTACTCAAACTCGTGCAAAACCAATTTATATAGAAGCGGAATCTCAGTCGCATTTTCCTGAATATAAAAATGTTGGAACAAAAGTTGTATCTGAAGAAGAAGTATATGAAAAAGAATCTGATGACGAAGTATTTGATGATGAAATTCAAGAAAATCTTTTAACAAAAGCATTGTCAGCCGCTTCAGTTGGAGAACGTCTTAGAAAAAGAAAATCAATTAGAAATCAAAATGTACAAATTTTTGAAACTGATACAGGAGACATTATAACTGTTCCTTTATATAGCCCAAGCCCACCAACGGAAAAAGAAAAAACTATAAATAGTAAGGAGTTGAATAATTTTAAGGTCAGCTATAGCAGGTAAAACTCAAATAGAACTTAATTTTCCAATTCGTAAGAATAAATCCGCAAGCTCATGGACAACATACAAGTAAATGATGAATTTGATGTCACTTTACCTAGTGATTCATCTATGAACTATTATCCAGAAAATTCCTTATTATCTTTTACAAATAAAATGAATAAATACATGTGTGATTCAAGGTGGAAAGTCGGTATTTCAGAAATGTATTTTAATGAATTCGTTCCAAATGTGTATGGTGAAGAATGGGAAAAAAGTACTCAAATATTTATTAAAGGTATGCAAAAAGATATGATAGGAGTTGGAACATCATATATTCTATACATAGAAAAACAAATGATATGTGACTAGAAAGTTTTTCTACTACCAACAATAATTCAAAATATACTCCCACTTAATAGGTTTACAAGAAAAGAAGTTGAGCGACAGTTGATTTGGGGGATAATTAATTTTATAAATGATGATGTTAATTACATACAACCAGCGAAAGCTGAGCAGATGCCTAAAAATATAAGTTACACTACAATATGTATTACTAGAACTAAAATAGATATAAAAATAAGACCAAATTACGCTTACGCCCTGGAAGGACTTTTGACAACATGTTTCAATCAAGTATATTCGAAAGTTACAGAATTTAAAAAATATAAACCACGTGTAATAGAAGCTTTCAAAACTTTTATGGATAGTGTACAATTAATTCCAATCATTAAACCAGATATGTTTTTTATATACACAGATATGATTGAACTGCAAAAAATAGGTGATAAAGATGTAAGATATTCAATATTGCAATGTGGAGAAATCATTTATTAATATTTTATTACTTTTATGTGATAAATATGGATACAAAATAAACTATTCCAATAGTTCAATTCCAACAAAAATTTTATTACATTTTAAAAAAGTATAAATAAAAGCGATTTTACAAAACTATACATTATTTTATTTTATTCATTATGGAGAGAGTATACTATAAGTATTATTAGATTCAATCTGGTAGAGGACTTGATAACATCGGCCCTTTATTACATTCAACCATACCTTTTCAAAGACGTCGTGGATTGGGAAGCTTTTTGGGGGACTTTTTAGATATTTGAAACCATTATTTACTTCAGGCGCCGATATTTTGAAAAAAGAGGTTATTAAATCTGGTATCAATGCTTTATCTGATATTGCATCTGGTGCAAATGTAAAAGAAGTTATGCACGATTGTAGTAAAGAGAAGATTGTTAAAAATGTTCGACGTGGTGGCGTACGAAAACTGAATGAAATGTATGGTTCTGGTAAAAGAAAACGAAAAGCTATAAAAAGACCATTCATTAAAAATTTAAACTATTTTACGTCAAAACCACGCAAAGATAATAACAAAAAAAAAACAAAAAGATATTTTTGATTAATTATGATTGAGTGTATAAAATCTGAGTTGGATATTTTTAAAACCCAACCCATTCAGTCTAGCATTATACGATCTGAAGAAGTTTCCTACAATCGTATTGCTTATTTAGACAACCCTTCAACTATTGAATTTGTTTCCCCGAGTCATGGCGATACATATAGAGATTTGTTTTCTACATATTTGAGATTAAAAGTACAGATCTTAAAGAAAGATGGTACACAATGGAATAATGATAAAAATGCTCAAGGAAAAATAATAATACAACCCAGTGTAGTTAATAACATTTTACATTCTTTAATAAAACAATGTAATGTTCAATTAAATGGCAAAAATATAACACTATCTGATGGAAATTATCACCATAGAGCTTATATTGAATCTTTATTAAATTGTGTTACAGATACTACTGCAACTCATTTAGAATGTGCAGGATGTATTTTAGATAAAGCAAATATAGCTAAATCTGATAATAATGGTTTAAAAGAGGGCCAAAAATTGTATCGTAACAGCAATGTAGTGGAACTTATGGCTAAACTACACGTAGATATGTTTAATCAACCTACTTTACTTATAAATATTGTTCACATTCGTATAGTTTTAACACTTGAAAAACCAAATTTTTATCTATTTGCAGGCAATTCTGATGAATCATAATTAAAAATGATAGAAGCCACGCTATTTATGAGGCATGTTACCGTTAATCCAAGCGTACTGTTAGCACACAATGCTGTTCTTGGGAAATCCAATGCTAAATATAATTATAAACGCGTTGAAGTAAAAAGTTTCACAATTCCAATGAACAGCTCGTCAATATCACCTGATAATGTTTTTATTGGGCAGTTGCCAAACACAATAATTTTTTGTATGACAGAAAATGTGGGTTACTCTGGAAAAAAATCAAAAAACCCATACAATTTTAAACATTTTGATATTTCACAATTTGTGTTAAACGCAAATGGTGTTCAAATACCTAATTCTGCAGTTGAAACCAGTTTTTCAGATGAAAATAATTTCTGTACAACAGCATACAGTACACTTTTTTCAGGAACTGGAATTTACCACAATGATACAGGTCATCAGATAACAAAGTCTATCTTTAGTAATGGGTTTTTTATACTTGCTTTTGGTTTAACTCCAGATGCATCTGGAAATGCAGTATGTCAAGGTTTACTAAATCAAGGTACAGTTAGAATTGAGGCAAGGCTAGCAAAACCACTTACATCTATACTAATTACTATTGTTTATGGAGAATTTGATGCAACCATACAAATTGATAAAAATCGAAATATATTCACAAATCTATAAATAGAATATTGAAACATGTATTTGAATATTCAACAAGATGTCATCATCCTGTGCACTTGTGGACGTAAAGTTTTGTTGTGATAATAAAAATACTTTATTTATAAAAGATATTTGTTTAGTTAGAATTAAAGAACCTTGTAAAAAATTTGTAAAAGAGTTTACTTACAAATTCCGAACAAAAGAAATTATAAATGAAAATTTTGAAAATTACTCTTTTGGAACTGTTCATAATGATAAAATTAATAAAGAATTAAGACAGGTGCTAGAAAAATTTGATGTTATTATAACAAAAGAAAAATTAAAAAAGGAGTTTTTAATGAACTACGTTAATGAAATAAGTAGAGTGTATGATTTGAGTCAGTTTGAGTTATGAACACTTTAGAAATAACTAGTGTTTTAAAATGTAATAAATTTACAAACAACTATTTAAGGCAGTTTTTGCTTTAGACAAAATTCCAAAAATAATAGAAACACCAACTTTTTTAATTGTAAACACAGACGAGATAAAAGATCCAGGAACACATTGCTTTGCGCTTTATATTCCCAAGCATGGTTGCACAGAATATTTTGATTCGTATGGTGGAGTTCCAGATAAACTGGAAATTTTGAAATATTTAAAAAATCAGAGTATAGTTTTTAATAATTGGCAGATACAGAGTGTCCTTTGAATGTATGTGGACAATACTGTTTCGTTTATGGCTGGTATAGATGTTTTGGTTAAAGAATGAAAATTTTTTTGAATGAATTTAGCAAAGATAATCATATAGAAAACGACCATCTGATTATTAATATGTTTTACAACTTATTTGGAAATTTAAATTTTTCACAATCTTGTGTACCTAAGCAATACAATTAATATTAAAAAGCTTTAGTTAAAACATAGTAATGGAAGATCAAGTTTCGAACACAAATTTGATGTTGAGTTATATATATTTTCTCAACAAAAATCAGTCATTAAAAGTTCTTGTTGGTTTTGATACAGAATCTCTTGTAGCTAATTGCATTTTTCATCGTATTGGAAAAAAGTCAGCTATTTTTAAATTTCGTGATTGGTGTAAATTTTATCATTGGTGTCAATTTTATGAAAGGTACTCGAAACAATCAATAAAAAATATAAAATTATGTTTACAATTTGGGTTACGAATGGTTATTGACCGATGTCTTAGCATTAACAAAGAGGAAGCTGACACATTTTACAACTTAATTGATTTTCTACAAGCTGTAATGTAAACCAATAAAAATGCTGAATCAAATGTACGGGAATGTGTTATTAAATATATAAAAACGTGTCAAGAAAAACATGTTATGAAATTGCAGGAAGAAATATATATTCCAATACAACGTTTTAGCGTTCAATGCAATTCTTCTAGATTGTTTTTTGAAATACCTGTACTACTAGAAAATAAAATTTCTAATGTTTTAAACATGAACAACAATAAAGGAAAACATTTTTAAATTTTATTTAATTTGTTTTTTATTATGAATTATTTATATATAGTAGATACATATACATTTACACAAATATTGTTATATATTATTTCTAAAAAGTTCTGCAAAATAGTCAGGATCTCCTTCTTGGTAATTTATTTCCCAAATTTGTTGCTCAACTATATCTTCATCTAAGACTTGAAACGATGGTATGAATTCTTCAATTTCCATTAATTACTCCTCATCTACGGTGGAATTAGAGTATACTGACTATTGCAGTTTCTTCAGTAAATGGAAATGTTGTTGAATCAGCTGCCATTTTAGTTAAATATCTTACCAAAATTGAATTGAAAATGATTTGCCAATAAAATTGAGCTGCGTTATATACTGTAGCACCCAGTCAAACTTCAAGTTTTCAGAGTAGGTATAAAAATAAAGAAATGTAAAATTGGATTTTAAAATCTAGTTAGATGGTGTGTAAATCATGTCAAAATTTTAAATAGTAAAAAAAATACATATTGATCTGTACAGAAAAAAAAAATGTTACAAGGTTGTTATGTTACAAGTAGAGATTTTTATTCCGGTTAAAAAATTTAATGTCTGATATAATTTTTCTCGGCTCTTTTATGAAATACATGTGTTTTTACGAAAAAAAAACAAAATATTAAATAAATCAATTTTGTAACTATTGAGGTACATATAAACCTGAATCTGAAAAATAAAGCAACAAAATAAAAGAAATTTCTAACTACAAACCAATTTACATTATTTATTGGTTTTTTTCATATATTTTACCAAAAGACTCAGATATATCTACAGATATATCTACAATACTTAAATTTAAATTTTTATCTTTATATACAAAATGTTCTTTTTCTTTTATTTCTTTTACAAAATCAGAATTATCAAAAATATCAGTATACTTTTGAGGTACAAATATAATTAATGATAAATAAATGGTCTTAATTTGTTTTACATTTAATATCTTGCTCCATATCTTTTGTTTGTAAGAAACTCTTTCTAGTTTCCATATTTTTCTTATTAAAAGCTTCTTTGATTTCTTCTTGTTGTTGCTGTTGTTGTTGAAATTTGTAATTGTGTTGTTGTTGCTATTGTGGTTGTTGTTGTAGATGATGATGGTGATGATGTTGTTGTTGATGTGTCTCCTATTCTTGTTGACTTCTTATTCTTTTTCTTTTAATTGGAGCCAACTCCTGCGTTGGCCCTATTTGTTAAGCGTAGCCGAAAATCTCTGCTGTGTTTTTCATTTTGCTTTCTTGTTGTATTATTATATTGAGCTCTTTCTTTGAATTAATATATCTTAGGTGCCAGTTATAGCTATCATTCAAATGCTTCCGGAAAAAACGTTTCATTGAAAACTTACACTTTTTTCCGTATATGCGATTATAGAAATCAGAGGAAACTGTCAGTTAAATTATCTGTCAAATGGCAAAAGACAATAATGAAGGCAAAATACAAATAAAGGTAATTCAAATTTAAATTGTTGTTAGCGTTATTTCAATGTTTGCAAAATAAAGTTTTATTATTTAAATTTATTTAATTATTATAGGTAGAAAATGGTACTAATAAAGAATAAAAAAAGATTTTTTTTATTTAATAATGACATTAACTGAATTGAGAATAAAATTTCTAGAATTAATTTTTTTTTTTTTACTTTTTTTTGAAATTTCCATTTTAAAACAAAAAATTTTAAAACTAAACTTAAACAAAATAATAAAAAAACAAAATTTAAGTCCAAACTCATTAAATTACAAAATCATAATGAAATATATCAAGAATTGCATCAGAATTTTTTTCAATGACAAACTGAAATGGGGAGAAATGGAACATATGTCATTGGAACAATTTTGTTTCATTAGCAAAATTACTGACCAGTTGTTCAGGAAAATAATTACGGAAAATCATAAAATTGATTTTTTTTAAATATTTAACTTAAAATTTAAAAATTCTTAGCAGAATTTATTCTTTAGAAATTATTTAATCATTAAATCAACACTTTTGTTAAATTTTATATGTCTTTGCATATAAAATTTAATAATAATAATAAACATTTTCCGGAAGCATTTCAATGATAGCTATAACTGACGCCTTAAGAAAGATCCAACTTTATTTATACTCAATTTTTCTTCTAAATAATTGTATTATCATTGTTTAGAAATCAAAATTCTTAAGAAAACTAGTTAAAAACCAAAAGTTGTAAAGTAAGTTGTTTATTAATGTTATAAATTCTAATTGATTATAATAAAACTATAATTTTTTTAAATAGCATTTTTTACAACATTGTTGCATTTAACAGTGTTTTAAAGTTAAGAAAAATCTTTTACATAAATTCTAATTATACTTTTTTATGAAAGTATATTATTTTTTATTTACCTATTCCTAAATTATTTTTATTAGTAAATATTTTTCTGTTTTTATTATATGCTTTTATATTAACTCGTCGCTGTCGGTTTATTTATTTATTTATTTGTCATTCTGTCACGCTTTTTATTATCTTCGTAATCCGTTAGCAACATTTGTAAGTGTTGTATGGTGCAGAGGAAAGTGTACAGGTTTCAAAAGTGGGGTCATGTTGTTCAAGTTCAGTTCACATGCAACTTTTTTTTTTTAACTGTTTATTCATCAACATTTTTTGAATAAAATATGTATATATTTTGTATATATGAATTTGAAACTTAAATTTTTATCTCTAAATTCATGCATACAATACACACGCAATATATTTTTGATATTTTCTCTTATAATAGTATATTTTTATGTATGTTGCTAAATTATTTTGTTTACAACATTTGTTTAGTATTTAAATCAAAATATTTGCTGTCAACTTTCTTTAATGCATATTGAATATGCATGGTTAAAAATTAAGATTTTATGTTCGTAATATGTTCATTAAATATTTAAGTGTTGTGTAGTGCAGAGGAGAGTGTACAGCTTTTGAAAGTAAGAGTAATTTGGTTCGAATCCAATTCGTGTACGTACATTTTTTTTTTTTTGTTAACTGTATTAATCAAAATTTTTTTAATAAAATTTTATGTATAATATACACATATTATTTGATATTTCCTCCTATAAAGTTCAATGAATCTTGATGTGCACATGTGTTTTGTATTAGGATTTAGCAAAACACAAAATATATAGGTACAATATTTTTATGTGCTAAATTATTTTGTTTTAAAACATTTGTTTAGGATTTAAATCAGAATATTTGTTGTCAACATTCTTTATTGCATATTGAATATGCATGGCGTTAAAAATTAATGTTTTATGTGTTTTATTTAGGAACATTTATTATGTCGATTGTGTATATAGATATACATATAAAATTTCATTCAAAATAATTCCAATTGCCAAATTCAAACTACATACATACATAATATATTTTTGTATGTATATAGTAAAGAATATAAAAAGTAAAGATCATTACAAAATTATGCTTTTGCGCATTACGCATTATGATTTACAAACAAAATTTTGTCAACACAAAAAATTAAAACTACGTATGTAAATATGTACGTACGTAAGTAAATAATATTATGTTAAACTAATTCCCTAAATTATTTTGTTCCGCTCCATTTGTTTATAATTTAAATCAAGATATTTGTCAACAATTTTTACCGCATGAAGTAAATTGCTGGAATAAAAAAAAAACACGAACCTCAAATTTCGCAGATTTTTATTTAACCTTATTCCAGCAATTTACTTTTAACAGTCCAAAATGCTTGCACTAGCAACTCACTTTTATATTATAACAGTCCAAAAAGCTAAAGTTTTGCAATCAATTTTATTTTCTACTTTTTAGGGGGCGAATTCGGTTTTGATAAAAGCATATGTATTTTAAAAATTATTTTTTTTACTTATTATTTTATTTTTTCTATTTTTATTTTTTCTATTAGCATTTTTACAACATTGTTGCATTTAACACTCTTCTAAAGTTAAGAAAAATTTTTTTACATAAATTCTAATTATATTTTTTTATGAAAGAATATCATATTTACTTATCCATTGATTATCACTATTATCAAAGCCTAAATATTTCACATATACTTTATTGCCTTTTCGTTTTAAAATTGTTTAAATTAAATAATCATTGGGGTCTTTGACACTAGTTAGTTCCTGTTCATAGAAGCCACCATGGTATAATTTATTTTTATAATCTTTTAAACTATATGTAATCGGATATGTCTTGTTTTTGAAAGCTATTTTAAAAACGTCAGTTGAATAGTTAGGTTCATATCCTTTTTGAAAAGTACCTTTAGACCTTGAAATTCTAACAAAATCACCAACATTAAATATTCCCTTATTAAATATTTTAGGTAAATTGTAAATTGAACGAAAAGTTTTTTTCATTTTGTGATGTACCTTGGTTTGGTTTTAACTTAATTATACTGTGTTTTGTGTTATTATATTTTTCAATTAGTTTTGGTAAAAGTTCTATTCATTTAAAATTTCGTTGTAAACTAAACTGTTTCCACATAATTGATTTTAATGTTCTGTTAAAGCTTTCACAAACACTAGCCTTCATTTCTGAATATGTATGATACGGATTTATTTTATAGTTTTTCATCAAATTTTGCAAATTTTTGTTGAAAAATTCATTTCCCTGTTCAGAATGAATATTTTTTGGAGAATTCCCTTCCCTTTTAAAAATCTTTTCTATACTTTTAACTACGTCATCTGCTGCCTTTGATTTAACTTTTTCGGCATATGCATATTTCGAAAATATAGAGGAACTTGTATCCATTATTCATTTTTGGATAGGTCAACATATCTACAAGATCAATGTCCCATGTATCAATTAACCCTCTTTGAGATATTTTTCGTCTTCAAAATCTACGTCTAACTGGACGATAAATTTCAGATACTATTTGTGCTTTTGACATTATTATTGAAAAGTTAAACTACAACTGTTAATTTGTATAATATATATATATATATATATATATATATATATATATATGTAGGATTCAAAAAAAAATACACCATAGAATCTTTTTTTTTTATATAATTATAAGTTAATTTATTTATTAATACTAATGTTAAAAATATTTTGTAAAATTTTATCGTGATAACTTTAAATTTACTAGTTAACTTTATAATTAAAACAAATGTTAAAAAAATATAAATGACATAAATTTCAATATTTAGAGTATATAAAAAAAAACGTTTAAAAATTACTAAAAATGTTCAATTTCAATGTTTAAAAATTACTAAAAATGTTTAACAAAACTGTTCAATTTCAAAGTTTAAAGTATATAAAAAAAACTATTTAACAAAACTATAAACTGTTTAACGTCCACGTATATCTGAGATGATTATCCTTTTTTTCTTTTTCTTTTATACCTTTGGGCATAACTGCTATTCTATCCGACATTCGGCCGTCCTGAAAATCAATTCGTCTCGGATTGATCGTGAAATTCCAAATCACTATCACTTTCATAGTGCATCCATAATTTCATTTTGTCAGCACTACATTCGGTGTTTATTGGACCTTCATGTTCCCCTTCATGTTTTTGTACTGTGTACCTATCAAATCCCCAAATTGCGTTCTTTCTATTGCCACTAACTCTCCAATTTTGTATTTGGTAACTGCTTTTTGCTTTATATTGTATGTTTTTCTATTTTCCGCCTGCATTATAGCAATGTCTCTTTTTGCTCGTTCTCTTAATTCGTTTCGATCATCCTGAAATTGTTGCATCCATTCTTCTTCCGTTTTGTTCAGTTTAATAGTTTTGATTATGTTGATATCACTTTTCGCTTTCATTTTTATTCCGAACATTACTTCGAAAGTAGTTATCTGTATGGCACGATGAAATGTAGAATTAAAAATTCTTTGTAAATCTGTAACGTGTGTGTACCATTTATCAGGCTTGTTCAATGACATTTTCGTGAGTACTGCAATGGTGGTTGTGTGTAACCGCTCCACTTGACCATTGCCTCTTGGTAACCCTGTCGAAATAAAATAAAGTTTAACATCATGTGTTTTGCAATACTCACGAAAATTATTTGAAATAAAAGCTCCGCCTCTATCTGCTATCATTTTTGCCCGGTACCCAAAAGTCTTGATATGATCTCGCATTTTTGAACGACTTCTTCGGCATTTACTGTCTTGGTAGGAAACAACCAGCAGAATTTAGTGAATCCGTCTATAATCGCTAGAATATATCGATAACCCTTTTTTGTTGTACTTAGTGGTCCTAGATGATCTATATGGAAAGTGTCTAATGGTTTCTCTCCTTTTGGTATTGGATTTAAAAGGCATTCTTGTTTTGCACTTTTTCTTTCTGCCAAAATACATTTAATACAATGCAAGAAACTATCCTTTTCTTCATATCCGGCATATAGAATTCTTCTCCAATTTTCTTTTTCATCTTGGTAAAATGGAAATGACCATTTTTATGTATTGATCTTACCAATGAATTTTTCATCCTTTCGGGGACAACATATAAAATTTTTCCATTAATCTCTTTGCATAAAATGTTATGGTGGATGACAAAGTCTTTGTACTGGCCCTGTTTCAATATTTCCATTATAGCAGTTAATTCTTCGTCTTTTGCTTGTAATTGACTTATAAAATCTTTTTTAATTTGTATGCAATACGTTACCAGATTTCTACTCAAAGCATTCGTGCCTTCTCTGTGTTCGACCTCGTAACTGAACTCTTGTAGTAATAACCACCAACGTGCCACTCTGGTTACCAGATCCTTTTTGTTTAACGTCATGGTGAATGCTTTACAATCGGTTATTAATTTAAAATGCTTTCCTAATAAATAAGTCTTAAATTTCTTAATAGCCTCCACAACGGTCAAGACTTCCAGCTCGTAGCTGCTCCATTTTTGTTGTGCATCGGTTGTCTTCTTGCTTGCGTAATGAACAGGGTGTAACGCTCCATCTTCTGGATTTCGTTGCAGTAAGACAGCTGCTATTCCAATTTTATAGGCATCTGTATGTAATTCCGTATAGTCCTCATAGCTGAAAATTTTTAAAAGTGGTGATGTAGTTAGCGTTATTTTTAATGCTTCAAAGGAGTTTCTTTCTTTTGTTTCAAACTTAAACTTGACATTCTTCTTCATCAAATCACTTAATGGTTTTGCGATTATAGAATATTGCGGAATAAACTTTCTAAAATAACTCGTTAAACCTAAAAAGCTATGTAATTGTTTCACCGTTTTGGGTTCTGGAAAATTTTTCACTGCTTTGGTTTTAGCCTCAGAAGGTGACACTGTACCATTCTTTATTATGTAGTCCAAATACTCAACTTCCCGTTGTAAAAATTGACATTTCTGCCATTTGATTTTTAGTCCATTCTGAGCAGCAACATATAATACCTCTTGCAATTTTGTTAATGCTTCATCTTCGAATTTTGCTGGAATAATTAAATCGTCAATATAAGTTATTACAAATTCTTTCTTTATTAAATTTCTAAATGTAAAATTCACAAATCTTTGAAATACGCTGGGTGAGTTACACAACCCAAACGGAACCCGTAAAAATTCATATTGTCCTCTCTGGGTGACAAAGGCTGTATACTTTCGACTATTCTCTTCTATGGTCACGTGAAAAAAACCATTTTCCAAATCAAGTGTGGTGAAAATCGTTGCTCCTTGTGATTTATCAATTTGATCCTCTATTACTGGCAATGGGAAATGGTCCCTATGAATTTTCTTGTTAACGGCCCTGAAATCTATACAAAGTCTATTTGAACCATCTTTCGTTTTTACCAATACCACTGGACTAGCATAATCTGACGAACTTTCAATAACAACACCATCTTTTAGTCATTCTTCTACTTGATCGTTAATTATTTTCTGCACCACAGGAGGAAACCTTCTTGGACTTTGGAATACCGGTTTATCATCTAACGGAAGAATCTTCATTTGGATGGGTGACGTTTTCATCAATACCGGTGAGTAATTCTCCATCATGTTGACAAGCTTACAAACTTTTTCTTCTTTTAGGTTACTTAATCCTGGCAGATCAGCGTAAGTAGATTCCTTATCCAGTTTTATTTCAGCCAAAAAAGAATCATTTTCTTCTCTTTTAGTGTTTACGGTTGAACAACTATTTTTCTTCACGGAAATTACACCACCATTTATGTGGACCACCGAGTGTCTTAGTAAACTCATTCCTATGATTAGAGGGAATTTCATGAAGTTGTTTTCAATAATGTGAACCTCAACATTTTGGTAAAAATCTCCATTAATATCCATTTCAACATTACAGCAACCTTTGCTGAACACATTAGCACCTACGTCTGATATCGCCATTGTATTGTTCCTAAAGATAGATAAAGGATTAATACATTTTAAATATGATTCTTTTATTAAACATATATCGCTGCCCGTATCAACCAAACCTTCCATTATCGTATTATTTATTTTTACCAAAACGCAATTGTTGTTTGTATTTACTGGATGTGCTCTCATTGTTACTGACTTTTTATTTGGACAATTAGGCCTTTTATGTCCAAACTGGTTACACTCAAAACATTTTGGTCCTCGTTCCTTTTCCGGACATTGATGAAACTCATGAGATGACGAACCGCAATTAAAACAGTATTTATTCGGCCGCGACATATTATTATTATTATTTATTCGTTTTATTTCATTAAATTTTTTAGATATGTCCATATTTCTCGCGTCGACATTTTTTAAGTTATAATTTCGATACGTATCTGTTTTGATTTTTTCGTAAATGATTAAGTTTTCTTTTAACTCGCTAAAATTTTTCGCGATGTAAAGAATCGCTTTGTTTCCGGGCGCATCATTTATTCCGTTTATCACGTACGTTATGACCGAGATTTCATCCACTTTAGCTTGCGAAGTAATGTCAATCATTTTGTATAAGTATTCCCGATACGATTCGTTTATTTGTTTCTTCCTCGTTTGCAAAAGTTTATGCAGTTCTGCACTACTAGTTTTTTGTGCAAATTCGTTTATTAATGATTGTTTTAATTGTCTATACGTGAGCGGTTTCGCTTCACATTCTACATACAGTTTCGCGTCACCTTCTAACGAGCGTTTACAAAATATATATTTTTGTAATTCTATTAATCCGGATACGTTCGTACTGTTCGAACTCTTCAAACCACTTTTGCACACTTATGGTTTCTTTACCCGAATATTTTTTAATTAACGATTCGAAATCATTAAAGTTAAATTTAACCGTCGAATTATCAACATCATGTCTTCCATTCACTACTAGCAATTCACTACTTTGTCAACTGAATCTTCGTCGGGGACTCATTTTAAAAGTTTGTAAAAATTAAAAACACAGAAAAATTTATAATAATAAAAAACTTCTTTTTCTTTTATTTTAATAAAAAAAAATTCTAAGCTCTACGTTAACTTAGTTCAGACAAAAAAAATTTTCGTTTTATAGTTAGTTTTACGCTAAATAGAAAAATATATTTTGAGTATTTTAATCACTATTCTATGATATCAAATATGTACAATTTTATTTTTCTCGTTTCAAACTAAATATTATATGTTTTGTTTTTTAAAGTACTTATCTGCTTTTCTTTTTTTTATTTTAGATCACTTCCACGTTAAACCTGGTGCAGTTTTTTTTTTTTTTTTTTATATATATCCCGGTTGAACCCCCAAATGTAGGATTCAAAAAAAAATACACCATAGAATCTTTTTTTTTTTATATAATTATAAGTTAATTTATTTATTAATACTAATGTTAAAAATATTTTGTAAAATCTTATCGTGATAACTTTAAATTTACTGTTACCTTTATAATTAAAACAAATGTTAAAACAATATAAATGATATAAATTTCAATATTTAGAGTATATAAAAAAACGTTTAAAAATTACTAAAAATGTTTAACAAAACTGTTCAATTTCAAAGTTTAAAGTATATAAAAATGTTTAACAAAACTGTTCAATTTCAATGTTTAAAAATTACTAAAAATGTTTAACAAAACTGTTCAATTTCAAAGTTTAAAGTAATTAAAAAAAGCTATTTAACAAAACTATAAACTGTTTAAACTGATGTCAAAATGTCAGGCGGTAAAGTTGTAGAATGTTTACAATGTAAGAAAAAATTTAATTTAAAAAAAAATAATAAAGCGATCCAATGCAATGGTGATTGTAAAAAGTGGTTCCATGATACATGCACTGGATTGGAAAATGAGGAGTTTCAAGATTACTTAGAGGGTGCTGATAAAAAATGGATGTGTACAACCTGTAAGAACAAGAAAAAAATAAGACTTACAATTGATAAGAGTGGTGTTGGCACCTCAAATCTAAACTTGAGCAATCTCAGCAAAAGTACAATAATCAGTAGCAAAAGTGGTTATAATGAAAAAATAATGAGAAAACTAGATGAAATAATAGAAAAGTTAACTACTCATGATAAAGAATTTGAAGAACTCCAAAATGAGGTTAACTCTATCAAAAACCTAATGGATAATCTAATCGAAGAAAATATGCAACTTAAGAATGAAAATAAACAGTTGAAAGATAAAGTGGAGTATAATTTTATAGAAATTGAAACGATGAAACAGAAACGCTTATCTAACATAGTGGAATTCACAGGAATAGAGGAAATAGCTGGCACTTCAATATCTGAATTAATTATAAATATAGCTAAAAGTATTGGTACTGATTTGAAAACAGAGCATATAAATCATTCCTATAGAAGCAAAAAGAGGTGAGCCCGAAAAAATTGTTGTAGAATTTAGTAATTCAGAAATTGTACAAAAAATAATGGAGAAAAAGAAAAATTTTAAAAATTTAAATATGTCTATTTTTGAATCTTACAAATATAAAGGTAATTGCAAATCAATATTTATAAACGAGAAACTAATCTCGTATTTCAGCTTGTTATATAAAAAACCTAGGGATATGCAGAAAAAAAAACTTGTAAAATATGCATGGATTAAAGAGGGTAAAATATTAATTAGAAAAACAGAAAATAGCAAAATTATCCGAGTTTTATCAACATCAAATTTAAATGTTGAATAAACACTATGAAGATTTTATTTTACCACTCAAAATCCATGTAAAAGAAGTTTGTGATTATGTATCTCAAGTTAATTTTCAAAAAAATGATTCACTCAAAATATTATATTTAAATGTTAGAAGCCTAAAGAATAAAATAGAAGACATATCACTTATATTAGAAAGTTTAAAAACAATTGTTCACTTAATTGTATTCACTGAAACTTGGTTGCTTGATTATGAAACTAGTCAGGTTAATTTAATGAATTATAGTAATGTATTTTCATGTAGAAAAACACGTAAAGGAGGTGGCACTGCAATATATATACACAATACACTTAATTATAAACTTCAATATATTTATTCTGATGAATATCATAACATTATAAATATCAGTTTTAACTTCAATAAAAACCATATCTTTGTCTCAGCTATATACAGACCACCTGAAAGAAATTGTGAAAATATAAATAAATTTAATGAAATATTAGAGTATAATTTAGCAGATCTTTCTAAGTATGAAACTTACATATTTGGTGATTTTAATTTTAACATAAACAATGCCTCTTCAGATATTGAAATGTATAAAACTGTTGTGGAAAGTAATGGCTTCTTCTTTTGTGACTATACTACCACTAGACTAATAAGTAAAACCTGTTTAGATCATTTTATTTCTAATAATGTAAAAATAAATACTAATATTACTCACCTAAATACTGAAATTTCTGATCATCAAATTATAATAGCTGAAATAAATAATTATACTTTAAAAAAAAAAATTCTTGATGTTCCAATTAATGTCAAAACAACAGATGTTAGAAAAGTAAAACAAAAATTGAAAGAGTGTCCAATAATATTTATGTCAGATAATGTAAATGACAAATATGAACAATTAAAACAAAATTTAATATTACATACCAGAGATGCCACATGCAATAAAATTATAAAGATAAAGCAAGAAGAAGTACCACCCTGGTTTGATCTTGAATGCAGAAGAATAAATAATATAAACGAGGAAGAATACAGTTGACTTTGTCAACTCTTAGATACCCGTGCGAACCGTTAGTATGTTCACAGCCTGTCACTCTGCTTACAATATTATTTTTTTAATATTTTAGTATTTTAAAATAATTTGGGTGAATTTTATAATTTCTAGTACTATGGGTTGTACATATATTCAAACTATATGTTTATATGTACATTCTTCAAAAGCAGATTCTAACATTCCACATAACGATTATCAATCCAAAACTTTTTCAAATATTCTATAGTACCATTTAATACTAAGCGGTAAATGTATATTAAATTTACTTAGTACAAAATAATAAATATAATTTTAAATATTATATTATATTATATTTAAATATTCCATTGACAGAATAATTTCTTATAAGTACAATAAAATATATATATGTATGTAAATACGGCACTATATAATATACATCTATACTCTTATCATTCATTCACTAGTGACATTGTGACATAATACGATATGTAAATAAACATGATATTATATAAGTATGTATATATATCAATATCATATAAATAAAAATTCTTCAAGCAACCGTTATGTTGTTTATTTATTTACATTTTTTTGTATTACGCATTATATCCTCAACAATTTCAAATTATCGAGTAAAACAAATGCAAAAAATTTGTTGAAATTTGTTAGAAAATTTGAAAAATCAAGTAACATTTTCGTCAATTATAAAGTAACCCTATATTATTAAAAAAAAGTTGTTAACAGAAATAAGAGTATAATGTTGAAGCTTTAATTTTTGTGTATTACTTCAAAAAAATTTTAACAGGTGTTCAAGTTACAGGTGTTTAAAAATAGGAAATTTTTAGTTTTTGACCCCTTACAGCTCCTAAACGGGGGGTGATACAAAAAATTTCTGAAATGACTCATACTTATTTTCAAAGATCTAACTTCTGTCAAAATGTCAAGTTTCCAACTTAAACCGTTTAGAAGATAGAAGGGTTAAAGGATTTTGCAAAATTTGAGTTTTGTATAACGGTAAATTAAGACACCGTATGCCACAAATATATATTTATTGTATATATACTTTTAAAGCTAATAAAAGTAGTAATCGTTTGGAGTTTTCAAAATGAAGGTATACCTTATACAACTTGTGCTATAACAATTTAAATATAGAGCTTTTATGAACCTTTGGGGAGCTGTAGCTCCGTAACGGGTGGGGGCTACAAAAAAAAGTTATTAAAAATAAAATTAATATTTTTGTGAGATCTATCAGCAGTTAAAATTTCATAGCTCTATTTCAAAAAAAATGTGGGGATCTAAAAGTTAGGTGTTCGAGAGCTACCCTAAGTTTTGGTCCAAACTCAACCAAAAAAAATACGGAACCTACAAATTACTCCCAGAATATTTTGTGTAAATTTCAAGATTCTAGCTTTCTTAGTTTTTGAGTTAGCGTGCTGACGGACGGACGGACGGACATGGCTCAAAAGTCTTAGAATTTTTTTCTGATCCGATCCATACCTTTGAAGGTATATCTAGCTCGCTTATTTCGAGGTTTTACAAACGGAGGAGTAATTTTATTATACCCGATCCTATCGTACGGGTATAAAAATTCTAAGCTCTACGTTAACTTAGTTCAGACAAAAAAAATTTTCGTTTTATAGTTAGTTCTACGCTAAATAGAAAAATATATTTTGAGTATTTTAATCACTATTCTGTGATATCAAATATGTACAATTTTATTTTTCTCGTTTCAGACTAAATATTATATGTTTTGTTTTTTAAAGTACTTATCTGCTTTCCTTTTTTTTTGTTTTAGATCACTTCCACGTTAAACCTGGTGCAGTTTTTTTTTTATATATGTCCCGGTTGAGTCCCCAAATGTAGGATTCAAAAAAAAAATACACCATAGAATCTTTTTTTTTTATATAATTATAAGTTAATTTATTTATTAATACTAATGTTAAAAATATTTTGTAAAATCTTATCGTGATAACTTTAAATTTACTGTCAACTTTATAAATAAAACAAATGTTAAAACAATATAAATGATATAAATTTCAATATTTAGAGTATATAAAAAAACGTTTAAAAATTACTAAAAATGTTTAACAAAACTGTTCAATTTCAAAGTTTAAAGTACATAAAAAAAACTATTTACCAAAACTATAAACTGTTTAATTTCAATGTTTAAAAACAACTTAAAATTCAATTATATTATTATCCACGTCCACGCATATCCGAGATGATTATCCTTTTTTTCTTCTTCTTTTATACCTTTGGGCATAACTGCTATTCTATCCCACATATATATATATATATATATAAATACATAATATATATGTATATATAAATACATAATATATATATATACATATTATGTAAATAAATTTCCGGCTATATTCTGAAAATTAAAAAGGGTTTTTTTCAATATTGTAATTTAATAGTTTAAAATACAAAATTTTTACAATATATTAACAATAATTTTTAAATTTTTTTCTTTTTGAAGCCATAAGGAACTGAAGTATAATCATCTGCAAAAACTTGTTTTCTGGAATTTATTCGATATGTCTTTCTTTCAGGAACAGTGATGACTCTGTGATCGTATGTTCGACGAATACTAAGAAATGTTATATTTATTTGTTGAAAATTGTTTAATTTTTTAACTAATTGTTTTATAGAGCCAAAATTTATTTCTTGTGAAGCGTTATAATTTAAATGAAATAAATTTGATTTTGCAAACAGTTTTTTCACATTTGGAGTTGGTACTATATATTTTGTATGCATAGTTCTTTGCACCCCCACTGACAAATTCAGTAATGTAACTTCCTATTCCATATTCTTCAAGCTCATCTGCCACATCTCCTATGAAAACTCGTGTTGAACGATTACATTCTCCTTCACGTGCTACATATATTATTGAATCAGTATCGTAATACAAAACTCGTTCTTTTAAATTGTTTAAATAAGAATACTGTTAATATTGTTTCAGCTGTTTCTTTTTTATATTCCCAATTTACCAAAACTGTTTTTTCGTTTATTGGAGTTATTTAATTTACACTCTTGGAAGGATCAGTAAGAAGAGTAAATAATTCATAAGGCTCATTTATGATTTCAGTTTTTGATTGATTTTCTCTCTGCCCAAATTTACCCCAGCAAGAGTTTAACATTAATTTAGCTAATGATTAAAGTTCAGGATTTTTTTCTATTTCATTAAACTGTAAATTTATGCCTTCCACTTTGGAAAATTTTTCTAAATATTTGCACTTTTCCTTCGGTGTTCTACAAAAGCTAGTCCAGGCAGAAGTTTCTTGTTTAATTTTAAGGAACTTGTTCAACATTTCACTGAAAATTCCTTGTTGTGATGTAAATGGATTAAATTGTTTAACAGTATACTCGTATATTTGCACAATTTTGTATCCCTGTTTAACTGCTTCTCTTACTTCATCTATAACCCATGTTTCTAAAATTGTTAACCCATGTTCCTCATTCATAGAAAAATCTGTTGACTACTGTAAAATGCTAAAATATATAGGTTAACTTCAATTGAAAGCAGCGTTACAACTAATAAGAAATTCAAATGTAAGCATACCAGGAAAAGGAGCTAGTATCAGTGAGCTCAAAAAATATCAATTGTACCTCTCTAAATATCAAATTGTAGTTTTAGATTTCAGAGGGAAATGAAAATTGATTATTTTTGAAGGTGAAGAAGATAAGCAAAAAGATTTGCCAAACATGTACGGAACATTACATGTAGATTAACAACAGATTGTCTCACAGATGTAAACAGTGTTTCTTTTGCAAATCGCCTTCTGCATCTGGCGTAAATTTTCCAAACATTAAATGTGATGTATGCAATCGAAGTTTTAAAGGTCAAACTTGTTTTGATAATCATAAAGCAACATCATCTACAAATAAAAAATCTATTTGTACTCTTATAAATAAGTTCGTGATGGGTTCTGTAAACAGGAACTACCTAGTGTCAAAGACCCCAATACTTATTTAATTGAAAAAATTTTAAAAAGAAAAGGCAATAAAGTATTTTCCAAACATTAAATGTGATGTATGCTATCAAAGTTTTAAAGGTCAAACTTGTTTTGATAATCATAAAGCATCATCATTTACAAATAAAAAATCTATTTCTACTCTTATAAATTCCTATATAAAATGCTTTAAAGTATACAGAGCCGATGTGAATCATATATGCTATGGACATTTGTGTAAAAACTGTAATACGAATTTTGCTTCAGATCACCAATTCTTTATTGCACCATTTAATTAGTTGAAATTAAGAATATATTATATATTTTCTACTATCTCGAAAAAGATAAAGTTATTTTTGGTTTCCGTGTTGTACAAACGCAAAACAAATATTTGAGTTTTATGGCTGTTATTACCATGGCCATCCAAAATGTTTCAAAAATAACAATGATAAAAAATATCAAACACGTTATGAGGCTTCACCATCAAAAGCCAATAAATTACCCTCTTTAGGTTATCAAGTAATTGAAAAGTTGGAGTGTTAATTTCAAAACGAAATGAGGTCAAACGAAACATAGCATTTTCCTCAAAATTTGATAGCGAAAGTTCGATACCTTTAAAACCACATGATGCGTTTTATGGCGGTAGAACAGCAAATATAAGAACATATTATAAATGTGCACCTGGTGAGAAAATAATGTATATAGATATATGCTCACTATATCCCTGAGTGTGTAAATTCAGAAAATTTCTAATGGGTCATCCAAAAGTTCATGTTGGACAAATTGAGTGCAATAAATTAAATTTCAATGATACCGAAGGATTAAAAAAGGTATTTATACTTCCTCCAGTAAAATTCTACCACCCGGCTTTGCCTATAAATCAAATTAATATGCTTATGTTTTCCTGCTTTCAAATATGTAGCTTGGAAATGAATAATGATGACTACTCGCATGAAAATCGTAGTAGGTCAATTTTAACATGGGTTATAGATGAAGTAAGAGAAGCTGTTTAACAGGGATACAAAATTGTGGAATTATACGAAGTATGGAAGTATACTGTTAAACAATTTAATCCGCTTACATCACAAAAAGTGGTTTTCACTGAAATGAGGAACAAGTTCCTTAAAATTAAACAAAAAGCTGTACTTAAAAAATCCTGGACTTTGATCATTAGCTTAATTAATGTTAAACCCTTTCTGGCGTAAATATGGGCAGAGAGAAAATCGATCAAAAACTGAAATCATTAAGGAGCCTAATGAATTATTTACTCTTCGTACTGATTGTTCCAAGAATGTAAATCAAATAACTCCAATAAACAAAAAAAATTTTTTAGAAAATTGGGAATATAAAGAAGATACAGCTGAATCATTATTACCAATTAAATTAAAATTTGTGTAGCTGCTTACACTACCACAGAAGCTCGTTTAAAATTGTGCTCGTTTAAAATTGAATTAAAATTATATTTTGACAAAATGAAATAATTATATTTTGATAATTTCTATGTAATTTGACTGACAAGTGACAGTATTCATTCTACATTTTAAATTTAAAGCAAAACAAACAATTGGTAAGTAAGTACAAAGAACACTTTTTTACTAAAACAAATTATTTAATAATTTAATATTCTAATTTTTAGATGATATTCATGATGTGCTGTAGAGGGATGACTGGGCGGATGACTGGATGCACCGGATCCACAGAAGAACATCAGATAAGTATAAACGTTAATTCATAAAAAATGCTTGGTGGTTTTTTTCTTTTGTTTTGTTTGTAGGTTGAAAAACTAGGATGATGAATAAGCCAACTTCAATCGAGGATTGAACATACTCCCCAGCCTTGACATTATCCTAAAAGGATATCAACAGTAGTAAATATAAACATTGTCCATTTTTTAATAAAATTGTTTTTTGATATTTGACTAATGAAATTGAATTTAATTCTTTTAGGTTATGTTATTGCTTGAAGACCATCGAACCAGATAGAATAACGAACGCGGTGGAATGTTTGCTGTATGAACCTGTTGGCCAGGTAAGAATATTTGCTTGCATGTCAGAACATGAAACGAAAAAATTGTAAGTTAACATCTAAATATAATAAAAGACAAGTTGCTGCTGCTGAGTAGCGTGCCCTACTGTTATGTTAAATGTTAATTTAACAAATGTTATACTATGAAAAAAAAAGAAACGTACATCTGATATTTACCCATATAACAGATAGAAAACAATATATATTATAATGTTATGCTATCAAATGAAAGAAAAAACAAGGCAGTGTATAAATCAAAGTTTTTAGAGGGTCGTATTTTTAAGTAGAACATTATAAAATGCAATAATATTTTTATTTAAATTTTGCTAAGTAACATTTTCTTAAATTTTTAAAAATTTTGCCATAATATAGTATAATTTTAGAATCAGAAGTTTAGCCCATAATATAGATATCTGAATAAAAATATGGGTATACATATATTAGATTTATTATAGATTTATTATTTTTTATATAGGCAACACTTATTTATATGAATGAATGGACGGTAAACATAAACGAACAAAAAAAAAATTCAGAATGTTCTATAGGTTATAATTTATATTTTTTAAATAGACTCATGTATAAATTTAATATTTAAAAAAAATAACAGAAAACAAAAAAAAAAGTAAAATGTAATACTGCGTAGAAAAATAAAAACGAATACAAAAAAAAGAGAACAAAATGTTACTTTGATTGTTTTTAAATATTTTTAAAGAAAAAAAGAACTATTAAAATGTTATGATTTTAAAAGAAAAAAACATACCTCTGATATTGACGTACATAACAGATAGAAAAAAGAAATATTAAATGTTATGCTATGAAAAGAAAGAAACGTACATCTGATATTTAGGTACATAACAGATAGAAAAAAAGAATTAAAATGTTATGCTATAAAAAGAATGAAAAAACAAGGCAGTGCATAAATCAAAGTTTATAAAGAGTTGCATTTTTAAGTAGAAATTATAAAAAAATAAAGCAGTGCGTAAAACCAAAGCTTTTAAAGGAGCGCAATTTAAATTATAAAATCACAATTTTCAATTAAATTTTGAATGTGTAACATTTTCTTAATTTTATGCTTCTTTTATGATTTTTATTTTCTAAAACTTCAACATTATATGCACAGCCAATTTTTATTGTTTTACATAAAAGGTGCGTAAAACTTACGATGTGAATATTTTGTAGAGAAAGCGATAGAATATAAAGAGACAGAATATTATTACGGATAGAGTAAAAATTTGGTTGAAAAATATAACAAAAAAAGTTTTGAAGCATTTGCTATGGCAATCATAGAAAAATATAACAAGTGTACTATATATTATTGCTATGGCAACATAGAAAAATACAACAAGTGTACTTCTAAATATAATGAAAGGCAAGGTGCTGCTGATTAGCGTGCCCTACTGTTACGTTAAATGTTAATTTAACAAATGTTATGCTATGAAAAGAAAGAAACGTGTATCTAATATTTACGTACATAACAGATAAAAAACAATAAATATTAAAATGTTATCCTACGAAAAGAAAGAAAAAACAAGGCAGTGTATAAATCAAAGTTTTTAGAGGGTCGTATTTTTAAGTAGAACATTATAAAATTGCAATAATATTTTTATTTAAATTTTGCTAAGTAACATTTTCTTAATTTTTTAAAAATTTTCCCATAATATAGTACAATTTCAGAATCAGAAGTTTAGCCCATAATATAGATATATGAATAAAAATATGGGTATACATATATTAGATTTATTATAGATTTATTATTTTTTATATAGGCAACAGTTATTAATATGAATGAATGGACGGTAAACATAAACGAACATAAAAAAATTCAAAATGTTCTATAGGTTATAATTTATATTTTTTAAATAGACTATATGTATAAATTTAATATTTAAAAAAAATAAAAGAAATACTTAGCGTACGTAAATAACAGAAAACAAAAAAAAAATAAATGTAATACTGCGAAGAAAAATAAAAACGAATGGAAAAAAAGAGAACAGAAAATGTTACTTTGACTGTTTTTAAATATTTTTAAAGAAAAAAAGAACTATTAAAATATTATGATTTTAAAAGAAAAAAACATACCTCTGATATTTACGTACATAACAGATAGAAAAAAGAAATATTAAATGTTATGCTATGAAAAGAAAGAAACGTACATCTGATATTTAGGTACATAACAGATAGAAAAAAAGAATTAAAATGTTATGCTATAAAAAGAATGAAAAAACAAGGCAGTGCATAAATCAAAGTTTTTAAAGAGTTGCATTTTTAAGTAGAAATTATAAAAAAATAAAGCAGTGCGTAAAACCAAAGCTTTTAAAGGAGCGCAATTTAAATTATAAAATCACAATTTTCAATTAAATTTTGAATGTGTAACATTTTCTTAATTTTATGCTTCTTTTATGATTTTTATTTTCTAAAACTTCAACATTATATGCACAGCCAATTTTTATTGTTTTACATAAAAGGTGCGTAAAACTTACGGTGTGAAGATATTGTAGAGAAAGCGATAGATAAAGAGACAAAATATTATTACGGATAGAATAAAAATTTGTTTGAAAAATATAACAAAAAAAGTTTTGAAGCATTTGCTATGGCAACCATAGAAAAATATAACAAGTGTACTATATATTATTGCTATGGCAACATAGAAAAATATAACAAGTATATACTTCTAAATATAATAAAAGGCAAGCTGCTGCTGATTAGTGTGCCCTACTGTTACGTTAAATGTTAATTTAACCAATGTTATGCTATGAAAAGAAAGAAACGTGTATCTAATATTTACGTACATAACAGATAAAAAACAATAAATATTAAAATGTTATCCTACGAAAAGAAAGAAAAAGCAAGGCAGTGTATAAATCAAAGTTTTTAGAGGGTCGTATTTTTAAGTAGAACATTATAAAATTGCAATAATATTTTTATTTAAATTTTGCTAAGTAACATTTTCTTAATTTTTTAAAAATTTTGCCATAATATAGTACAATTTAAGAATCAAAAGTTTAGTCCATAATATAGATATATGAATAAAAATATGGGTATATACATATATTATGTAGTTAATTATAAAAAAAATAAGGCAGTGCGTAAAACCAAAGCTTTTAAAGGAGCGCAATTTAAATTATAAAATCGCAATTTTCAATTAAATTTTCAATGTGTAACATTTTCTTAAATTTATGCTTCTTTTATGATTTTTATTTTCTAAATCTTAAACCTTATATGCACAGCCAATTTTTATTGTTTTACATAAAAGGTGCGCAGAACTTACGGTGTGAAGATTTTGTAACGAAAGCTACAGATAAAGAGGCAGAATATTATTACGGATAGAGTAAAAATTTGTTTGAAAAATATAACAAAAAAAGTTTTGAAACATTTGCTATGGCAACCATAGAAAAATATAACAAGTGTACTATATATTATAATTAGGTAAATGTATCAGATCAGTATAGTTTAGTTTCAAAATTATAAAGTTTGATACTGTATTTTTTTCGAAGCGAAAATATTTGTTACTATTGGCAAAAATTTATTTCCCATTGGTTTTTAATCCAACCTTTGGTTTTTTAATCCAAAGCTTGATAAAGAAATTTACAAGAGATGAGATTTATTAAATAATCATTTTTATTACATTTTTGAAAGAATCATTGATACTTCACATTTTTGATACTTCACAGCATCATTGAGGTTTTTAATTGTTTAAAACACTTTAGCAATAAATTTTACATTTATCGATATCTAAATATAATACATATAAGTATTTGAATAAATTTACTAAAATTAAATTGTTCATAAAACTGAGGAAACTTTCACAAAAGCTATATTTTTCTACTTATACCCGTCGTATGACGGGCTTTTTTACTAGTTAGTTATAAGATATAAGTATTGACAATCAGTATATATGTATGACGTAATTTATAAGTAGGTGTAGGTTCTATCTATTTTTGATAGGTATTGTTAGGATCATAATCGTTTAAATGTATGATGTAGGCAAAAGGCGAAAAAAAAGAATTTTTATTTGTTTTTTTTTACGTTATTATTTCGATTCGTATCTGTTTTGATTTTTTCGTAAATGATTAAGTTTTCTTTTAACTCGTTAAAATTTTTCGCGATGTAAAAAATGGCTTTGTTTCCGGGCGCATCATTTATTCCGTTTATCACGTACGTTATGACCGAGATTTCATCCACTTTAGCTTGCGAAGCAATGTCAATCATTTTGTATAAGTATTCTCGATACGATTCCTTTATTTGTTTCTTCCGCGTTTGCAAAATTTTATGCACTTCTGCACTACTAGTTTTTTGTGCAAATTCGTTTATTAATGATTGTTTTAATTGTCTATAAGTGAGCGGTTTCTCTTCATATTCTACATACAGTTTCGCGTCACCTTCTAACGAGCGTTTACAAAATATATATTTTTGTAATTCTATTAATCCGGATACGTTCGTACTGTTCGAACTCTTCAAACCACTTTTGCACACTTATGGTTTCTTTACCCGAATATTTTTTAATTAACGATTCGAAATCATTAAAGTTAAATTTAACCGTCGAATTATCAACATCATATCTTTCATTCACGAATGGCAATTCGCTACTTTGTCAACTGAATCTTCGTCGGGCACTCATTTTAAAAGTTTGTAAAAATTAAAATAGAAAAATTTATAATAATAAAAACTGCTTTTTCTTTTATTTTAATAAAAAAAGAGGAAGAATACAGTTGACTTTGTCAACTCTTAGATACCCGTACGAACCGTTAGTATGTTCACAGCCTGTCACTCTGCTTACAATATTATTTTTTTAATATTTTAGTATTTTAAAATAATTTGGGCGAATTTTATAATTTCTAGTACTATGGGTTGTACATATATTCAAACTATATGTTTATATGTACATTCTTCAAAAGCAGATTCTAACCTTCCACATAACGATTATCAATCCAAAACTTTTTCAAATATTCTATAGTACCATTTAATACTAAGCGGTAAATGTATATTAAATTTACTTAGTACAAAATAATAAATATAATTTTAAATATTATATTATATTATATTTAAATATTCCATTGACAGAATAATTTCTTATAAGTACAATAAAATACATATATGTATGTAAATACGGCACTATATAATATACATCTATACTCTTATCATTCATTCACTAGTGACATTGTGACATAATACGATATGTAAATAAACATGATATTATATAAGTATGTATATATATCAATATCATATAAATAAATATTCTTCAAGCAACCGTTATGTTGTTTATTTATTTACATTTTTTGTATTACGCATCATATCCTCAACAATTTCAAATTATCGAGTAAAACAAATGCAAAAAATTTGTTGAAATTTGTTAGAAAATTTGAAAAATCAAGTAACATTTTCGTCAATTATAAAGTAACCCTATATTATTAAAAAAAGTTGTTGACAGAAATAAGAGTATAATGTTGAAGCTTTAATTTTTGTGTATTACTTCAAAAAAATTTTAACAGGTGTTCAAGTTACAGGTGTTTAAAAATAGGAAATTTTTAGTTTTTGACCCCTTACAGCTCCTAAACGGGGAGTGATACAAAAAAAATTTCTGAAATGACTCATACTTATTTTCAAAGATGTAACTTCTGTCAAAATTTCAAGTTTCCAACTTAAACCGTTTAGAAGATAGAAGGGTTAAAGGATTTTGCAAAATTTGAGTTTCGTATAACGGTAAATTAAGACACCGTATGCCACAAATATATATTTATTGTATATATACTTTTAAAGCTAATAAAAGTAGTAATCGTTTGGAGTTTTCAAAATGAAGGTATACCTTATACAACTTGTGCTATAACAATTTAAATATAGAGCTTTTATGAACCTTTGGGGAGCTGTAGCTCCGTAACGGGTGGGGGCTACAAAAAAAAGTTATTAAAAATAAAGTTAATATTTTTGTGAGGTCTATCAGCAGTAAAAATTTCATAGCTCTATTTCAAAAAAAATGTGGGGATCTAAAAGTTAGGTGTTCGAGAGCTACCCTAAGTTTTGGTCCAAACTCAACCAAAAAAAATAGGGAACCTACAAATTACTCCCAGAATATTTTGTGTAAATTTCAAGATTCTAGCTTTCTTAGTTTTCGAGTTAGCGTGCTGACGGACGGACGGACGGACATGGCTCAAAAGTCTTAGAATTTTTTTCTGATCCGATCCATACCTTTGAAGGTATATCTAGCTCGCTTATTTCGAGGTGTTACAAACGGAGGAGTAATTTTATTATACCCGATCCTATCGTACGGGTATAAAAATTCTAAGCTCTACGTTAACTTAGTTCAAACAAAAAAAATTTTCGTTTTATAGTTAGTTTTACGCTAAATAGAAAAATATATTTTGAGTATTTTAATCACTATTCTGTGATATCAAATATGTACAATTTTATTTTTCTCATTTCAGACTAAATATTATATGTTTTGTTTTTTAAAGTAATTATCTGCTTTCCTTTTTTTTTGTTTTAGATCACTTCCACGTTAAACCTGGTGCAGTTTTTTTTTTATATATGTCCCGGTTGAGTCCCCAAATGTAGGATTCAAAAAAAAAATACACCATAGAATCTTTTTTTTTTTATATAATTATAAGTTAATTTATTTATTAATACTAATGTTAAAAATATTTTGTAAAATCTTATCGTGATAACTTTAAATTTACTGTCAACTTTATAAATAAAACAAATGTTAAAACAATATAAATGATATAAATTTCAATATTTAGAGTATATAAAAAAACGTTTAAAAATTACTAAAAATGTTTAACAAAACTGTTCAATTTTAAAGTTTAAAGTACATAAAAAAAACTATTTACCAAAACTATAAACTGTTTAATTTCAATGTTTAAAAACAACTTAAAATTCAATTATATTATTATCCACGTCCACGCATATCCGAGATGATTATCCTTTTTTTCTTCTTCTTTTATACCTTTGGGCATAACTGCTATTCTATCCCACATATAAATATATATATAAATACATAATATATATGTATATATAAATACATAATATATATATATACATATTATGTAAATAAATTTTCGGCTATATTCTGAAAATTAAAAAGGGTTTTTTTCAATATTGTAATTTAATAGTTTAAAATACAAAATTTTTACAATATATTAACAATAATTTTTAAATTTTTTTCTTTTTGAAGCCATAAGGAACTGAAGTATAATCATCTGCAAAAACTTGTTTTCTGGAATTTATTCGATATGTCTTTCTTTCAGGAACAGTGATGACTCTGTGATCGTATGTTCGACGAATACTAAGAAATGTTATATTTATTTGTTGAAAATTGTTTAATTTTTTAACTAATTGTTTCATAGAGCCAAAATTTATTTCTTGTGAAGCGTTATAATTTAAATGAAATAAATTTGATTTTGCAAACAGTTTTTTCACATTTGGAGTTGGTACTATATATTTTGTATGCATAGTTCTTTGCACCCCCACTGACAAATTCAGTAATGTAACTTCCTATTCCATATTCTTCAAGCCATCTGCCACATCTCCTATCAAAACTCGTGTTGGACGATTATATTCTCCTTCACGTGCTACATATATTATTGAATCAGTATCGTAATACAAAACTCGTTCTTTTAAATTGTTTAAATAAGAATACTGTTAATATTGTTTCAGATGTTTCTTTTTTATATTCCCAATTTACCAAAACTGTTTTTTCGTTTATTGGAGTTATTTAATTTACACTCTTGGAAGGATCAGTAAGAAGAGTAAATAATTCATAAGGCTCATTTATGATTTCAGTTTTTGATTGATTTTCTCTCTGCTCAAATTTACCCCAGCAAGAGTTTAACATTAATTTAGCTAATGATTAAAGTTCAGGATTTTTTTCTATTTCATTAAACTGTAAATTTATGCCTTCCACTTTGGAAAATTTTTCTAAATATTTGCACTTTTCCTTCGGTGTTCTACAAAAGCTAGTCCAGGCAGAAGTTTCTTGTTTAATTTTAAGGAACTTGTTCATCATTTCAGTGAAAATTCCTTGTTGTGATGTAAATGGATTAAATTGTTTAACAGTATACTCGTATATTTGCACAATTTTGTATCCCTGTTTAACTGCTTCTCTTACTTAATCTATAACCCATGTTCCTAAAATTGTTAACCCATGTTCCTCATTCATAGAAAAATCTGTTGACTACTGTAAAATGCGAAAATATATAGCTTAACTTCAATTGAAAGCAGCGTTACAACTAATAAGAAATTCAAATGTAAGCATACCAGGAAAAGGAGCTAGTATCAGTGAGCTCAAAAAATATCAACTGTACCTCTCTAAATATCAAATTGTAGTTTTAGATTTCAGAGGGAAATGAAAATTGATTATTTTTGAAGGTGAAGAAGATAAGCAAAAAGATTTGCCAAACATGTACGGAACATTACATGTAGATTAACAACAGATTGTCTCACAGATGTAAACAGTGTTCCTTTTGCAAATCGTCTTCTGCATCTGGCGTAAATTTTCCAAACATTAAATGTGATGTATGCAATCGAAGTTTTAAAGGTCAAACTTGTTTTGATAATCATAAAGCAACATCATCTACAAATAAAAAATCTATTTGTACTCTTATAAATAAGTTCGTGATGGGTTCTGTAAACATGAACTACCTAGTGTCAAAGACCCCAATACTTATTTAATTGAAAAAATTTTAAAAAGAAAAGGCAATAAAGTATTTTCCAAACATTAAATGTGATGTATGCTATCAAAGTTTTAAAGGTCAAACTTGTTTTGATAATCATAAAGCATCATCATTTACAAATAAAAAATCTATTTCTACTCTTATAAATTCCTATATAAAATGCTTTAAAGTATACAGAGCCGATGTGAATCATATATGCTATGGACATTTGTGTAAAAACTGTAATACGAATTTTGCTTCAGATCACCAATTCTTTATTGCACCATTTAATTAGTTGAAATTAAGAATATATTATATATTTTCTACTATCTCGAAAAAGATAAAGTTATTTTTGGTTTCCGTGTTGTACAAACGCAAAACAAATATTTGAGTTTTATGGCTGTTATTACCATGGCCATCCAAAATGTTTCAAAAATAACAATGATAAAAAATATCAAAACCGTTATGAGGCTTCACCATCAAAAGCCAGTAAATTACCCTCTTTAGGTTATCAAGTAATTGAAAAGTTGGAGTGTTAATTTCAAAACGAAATGAGGTCAAACGAATACATAGCATTTTCCTCAAAATTTGAGAGCGAAAGTTCGATACCTTTAAAACCACATGATGCGTTTTATGGCGATAGAACAGCAAATATAAGAACATATTATAAATGTGCACCTGGTGAGAAAATAATGTATATAGATATATGCTCACTATATCCCTGAGTGTGTTAATTCAGAAAATTTCTAATGGGTCATCCAAAAGTTCATGTTGGACAAATTGAGTGCAATAAATTAAATTTCAATGATACCGAAGGATTAAAAAAGGTATTTATACTTCCTCCAGTAAAATTCTACCACCCGGCTTTGCCTATAAATCAAATTAATATGCTTATGTTTTCCTGCTTTCAAACATGTAGCTCGGAAATGAATAATGATGACTACTCGCATGAAAATCGTAGTAGGTCAATTTTAACATGGGTTATAGATGAAGTAAGAGAAGCTGTTAAACAGGGATACAAAATTGTGGAATTATACGAAGTATGGAAGTATACTGTTAAACAACTTAATCCGCTTACATCACAAAAAGTGGTTTTCACTGAAATGAGGAACAAGTTCCTTAAAATTAAACAAAAAGCTGTACTTAAAAAATCCTGGACTTTGATCATTAGCTTAATTAATGTTAAACCCTTTCTGGCGTAAATATGGGCAGAGAGAAAATCAATCAAAAACTGAAATCATTAAGGAGCCTAATGAATTATTTACTCTTCGTACTGATCGTTCCAAGAATGTAAATCAAATAACTCCAATAAACAAAAAAAATTTTTTAGAAAATTGGGAATATAAAGAAGATACAGCTGAATCATTATTACCAATTAAATTAAAATTTGTGTAGCTGCTTACACTACCACAGAAGCTCGTTTAAAATTGTGCTCGTTTAAAATTGAATTAAAATTATATTTTGACAAAATGAAATAATTATATTTTGATAATTTCTATGTAATTTGACTGACAAGTGACAGTATTCATTCTACATTTTAAATTTAAAGCAAAACAAACAATTGGTAAGTACAAAGAACACTTTTTTACTAAAACAAATTATTTAATAATTTAATATTCTAATTTTTAGATGATATTCATGATGTGCTGTAGGGGGATGACTGGACGGATGACTGGGTGCACCGGATCCACAGAAGAACATCAGATAAGTATAAACGTTGATTCATAAAAAATGCTTGGTGGTTTTTTTCTTTTGTTTTGTTTGTAGGTTGAAAAACTAGGATGATGAATAAGCCAACTTCAATCGAGGATTGAACATACTCCCCAGCCTTGACATTATCCTAAAAGGATATCAACAGTAGTAACTATAAACAATGTCCATTTTTTAATAAAATTGTTTTTTGATATTTGACTAATGAAATTGAATTTAATTCTTTTAGGTTATGTTATTGCTTGAAGACCATCGAACCAGATAGAATAACGAACGCGGTGGAATGTTTGCTGTATGAACCTGTTGGCCAGGTAAGAATATTTGCTTGCATGTCAGAACATGAAACGAAAAAATTGTAAGTTAACATCTAAATATAATAAAAGACAAGTTGCTGCTGCTGAGTAGCGTGCCCTACTGTTATGTTAAATGTTAATTTAACAAATGTTATACTATGAAAAAAAAAGAAACGTACATCTGATATTTACCCATATAACAGATAGAAAACAATATATATTATAATGTTATGCTATCACATGAAAGAAAAAACAAGGCAGTGTATAAATCAAAGTTTTTAGAGGGTCGTATTTTTAAGTAGAACATTATAAAATGCAATAATATTTTTATTTAAATTTTGCTAAGTAACATTTTCTTAAATTTTTAAAAATTTTGCCATAATATAGTATAATTTTAGAATCAGAAGTTTAGCCCATAATATAGATATCTGAATAAAAATATGGGTATACATATATTAGATTTATTATAGATTTATTATTTTTTATATAGGCAACACTTATTTATATGAATGAATGGACGGTAAACATAAACGAACAAAAAAAAAATTCAGAATGTTCTATAGGTTATAATTTATATTTTTTAAATAGACTCATGTATAAATTTAATATTTAAAAAAAATAACAGAAAACAAAAAAAAAAGTAAAATGTAATACTGCGTAGAAAAATAAAAACGAATACAAAAAAAAGAGAACAAAATGTTACTTTGATTGTTTTTAAATATTTTTAAAGAAAAAAAGAACTATTAAAATGTTATGATTTTAAAAGAAAAAAACATACCTCTGATATTGACGTACATAACAGATAGAAAAAAGAAATATTAAATGTTATGCTATGAAAAGAAAGAAACGTACATCTGATATTTAGGTACATAACAGATAGAAAAAAAGAATTAAAATGTTATGCTATAAAAAGAATGAAAAAACAAGGCAGTGCATAAATCAAAGTTTATAAAGAGTTGCATTTTTAAGTAGAAATTATAAAAAAATAAAGCAGTGCGTAAAACCAAAGCTTTTAAAGGAGCGCAATTTAAATTAGAAAATCACAATTTTCAATTAAATTTTGAATGTGTAACATTTTCTTAATTTTATGCTTCTTTCATGATTTTTATTTTCTAAAACTTCAACATTATATGCACAGCCAATTTTTATTGTTTTACATAAAAGGTGCGTAAAACTTACGATGTGAATATTTTGTAGAGAAAGCGATAGAATATAAAGAGACAGAATATTATTACGGATAGAGTAAAAATTTGGTTGAAAAATATAACAAAAAAAGTTTTGAAGCATTTGCTATGGCAATCATAGAAAAATATAACAAGTGTACTATATATTATTGCTATGGCAACATAGAAAAATACAACAAGTGTACTTCTAAATATAATGAAAGGCAAGGTGCTGCTGATTAGCGTGCCCTACTGTTACGTTAAATGTTAATTTAACAAATGTTATGCTATGAAAAGAAAGAAACGTGTATCTAATATTTACGTACATAACAGATAAAAAACAATAAATATTAAAATGTTATCCTACGAAAAGAAAGAAAAAACAAGGCAGTGTATAAATCAAAGTTTTTAGAGGGTCGTATTTTTAAGTAGAACATTATAAAATTGCAATAATATTTTTATTTAAATTTTGCTAAGTAACATTTTCTTAATTTTTTAAAAATTTTCCCATAATATAGTACAATTTCAGAATCAGAAGTTTAGCCCATAATATAGATATATGAATAAAAATATGGGTATACATATATTAGATTTATTATAGATTTATTATTTTTTATATAGGCAACAGTTATTAATATGAATGAATGGACGGTAAACATAAACGAACATAAAAAAATTCAAAATGTTCTATAGGTTATAATTTATATTTTTTAAATAGACTATATGTATAAATTTAATATTTAAAAAAAATAAAAGAAATACTTAGCGTACGTAAATAACAGAAAACAAAAAAAAAATAAATGTAATACTGCGAAGAAAAATAAAAACGAATGGAAAAAAAGAGAACAGAAAATGTTACTTTGACTGTTTTTAAATATTTTTAAAGAAAAAAAGAACTATTAAAATATTATGATTTTAAAAGAAAAAAACATACCTCTGATATTTACGTACATAACAGATAGAAAAAAGAAATATTAAATGTTATGCTATGAAAAGAAAGAAACGTACATCTGATATTTAGGTACATAACAGATAGAAAAAAAGAATTAAAATGTTATGCTATAAAAAGAATGAAAAAACAAGGCAGTGCATAAATCAAAGTTTTTAAAGAGTTGCATTTTTAAGTAGAAATTATAAAAAAATAAAGCAGTGCGTAAAACCAAAGCTTTTAAAGGAGCGCAATTTAAATTATAAAATCACAATTTTCAATTAAATTTTGAATGTGTAACATTTTCTTAATTTTATGCTTCTTTCATGATTTTTATTTTCTAAAACTTCAACATTATATGCACAGCCAATTTTTATTGTTTTACATAAAAGGTGCGTAAAACTTACGATGTGAAGATTTTGTAGAGAAAGCGATAGATAAAGAGACAAAATATTATTACGGATAGAATAAAAATTTGTTTGAAAAATATAACAAAAAAAGTTTTGAAGCATTTGCTATGGCAACCATAGAAAAATATAACAAGTGTACTATATATTATTGCTATGGCAACATAGAAAAATATAACAAGTATATACTTCTAAATATAATAAAAGGCAAGCTGCTGCTGATTAGTGTGCCCTACTGTTACGTTAAATGTTAATTTAACCAATGTTATGCTATGAAAAGAAAGAAACGTGTATCTAATATTTACGTACATAACAGATAAAAAACAATAAATATTAAAATGTTATCCTACGAAAAGAAAGAAAAAGCAAGGCAGTGTATAAATCAATGTTTTTAGAGGGTCGTATTTTTAAGTAGAACATTATAAAATTGCAATAATATTTTTATTTAAATTTTGCTAAGTAACATTTTCTTAATTTTTTAAAAATTTTGCCATAATATAGTACAATTTAAGAATCAAAAGTTTAGTCCATAATATAGATATATGAATAAAAATATGGGTATATACATATATTATGTAGTTAATTATAAAAAAAATAAAGCAGTGCGTAAAACCAAAGCTTTTAAAGGAGCGCAATTTAAATTATAAAATCGCAATTTTCAATTAAATTTTCAATGTGTAACATTTTCTTAAATTTATGCTTCTTTTATGATTTTTATTTTCTAAATCTTAAACCTTATATGCACAGCCAATTTTTATTGTTTTACATAAAAGGTGCGCAGAACTTACGGTGTGAAGATTTTGTAACGAAAGCTACAGATAAAGAGGCAGAATATTATTACGGATAGAGTAAAATTTGTTTGAAAAATATAACAAAAAAAGTTTTGAAGCATTTGCTATGGCAACCATAGAAAAATATAACAAGTGTACTATATATTATAATTAGGTAAATGTATCAGATCAGTATAGTTTAGTTTCAAAATTATAAAGTTTGATACTGTATTTTTTTCGAAGCGAAAATATTTGTTACTATTGGCAAAAATTTATTTCCCATTGGTTTTTAATCCAACCTTTGGTTTTTTAATCCAAAGCTTGATAAAGAAATTTACAAGAGATGAGATTTATTAAATAATCATTTTTATTACATTTTTGAAAGAAACTACTTCACAGCATCATTGAGGTTTTTAATTATTTAAAACACTTTAGCAATAAATTTTACATTTATCGATATCTAAATATAATACATTTAAGTATTTGAATAAATTTACTAAAATTAAATTGTTCATAAAACTGAGGAAACTTTCACAAAAGCTATATTTTTCTACTTATACCCGTCGTATGACGGGCTTTTTTACTAGTTAGTTATAAGATATAAGTATTGACAATCAGTATATATGTATGACGTAATTTATAAGTAGGTGTAGGTTCTATCTATTTTTGATAGGTATTGTTAGGATCATAATCGTTTAAATGTATGATGTAGGCAAAAGGCGAAAAAAAAGAATTTTTATTTGTTTTTTTTTACGTTATTATTTCGATTCGTATCTGTTTTGATTTTTTCGTAAATGATTAAGTTTTCTTTTAACTCGTTAAAATTTTTCGCGATGTAAAAAATGGCTTTGTTTCCGGGCGCATCATTTATTCCGTTTATCACGTACGTTATGTCCGAAATTTCATCCACTTTAGCTTGCGAAGCAATGTCAATCATTTTGTATAAGTATTCTCGATACGATTCGTTTATTTGTTTCTTCCGCGTTTGCAAAATTTTATGCACTTCTGCACTACTAGTTTTTTGTGCAAATTCGTTTATTAATGATTGTTTTAATTGTCTATAAGTGAGCGGTTTCTCTTTATATTCTACATACAGTTTCGCGTCACCTTCTAACGAGCGTTTACAAAATATATATTTTTGTAATTCTATTAATCCGAACGTATCCGCGTACTGTTCGAACTCTTCAAACCACTTTTGCACACTTATGGTTTCTTTACCCGAATATTTTTTAATTAACGATTCGAAATCATTAAAGTTAAATTTAACCGTCGAATTATCAACATCATATCTTTCATTCACGAATGGCAATTCGCTACTTTGTCAACTGAATTTTCTTCGGGCACTCATTTTAAAAGTTTGTAAAAATTAAAACAGAAAAATTTATAATAATAAAAACTTCTTTTTCTTTTATTTTAATAAAAAACGAGGAAGAATACAGTTGACTTTGTCAACTCTTAGATACCCGTACGAACCGTTAGTATGTTCACAGCCTGTCACTCTGCTTACAATATTATTTTTTTAATATTTTAGTATTTTAAAATAATTTGGGTGAATTTTATAATTTCTAGTACTATGGGTTGTACATATATTCAAACTATATGTTTATATGTACATTCTTCAAAAGCAGATTCTAACCTTCCACATAACGATTATCAATCCAAAACTTTTTCAAATATTCTATAGTACCATTTAATACTAAGCGGTAAATGTATATTAAATTTACTTAGTATACAAAATAATAAATATAATTTTAAATATTATATTATATTATATTTAAATATTCCATTGACAGAATAATTTCTTATAAGTACAATAAAATACATAAATGTATGTAAAAGGGGCACTATATAATATACATCTATACTCTTATCATTATACATACGCATTATATCCTCAACAATTTCAAATTATAGAGTAAAAGAAATGCAAAAAATTTGTTGAAGAAATTTGTTAGAAAATTTGAAAAATCAAGTAACATTTTCGTCAATTATAAAGTAACCCTATATTATTAAAAAAAGTTGTTGACAGAAATAAGAGTATAATGTTGAAGCTTTAATTTTTGTGTATTACTTCAAAAAAATTTTAACAGGTGTTCAAGTTACAGGTGTTTAAAAATAGGAAATTTTTAGTTTTTGACCCCTTACAGCTCCTAAACGGGGGTGATACAAAAAAAAATTCTGAAATGACTCATACTTATTTTCAAAGATCTAACTTCTGTCAAAATTTCAAGTTTTCAACTTAAACCGTTTAGAAGATAGAAGTGTTAAAGGATTTTGCAAAATTTGAGTTTCGTATAACGGTAAATTAAGACACCATATGCCACAAATATATATTTATTGTATATATACTTTTAAAGCTAATAAAAGTAGTAATCGTTTAGAGTTTTCAAAATGAAGGTATACCTTATACAACTTGTGCTAAAAGAATTTAAATATAGAGCTTTTATGAACCTTTGGGGAGCTGTAGCTCCGTAACGGGTGGGGCTACAAAAAAAAGTTATTAAAAATAAAATTAATATTTTTGTGAGATCTATCAGCAGTTAAAATTTCATAGCTCTATTTCAAAAAAAATGTGGGGATCTAAAAGTTAGGTGTTCGAGAGCTACCCTAAGTTTTGGTCCAAACTCAACCAAAAAAAATAGGGAACCTACAAATTACTCCCAGAATATTTTGTGTAAATTTCAAGATTCTAGCTTTCTTAGTTTTTGAGTTAGCGTGCTGACGGACGGACGGACGGACATGGCTCAAAAGTCTTAGAATTTTTTTCTGGTCCGATCCATACCTTTGAAGGTATATCTAGCTCGCTTATTTCGAGGTGTTACAAACGGAGGAGTAATTTTATTATACCCGATCCTATCGTACGGGTATACAAATTCTAAGCTCTACGTTAAGTTCTCAGTTAAGTTCAGACAAAAAAAATTTTCGTTTTATAGGTAGTTTTACGCTAAATAGAAAAATATATTTTGAGTATTTTAATCACTATTCTGTGATATCAAATATGTACAATTTTATTTTTCTCGTTTCAGACTAAATATTATATGTTTTGTTTTTTAAAGTACTTATCTGCTTTCCTTTTTTTTTGTTTTAGATCACTTCCACGTTAAACCTGGTGCAGTTTTTTTTTTATATATGTCCCGATTGAGTCCCCAAATGTAGGATTCAAAAAAAAAATACACCATAGAATCTTTTTTTTTTTATATAATTATAAGTTAATTTATTTATTAATACTAATGTTAAAAATATTTTGTAAAATCTTATCGTAATAACTTTAAATTTACTGTCAACTTTATAAATAAAACAAATGTTAAAAAAATATAAATGATATAAATTTCAAAATTTAGAGTATATAAAAAAACGTTTAAAAATTACTAAAAATGTTTAACAAAACTGTTCAATTTCAAAGTTTAAAGTACATAAAAAAAACTATTTACCAAAACTATAAACTGTTTAATTTCAATGTTTAAAAACAACCTAAAATTCAATTATATTATTATCCACGTCCACGCATATCCGAGATGATTATCCTTTTTTTCTTCTTCTTTTATACCTTTGGGCATAACTGCTATTCTATCCCACATATATATATATATATAAATACATAATATATATGTATATATAAATACATAATATATATATATACATATTATGTAAATAAATTTTCGGCTATATTCTGAAAATTAAAAAGGGTTTTTTTCAATATTGTAATTTAATAGTTTAAAATACAAAATTTTTACAATATATTAACAATAATTTTTAAATTTTTTTCTTTTTGAAGCCATAAGGAACTGAAGTATAATCATCTGCAAAAACTTGTTTTCTGGAATTTATTCGATATGTCTTTCTTTCAGGAACAGTGATGACTCTGTGATCGTATGTTCGACGAATACTAAGAAATGTTATATTTATTTGTTGAAAATTGTTTAATTTTTTAACTAATTGTTTCATAGAGCCAAAATTTATTTCTTGTGAAGCGTTATAATTTAAATGAAATAAATTTGATTTTGCAAACAGTTTTTTCACATTTGGAGTTGGTACTATATATTTTGTATGCATAGTTCTTTGCACCCCCACTGACAAATTCAGTAATGTAACTTCCTATTCCATATTCTTCAAGCCCATCTGCCACATCTCCTATCAAAACTCGTGTTGGACGATTATATTCTCCTTCACGTGCTACATATATTATTGAATCAGTATCGTAATACAAAACTCGTTCTTTTAAATTGTTTAAATAAGAATACTGTTAATATTGTTTCAGATGTTTCTTTTTTATATTCCCAATTTACCAAAACTGTTTTTTCGTTTATTGGAGTTATTTAATTTACACTCTTGGAAGGATCAGTAAGAAGAGTAAATAATTCATAAGGCTCATTTATGATTTCAGTTTTTGATTGATTTTCTCTCTGCCCAAATTTACCCCAGCAAGAGTTAAACATTAATTTAGCTAATGATTAAAGTTCAGGATTTTTTTCTATTTCATTAAACTGTAAATTTATGCCTTCCACTTTGGAAAATTTTTCTAAATATTTGCACTTTTCCTTCGGTGTTCTACAAAAGCTAGTCCAGGCAGAAGTTTCTTGTTTAATTTTAAGGAACTTGTTCATCATTTCAGTGAAAATTCCTTGTTGTGATGTAAATGGATTAAATTGTTTAACAGTATACTCGTATATTTGCACAATTTTGTATCCCTGTTTAACTGCTTCTCTTACTTAATCTATAACCCATGTTCCTAAAATTGTTAACCCATGTTCCTCATTCATAGAAAAATCTGTTGACTACTGTAAAATGCGAAAATATATAGGTTAACTTCAATTGAAAGCAGCGTTACAACTAATAAGAAATTCAAATGTAAGCATACCAGGAAAAGGAGCTAGTATCAGTAAGCTCAAAAAATATCAATTGTACCTCTCTAAATATCAAATTGTAGTTTTAGATTTCAGAGGGAAATGAAAATTGATTATTTTTGAAGGTGAAGAAGATAAGCAAAAAGATTTGCCAAACATGTACGGAACATTACATGTAGATTAACAACAGATTGTCTCACAGATGTAAACAGTGTTCCTTTTGCAAATCGTCTTCTGCATCTGGCGTAAATTTTCCAAACATTAAATGTGATGTATGCAATCGAAGTTTTAAAGGTCAAACTTGTTTTGATAATCATAAAGCAACATCATCTACAAATAAAAAATCTATTTGTACTCTTATAAATAAGTTCGTGATGGGTTCTGTAAACAGGAACTACCTAGTGTCAAAGACCCCAATACTTATTTAATTGAAAAAATTTTAAAAAGAAAAGGCAATAAAGTATTTTCCAAACATTAAATGTGATGTATGCTATCAAAATTTTAAAGGTCAAACTTGTGTTGATAATCATAAAGCATCATCATTTACAAATAAAAAATCTATTTCTACTCTTATAAATTCCTATATAAAATGCTTTAAAGTATACAGAGCCGATGTGAATCATATATGCTATGGACATTTGTGTAAAAACTGTAATACGAATTTTGCTTCAGATCACCAATTCTTTATTGCACCATTTAATTAGTTGAAATTAAGAATATATTATATATTTTCTACTATCTCGAAAAAGATAAAGTTATTTTTGGTTTCCGTGTTGTACAAACAGAAAACAAATATTTGAGTTTTATGGCTGTTATTACCATGGCCATCCAAAATGTTTCAAAAATAACAATGATAAAAAATATCAAACACGTTATGAGGCTTCACCATCAAAAGCCAATAAATTACCCTCTTTAGGTTATCAAGTAATTGAAAAGTTGGAGTGTTAATTTCAAAACGAAATGAGGTTAAACGAATACATAGCATTTTCCTCAAAATTTGAGAGCGAAAGTTCGATACCTTTAAAACCACATGATGCGTTTTATGGCGATAGAACAGCAAATATAAGAACATATTATAAATGTGCACCTGGTGAGAAAATAATGTATATAGATGTATGCTCACTATATCCCTGAGTGTGTAAATTCAGAAAATTTCTAATGGGTCATCCAAAAGTTCATGTTGGACAAATTGAGTGCAATAAATTAAATTTCAATGATACCGAAGGATTAAAAAAGGTATTTATACTTCCTCCAGTAAAATTCTTCCACCCGGCTTTGCCTATAAATCAAATTAATATGCTTATGTTTTCCTGCTTTCAAACATGTAGCTTGGAAATGTATAATGCTGACTACTCACATGACAATCGTAGTAGGTCAATTTTAACATGGGTTATAGATGAAGTAAGAGAAGCTGTTAAACAGGGATACAAAATTGTGGAATTATACGAAGTATGGAAGTATACTGTTAAACAATTTAATCCGCTTACATCACAAAAAGTGGTTTTCACTGAAATGAGGAACAAGTTCCTTAAAATTAAACAAAAAGCTGTACTTAAAAAATCCTGGACTTTGATTATTAGCTTAATTAATGTTAAACTCTTTCTGGCATAAATGTGGGCAGAGAGAAAATCAATCAAAAACTGAAATCATAAAGGAGCCTTATGAATTATTTACTCTTCGTACTGATCGTTCCAAGAATGTAAATCAAATAATTCCAATAAAAAAAAAAAAATTTTGGAAAATTGGGAATATAAAGAAGATACAGATGAATCATTATTACCAATTAAATTAAAATTTGTGTAGCTGCTTACACTACCACAGAAGCTCGTTTAAAATTGTGCTCGTTTAAAATTGAATTAAAATTATATTTTGACAAAATGAAATAAGTATATTTTGATAATTTCTATGTAATTTGACTGACAAGTGACAGTATTCATTCTACATTTTAAATTTAAAGCAAAACAAACAATTGGTAAGTACAAAGAACCCTTTTTTACTAAAACAAATTATTTAATAATTTAATATTCTAATTTTTAGATGATATTCATGATGTAGAGGGATGACTGGGCGGATGACTGGGTGCACCGGATCCACAGAAGAACATCAGATAAGTATAAATGTTGATTCATAAAAAAGCATGATGCTTGGTGATTTTTTTCTTTTGTTTTGTTTGTAAAACTAGGATGATGAATAAGCCAACTTCAATCGAGGATTGAAGATACTCCCCAGCCTTGACATTATCTTAAAAGGATATCAACAGTAGTAACTATAAACATTGTCCATTTTTTAATAAAATTGTTTTTTGATATTTGACTAATGAAATTGAATTTAATTCTTTTAGGTTATGTTATTGCTTGAAGACCATCGAACCAGATAGAATAACGAACGTGGTGGAATGTTTGCTGTATGAACCTGTTGGCCAGGTAAGAATATTTGCTTGCATGTCAGAACATGAAACGAAAAAATTGTAAGTTAACATTAGTTATAAGATATAAGTATTGACAATCAGTATATATGTATGACGTAATTTATAAGTAGGTGTAGGTTCTATCTATTTTTGATAGGTATTGTTAGGATCATAATCGTTTAAATGTATGATGTAGGCAAAAGGCGAAAAAAAGAATTTTTATTTGTTTTTTTTTACGTTACGTTAATTATCGATTCGTATCTGTTTTGATTTTTTCGTAAATGATTAAGTTTTCTTTTAACTCGCTAAAATTTTTCGCGATGTAAAGAATCGCTTTGTTTCCGGGCGCATCATTTATTCCGTTTATCACGTACGTTATGACCGAGATTTCATCCACTTTAGCTTGCGAAGCAATGTCAATCATTTCGTATAAGTATTCTCGATACGATTCGTTTATTTGTTTCTTCCGCGTTTGCAAAATTTTATGCACTTCTGCACTACTAGTTTCTTGTGCAAATTCGTTTATTAATGATTGTTTTAATTGTCTATAAGTAAGCGGTTTCGCTTCACATTCTACATACAGTTTCGCGTCACATTCTAACGAGCGTTTACAAAATATATATTTTTGTAATTCTATTAATCCGAACGTATCCGCGTACTGTTCGAGCTCTTCAAACCACTTTTGCACACTTATGGTTTCTTTACCCGAATATTTTTTAATTAACTATTCGAAATCATTAAAGTTAAATTTAACCGTCGAATTATCAACATCATGTCTTTCATTCACGAATGGCAATTCGCTACTTTGTCAACTGAATTTTCGTCGGGCACTCATTTTAAAAGTTTGTAAAAATTAAAACACAGAAAAATTTATAATAATAAAAAACTTCTTTTTCTTTTATTTTAATAAAAAAAATTCTAAGCTCTACGTTAACTTAGATCAGACAAAAAAAATTTTCGTTTTATAGTTAGTTCTAGTTAGTTCTAGAAAAATATATTTTGAGTATTTTAATCACTATTCTATGATATCAAATATGTACAATTTTATTTTTCTCGTTTCAGACTAAATATTATATGTTTTGTTTTTTAAAGTACTTATCTGCTTTCCTTTTCCTTTTTTATTTTAGATCACTTCCACGTTAAACCTGGTGCAGTTTTTTTTTTATATATGTCCCGGTTGAGCCCCCAAATGTAGGATTCAAAAAAAAATATACCATAGAATCTTTTTTTTTTTATATAATTATAAGTTAATTTATTTATTAATACTAATGTTAAAAATATTTTGTAAAATCTTATCGTGATAACTTTAAATTTACTGTTAACTTTATAATTAAAACAAATGTTAAAACAATATAAATGATATAAATTTCAATATTTAGAGTATATAAAAAAACGTTTAAAAATTACTAAAAATGTTTAACAAAACTGTTCAATTTCAAAGTTTAAAGTATATAAAAATGTTTAACAAAACTGTTCAATTTCAATGTTTAAAAATTACTAAAAATGTTTAACAAAACTGTTCAATTTTAAAGTTTAACGTATATAAAAAAAACTATTTAACAAAACTATAAATTGTTTAATTTCAATGTTTAAAAATAACTTAAAATTCAATTATATTATTATCCACGTCCACGTATATCTGAGATAATTATCCTTTTTTTCTTCTTCTTTTATACCTTTGGGCATAACTGCTATTCTATCCCACATATATATATATATAAATACATAATATATATGTATATATAAATACATAATATATATATATACATATTATGTAAATAAATTTTCGGTTATATTCTGAAAATTAAAAAGGGTTTTTTTCAATATTGTAATTTAATAGTTTAAAATACAAAATTTTTACAATATATTAACAATAATTTTTAAATTTTTTTCTTTTTGAGGCCATAAGGAACTGAATTATAATCATCTGCAAAAACTTGTTTTCTGGAATTTATTCGATATGTCTTTTTTTCAGGAACAGTGATGACTCTGTGATCGTATGTTCGACGAATACTAAGAAATGTTATATTTATTTGTTGAAAATTGTTTAATTTTTTAACTAATTGTTTCATAGAGCCAAAATTATTTCTTGTGAAACGTTATAATTTAAATGAAATAAATTTGACTTTGCAAACAGTTTTTTCACATTTGGAGTTGGTACTATATATTTTGTATGCATAGTTCTTTGCACCCCCACTGACAAATTCAGTAATGTAACTTCCTATTCCATATTCTTCAAGCTCATCTGCCACATCTCCTATGAAAACTCCTGTTGGACGATTATATTCTCCTTCACGTGCTACATATATTATTGAATCAGTATCGTAATACAAAACTCGTTCTTTTAAATTGTTTAAATAAGAATACTGTTAATATTGTTTCAGCTGCTTTTTCGTTTATTGGAGTTATTTAATTTACACTCTTGGAAGGATCAGTAAGAAGAGTAAATTGTCAAAATGAAAATAAAATTGTCAAAATGTCAAATAGTAAAGTGGTAAATTGTTTTGAATGCAAAAAAAATCTTAATATAAAAAATTGAATGCCATACAATGTGAGGGAGTATGTAGAAAATGGTTCCATAGCGAATGCGCAGGGCTGGATATTGAAGAATACAAGGATCTCTGTTCGGATGACACCAAACCTTGGAGTTGCAACATTTGTATAAGCAATCGAAGAAAGCGGCGCTCCTCTGGCGTAAATACTGCGCGGCAACCAATAACACCACAGCGAATAACAAAAAAGATAACAATGATGTTATTTTAGAAAAATTAAATGAAATATTAAATAGAATGAAATCGCAAGAAAATGATCTAGTTGAAGTAAAAAATGAGGTTAAGGAATTAAAAGGAAGTATGGATACTCTACTAGAAGAAAATATAACACTAAGAAACGAGAACGCTATGTTAAAAGAAAGAGTTAATTACAATCAAATTGAAATTGAAAAACTTAAGCAAAGTAAAAACCGCAATATATTGGAAATGTCTGGAATTGATGAACTGCAAGACAAAACACCAGAAAATGTTGTTAAAGAAGTAGTAGAAAGTTTGGGCATTGAATTCAAAGCAGATGACATTAAAAAATGTTACAGAAAACAGAAAACATCGAGGAACTCAGGTGAGCCACCAAAAATAGTTGTAGAACTAAACAATGATGAGCTAAAAAATTAAATAATGATAAAAAAAAAAAAGGTAAAACTGAATATGTCAATCTTTAAAATAAATGAAGGTGAAAAATCATTTAATAACACAATATTCATAAATGAAACGCTTACGCAGTATTTTAATTTACTCTATAAAAAAGCAAGAGATTTGAAGAGAAACAATATTATTAAATTTGCATGGGTATCAGATGGCAAGTTACTAATTAGAAAAACAGAGAAAAGTAAAACAATCAGGGTTCTATCAGAAAGCTGTCTAAATGTCGAATAATGAAAATTTTATTTTGCCACTTAAAACCCATGTAAATAATTGTGATTATGTAGCTCAAATCAAATTTCACAGTGCAAACTTTCTAAAAATACTATATATTAATGCTAGAAGTCTTAGAAATAAAATGGATGAGGTGTCACTAATATTAGATGGGTTAAACACAACGATACACTTAATTATAGTTACTGAAACATGGCTAATTGAATTCGAAATAGATCTTATTAATATCCAAAATTATGAAAATGTCTTCTCATGTAGAAAAAATCGGAAAGGAGGTGAAGCAGGTATATTTATTCACAATTCACTAAATTACAAAATACAGGAAACTTTCTGTGATGAATACAATAGTATAATTAATATAATGGTTGTTTTTAACAGTCAAAATATAAATGTATCTGCAATATATAGACCACCTGAAAAAGATAAGGAAATAATTAACAAATTTAATGATATATTAGAAATGAATCTTAATAAACTGTGCAAAAAACATACATACATATTAGGTGATATGAATTATAATATAATAGATGATTCCGATTCAGATGTTGGAATGTATAAAACAATCATTGAAAGCAATGGATTTTTCTTTTGTGATCACTCTCCTACCAGGCCAATATCAGGTACGTGCATAGATCATATTATTACAAATAATCCACAAGTTAACATGTGCATAACTCACCTGAACACAGATATTTCGGATCATCAAATTTTAATAACCGAATTAAAAAATTATACAACTTTGCCACAATCAATAAAAAATATTTCAAAAATAAATTGTGTTGACATAAATAAAATAAAAAAACAGCTGATAAATGACCCTATTATTATCACAAGTAATGATGTCAATACCAAATGTTCCCAATTAATTTCGAAATTACAAAATAAAATAAATGAAGCCACATACCAAAAAATATCGTCAACTGCGAATAAAAACGTACCTATATGGTTTGATCATGAATGTGTAAATATTAATAAAATCAAGTAATACTGGCATAGAAAACATGTAAAAAATTATAATGATGAATATATTCTTAAAAAATATAAATTATGGCTAAACAAATACACGGCAAACGAAAAAAAAGAATGATTTATGACAACAACATCTTCAAAACTGCTGAAGGTAATCCGAAAAAAACATGGAGTTACATAAAACATATAATTAAAAATAAGACCAGTAATCGAAACGATTTCTTTGCGGAACAACAACTTTCCAACAAAGATAAATTGGCAAAACTTAACAATTTTAATAAATACTTTACACATATTGGCAGTGATTTGGCACAAAATTTTAACACCGTATATCTACCAACAAATAAAACATCAAGTAGATTTAGATTCAAAATGATTACGAATTATGAAACAAAGAAACTAATAAACGAGTTACCAAATACAGGAGCAACAGGTTATGATGGAATACAAACAAAGGTTATAAAAGAATGCAAAGATGAACTAGCAGCAAACATAAGTGAATTAATCAATGAATCCTTGAATCAAAGTGTTATGCCTGAAGAACTAAAAATAAATAAAGTTATACCAATTTATAAAGGGAATGCAGACAAAAACAATGTATACAATTACAGACCCATTTCAATGGGTCGATAGCTTCGATATTTAGTAAAATCATTGAAACATATGTGAATACTCAACTAACTAAATATTTAAAAGACAATAATTTGGCAGATGATCGACAATATGGCTTTAAAAAGGGTTCTAATACAAATACGGCGTTATTCGATATGATCACATACATCCAAGAAGGTATAAATAATAGAAAAAAGGTATCCGTTCTATTTTTCGATTTTACAAAAGTCTTTGATACGGTTGATAGGAAAATATTATTACGTATACTATTCGAATGTGGAATTCTGGAAAAAGAATATATGTGGTTCGAAAGCTATTTAAATGGAAGGAAGCAATATGTTGAGTGTCAACAACTTAAAAGCCAAATTACAGATATAAATTACGGAGTTATTCAAGGCAGCTCTTTGGGACCAACACTGTACTGCTACATAAGCAGCTTTTCAAAATTAAAACTAGATGGTAAAGCTTTTCTTTATGCTGATGATCTAGCTATAGTATTTATGGAAAATAGGTACGAAGACTTAGAAAAAATAATGAATAAAGATATACAATTAGTAAATAAGTGGATGTCCAAATTAAAGTTAACAGCAAATATAAGCAAAACTAAATATATGATAATAAAAAATACAACAAATACATCACTAAATATAATGTTTAAAAATATAAATATTAAAGAAACCAACGTGTATAAGTACCTTGGAGTGACCATGGACTCTGAATTAAAATGGAATCAACAATGTAGCGAGATAGCAGCAAAGGCTAGAAGAATTGCTGGTATGCTAAAAATTATACAGAATAGAGTTCCTCTAGCAACTAAAAGATCTATATATTATTGTCTTTTTATTCGACTATCACCTATGGAATCATAATCTGGGGAAATACATTCTCAAAAAATTTGAATATGATACAACGTATTCAAAATAATGCCATCAAAAACCTCTATGGATTTGAAAGACGAAAGTCAACAGCTGAAATACATCTACTGTTAAAAATATTACCAATTGAACTACATAAAAAAATGTCACAAGCCATACAAATATTTAATATGCAAAATAAATTAATAAATACAAATACCTTGTTAATACACAACATGGAAATACACAGCCATAATACCGTACAGCAAGCCAAATACGTAACACGAATCGCAAAAATAAATTCAATGGCTTAGACGGAATCTATTATACGTCAATTAAAACATTTAACAACTTGCCAAATGAATTAAAAACATGTGATATGCCATTCATAAAGTCAAAAATAAAAACATTCTACTTAGAATTAATAAAATAAAAAACAAGACTTCTGCAAAAAAACAAAAAAAAAAAAAAAAAAATAAACAAATGAAGCACCTGCTAATTTTTAATTTTTAATAATGAATTCTTCTATTTAAATATATTAACTATAATGTAGTTTAAATTTTGCTATGATTTTTCTGAAGTTCTAATATTTTTTCATTCTCTCGCATTTGTTATTAAGTATTTTTTTTTGCTAATAATATTACTATATCTATTATAATGACTAGTTTGTAAGAATGTAATGTACATACTCTGTACGAGCTCTAAAGCTCTTTTAGAGATATAATTAAATAAATAAAAAAATAAAATAAAAATAATTCATAAGGCTCATTTATGATTTCAGTTTTTGATTGATTTTCTCTCTGCCCAAATTTATCCCAGAAAGAGTTTAACATTAATTTAGCTAATTATTATAGTTCAGGAGTTTTTTCTATTTCGTTAAACTGTAAATTTATGCCTTCCACTTTGGAAATTTTTTCTAAATATTTGCACTTTTCCTTTGGTGTTCTACAAAAGCTAGTCCAGGCAGAAGCTTCTTGTTTAATTTTAAGGAACTTTTTCATCATTTCAGTGAAAATTCCTTGTTGTGATGTAAATGGATTAAATTGTTTAACAGTATACTCGTATATTTGCACAATTTTGTATCCCTGTTTAACTGCTTCTCTTACTTCATCTATAACCTATGTTCCTAAAATTGACCTACTACGATTGTCATGAGAGCAGTCATTATTATTCATTTCCAAGCTACATGTTTGACAGCAGGAAAACATTTGCTTATTATTTTGATTTATAGGCAAAACCGGGTGATAGAGTTTTTCTGGAGGAAATATTAATGCCTTTATTAATCCTTCAGTATCATTTAAATTTAATTTATTGCAATCAATTTGTCCAACATGAACTTATGGATGACCCACTGGAAATTTTCCGAACTTACATACCCAAGGATATAGTGAGCATATATCCGTATACATATTATCCATATATTTATTTTTTCACCATGTGCACATTTATAATATGTTCTTATGTTTCCTGTTCTACCACCATAAAACGCATCACGTGGTTTTAGTGGTATCAAACTTTCGTTCTCCAATTTTGAGAAAATGCTTCGTATTCTTTTGATCTCATTTCGTTTCAAAATTTACGCCCCCACTTTTCAATTACTTGATAACCTAAAGAGCGTAATTTATTGGCTTTGGATAATGTAGCCTGATAACGTGTTTCATATTTTTCGTCATTATTATTTTTGAAACATTTTGGATGACCATGGTAATAACAGCCATAAAACTCAAATATTTGTTTTATGCCTGTACAATATCGGTCAACACGAAGACCAAAATTAACTTTTTTTTTTCCATTACCACTATGCCGAATTTTTATTTTTCTTTGTTTTTCTTCCCACATTTACCAATTTATGGCAATGATTGAATGGTTTTTTGATAAGCAATATCCTTGTTGAGGTATAAGTCCAATAGTATACGGCTTTCAAAAATTCCTTTTAAAAACCAATTTACACGCTGAAGCAATTGTAGTGGCCTCTAAAAATGGCTCAACCTTACATTCTCCCAAAAATGGTTGTCTGAATTTAATACAGGCTGTTGTCAACATTTTTACGTCATTCATACAATATTCTACAAGTTTTTGTAGGTTAAAAGACTTGTTTTTATTTTCTTCTTGCCATTCAAGAAATTGTTTTATTTCCGATGCACTCATTGAATTATAACAATAATATTTACGATCGGGTAACTTTCTATTATATTTTATATTGTTTTTACGATTAAACATATGAGCAAAATATCCTTTTTTCAAATTTATGTCTAAATCAAACGCTTTCGGTAAACTAGATAACGGCATGGGAAAATAGTTTAATGAATCAATAAATTTCACGTTATCTAACAGCATTAAAATTATCTATGTTCCCTTCATAATGAGTTTTGGTTTGATAATGGTTTTTTCTAAGATATAGTTTAATAAAAACTGATTATCAAATGCTTGTCCATTATGTGCAATAACTACAACTTTATCAAATATTTTTCTTTGTTTAAGTATATATTCTAAAAACATTTGTATTGGATTTTGTTTCAACACATGTTGTCGAAGTCCACAAAAATTGCATACAATGCGTGCAACGTTGTTCAAAAATACATAAATCAGGCTGATGTTCAATTATATCCCCTATTGCAACACCTTCATGAAGTTTCTCCCCGATGATAGTTGTTTAAAAATCTTAGATAATATATAATGTATTCTTAAATTCAGCTAATTCTTTACATGGTGTAATAAAGCATTGGTGATCTAAAGCAACATTTGTATTACAGTTTTTACACAAATGTCTATAGAATATATGATTTACATCAGATCCGTATAGTTTAAAGCATTTTGTACAGAAATTTATTAGAGTACAAATAGATTTTTTATTTGTAGATGATGTTGCTTTATGATTATCAAAACAAGTTTGACCTTTAAAACTTCGATTGCATACATCAATTTAATATTTGGAAAATTTGCGTCACATACTGGAGATGATTTCCAAAAGTAACACGACTGTTTATATCTGTAAGACAATCTATTGTTATACGGCACATTACATGTTTGGCAAAAGTAATCACAACTAAATGCTGCTGTTAATGATGTAAGTATATTGAAGTGACCTTCATCGTATATCAAATGCAATCATTTTTCCTTATCTTCTTCACCTTGTAAAATAATCGATTTTCCTTTTCCTCTGAAATCAAAAACTACAATTTGATATTTAGAGAGGTACAGTTAACATTTTTTGAGCTAACTTATACTAGCACCTTTTGCTGGGATGCTTACATTTGAATCTCTAATTAGTTGTAACACTGCTTTCAATTGAAGGTGACCTATATCTTTACGCATTTTACAGTAGTCAACAGATTTTTCTATGAATGAGATAGCAACAACTAACGCACGTGGTAAGCATAGATTATCTTTGTTTTTAATTGAAAATATGCCTCTTCTTTTATTATATTCTTCTTCAAAATTGTTGTATTTTTTTCCTCTACCTCTTCCCGCTGGAAGTCGTACATATGTAAGATTTACACAGAACGTATCTGTAGATAATCCTTCGAAGTTGCTTTGGAAAATTTTTGAAATAACTTCCCAAATTTCCGAAATGACAAGGTCTCTTGCTTCCTTAAAATTGATCCAGGCTGGACCACGTTCATGAAAACTTTGGAATACAAAAGTGACACCAATTTTGTCACTAGGGTCAACATTATCTGCATATACGTTCTGCATAAATGTTACATATGTATGACTTTTACCTACCCTTTAACTTGGTGATGAAACGGCAACAATACGCCACTACTCGTATTAGCCTGTTTAATGAGGAGAATTTGAATTCGAAGGCATCTTCTTTTATGGTTGTGGCATAGCAAAGTTTTCTTTTTTTCAAAATTAACTATGCTTTTGCTTGGTCGGTACATGTGACCACACCTTTTTTTTTAGAACATCGTGAATGTGTGATACTCGGTTTGCCACGAATGATGTCCATTTACTCGGATTATCCTTGAGCCATGCCAATACTATTTCCGAATCGCTCTAACCAGAGACGTGTACATTTTCGAACAACTTTAAAAATTTTTGAACTAGTTGGATGAGTGTGGCGGCTAAGTTGCTGGCATATAACTGCAATCGCGGTAGAGATATAGTTTTAATGAGCAACTCGACTTTTTACTGCTTTTACGACTAATACGACTTTTTATTAAACTTACTTTTTGCACACCATTGGAATCGACGGTGCATAAGTATACCACCACAGCATATGCTTTCATTGATGCGTCGGCAAAAACATGCATTTCTACTCTTGAGTTATTCGGAGAGTATTGAATCCATCTTGGAATCCGTATTTTGGCAAGACCGGTTAAGTGGTTGTGATAATTTATCCATTCTCGTTTTAATACATCGCCAATCTGATCATCCCAATTGAGCCCTTGGGATGAGCCCTGATTATGAGTACCGGCATCAACCAACCCGGCGGATCGAATAGTTTTGAAATTTTGAAAGAATTAATCGTTTTGAATATGACTGTTGGATTGCTGCCAAATTCAATGCATAGGAAAATTGATTTTCACGAGGATTCCAGGTTATGCCCAAAGTTTTCACCTCATCGTCGTTCTCTGATGATGGCAACACCAACTTGGGTTCAATATTCTGAATGTTTGAGAGTTCCTTTGCATTTGATTTCCACTTTCTAAAAGAAAACCCTCCGCTATCCATTAACTCGATCATTTCTGATTTAATATCTTTAGCCGATTCTATGTTATCTAATTTTAGTAACAAGTCATCCATATAAAAATCTGAACGTGGCTTCGTGGCTAGTTGCTGTAACGTTCGAGTTACTAAGTAGGGAGCACTTTTTGTATCAAAGGTGACCGTTCATAATTTGTAGTCTTTCACAGGCTCACTTGGGTGTTTTCGCTATAATAAATAAAATACGTTGGTATTCGGTATGTGAATCTTTCATCCATATTTGCCGATACATCTTCTCCACGTCTGCGGTGAAACCAGTTTTATGTTTACGCCAACGCATGAAAAGCTGAACCAAATCATCCTGCACCACAGGACCTTTCAATAAAATTTCATTCAGGCAAATCCCGCTTGTTGTAGCTCTTCATGCGTCGAAAACCACCCTTAATTTTGTCGTCGTACTTGATTCTTTTATGACATTGTGATGAGAGAGGTAGCAGGTTGAATAAGTACATGACGTCTCACTTACCTTGACACTTCTACCATATGCCCTAATTGTAGGTATTCGTTTATGACTTTGGTGTATTCCGTTTTGAAGTGGGCATCTCGTGTGAATCGATTCTCGAGTTGGTACAGGCCAGGCCAATGAAATCTATTTGCTCTATGTTGTAAGCCTTCTAACATGATATGGGCGTAACAATCAGCTCCCAGCAACACATCAATTTTTGCCGGCTTGTAGTATTCTGGATCTGCTAGTTCTCCATGTATGCCATTTAACTCGTGTTGTTCCATCTCCTTGTCGGGTAACGTGTTTGTTACTTTTCGTACACTTAATGCCGTGACCGTTGTCTCATGTGTACCTGCAACTGATGGTAATGACAACTTCGTCCACGCTCACGTTACTCAACACAAGAATGCAAGAACAACATTTTTATCAACAGCATTGGTCAAAATAATTGTAACCGAAGAAATTGCAGAACGACTTCATCTATCCAGGCAAAGGATCAACGTCCAAATTCATGGAGTTGGGGGAAACAAGTTAGAAAGATCAAAGGCACAAGACCAAGACAAAGACATCGCTATTCGGGCTGAATGAAGGCACTTGAGCAGCCAATTGAACATTTTGATTTGCTGCATCTCTTGTTAAATGTAGTAGCGTATGGTGAGGCGTCTTGCAGATCATATGTCTTCCTTTATTTGGACAGATCAAAAACCTATGTCCAACAGCTAAACAATTTATACACATATTCTTGGATTTTACCATTTCCAACCTGTCGCTAGCGTTGAGACTTAAAAGCTTTTGACATTTTCTCATTTGAGGTTGATTTTCACACGTGGCTTAAGCTGTCCGGTGGACATTGTGGAATGCACGAACATTTCGTCTTACCTTGGTTTGTGTTGTGACTATTTGTTCTCTTGCCGACACTGCTTCCAAAGCTCTAAATCGATTTTCCAAAAAATTTCTAAGACTTGCCACGATGGGAGATCCTTGACCTTGCTCATACTTTGCTCCCAGAGCTGAAAGGTGCCAGACGGAAACTTCTGCACGGTTATGAAAGTTGTATCCGGTCCCCATCCACGTCGACTCCTAAATTCTGGATTGCTAGTAAACATTCGTTTGTTGTATCCAGCAATCCTCGTATCTCATGAACTTTCTCTCTCAAATAATCTCTTTATGTGATTATTCACCAAAAGACATTTATTGTTATACCGGTCCCTCAACGTGTCCCAAGCAGATATATAATTGTTGTCCATGACCTGGAAATGCCTTAGCAGTTGTGCTCGATCTCCCACCTCTTTAGATAATGTACCTTCTGGACACAAGTCAGATTGGCGTTGTTGTGAATTAGGGATTTAAACAAATCATAGAACGAAGGCCAGTATAAATAATTCCCGTTGAACTTTACTAAAGTTATTTTCGGCGGACCACCAACTACATGCATCTTCTCTAACGCCTGCTCATATATATGATAATATATGGCGCTCAATGTACCATATAAGTCTTCTTTTAGGCATTCCTCTTGTCGTAATTGCTTTCCAGTTTCGGATTGTGAATACTGCTATATTTTCAAGTGGGTACTGGTGAGATTGCTCCACATTTGTTCTAATTCCTTGATTACCTGTTGATAAAAGAATTTACCTCTTGGCTGGGCAGCATTTTCCTCAAACCTAGTCCTAAAAGATTGAAATAGAGAGGCTTGTGGCATCTGGAGTTTCATGACCTTATCCATTTTAGAATTGAAGCTTTTCTGATTTTTGTTTCAGCTGCTCATATAACTAATTTTTTAATGTAAATTTTTGTTTAAATTCAAAAAAAATATATCTTAAATTCCCAAATTTCTCTTTGATGTGTGTGGTAAAATTAAATTTCCAATTTAATGTTTGTGTAAAATAAATTTTTAATTTAATGTATGAAAAACTTGAATTTCTAACTTTATTTGTGTGTACAATTAAATTTCTAATCCAATGTGTAAAATAAAATTTTTAATTTAATGTGTGCGTAAAATAGATTTCTAATTTAATGTGTGAAAAATATGATTTCTAAATTAATGTGTGAAAAATTAAATTTCTACTTTTCTTTGTATGTAAAATTAAATTTATAATTTAATGTATGTAAAATTAAATTGCTAATTTATTGTGTTCAAATTGAAACGGAATTACTTCACATAGAACCCTTATCTTCCTATCGATATGGTAATACCGGACCCGCGCGTGTTTCCCTAAAGTACAGAATAATTTTTTTTTCTATTGTATATTTTTTTTTTTCACTAAGAATTTTAGTTTAGTTTATCTTTTTTTTTTTTTCACAAAATATTTTAGTTTAGTTTCTCTTTTTTTTTCACACACAAAATTTTCAGTTTATAAGTTTACAAGTGTACTATGTCTTTATTCATACTGATATTATTATATTCTATAAGTTTATTATGTCTTTATTCACACTGATTTTTATGTTAGATATTTTTTATTTTTATGTTATGTTAGATATTTCATCATAGAAAGCTCTATTATTAAGTATATCAACTTTAATTATAATATTTAATTATATCAACTCTATTATTAATTATATCAACAATTCTAATTATTGCTTTTCTATACTTGTTCAAACTACTTTAACAAGTAATTAAAAATTCATAAAATTTGGGTTAATATAAACTTGAGTTAAATGGTTTCCAGCTAACATTTAACCCAAGTTCAGTAACCTTGAATTTAAAGTACATAATAAAGTGAAAAAAAAACAAAGTATATAAAAAACATATGTAGTGTACATAAAAAATTAAAATCAAATATATAAGAAAAATATAAAATTATTGTGAATTAAATTAATTTTAGTCAATGGAGCTGACATCTTGTATTACAAAATGAAAACAATTATATTTTGACAATTTCTTTGTAATTTGACTGACAGTATTCATTCTACATTTTAAATTTAAAGCAAAACAAACAATTGGTAAGTACACAGAACATATTTTGTTTTACTAAAACAAATTATTTATTAATTTAATATTCTAATTTTTAGATGATGATCATGATCTGCTGCAGACGGATGACTGGATGCACCGGATCCACAGAAGAATATCACATAAGTATAAATGTTGATTCATAAAAAAACATAATGCTTTGTGGTTTTTTTCTTTTGTTTTGTTTGTAGGTTGAAAAGCTAGGATGATGAATAAGTCAACTTCAATCGAGGTTTGAACAATAACCCTCCAACAGGAGTTTTCATAGGAGATATGACAGTTGAGCTTGAAGAATATGGAATTGGAAGTTACATTACAGAATTTGACAAGAGGGGTGCAAAGAACTATGTATACAAAATATATAGTACCAACTCCAAATGTGAAAGAACTGTTTGCAAAGTCAAAGGTATTTGTTTAAATTATAACGCTTCACAAGAAATATATTTTGACTCTATGAAACAATTAGTTAAAAAATTAAACAATTTTTAACAATTAAATATAATACAAATACTAGGAAATGGTATTCGTCGAACATACGATCACAGAATCATCACTGTTTCTGAAATAAATACATATTGAATAAATTCCAGAAAACAAGTTCTTGCAGATGATTGTACTTCATTTCTTTATGGCTTCAAAAATAAAAAGATTAAAAATTATTGTTAATATATTGTAAAAATTTTGTATTAAACTATAAAAGAACAGTATTAAAAAAAAATCTTTTAATTTTACCGTTTTTAGCACATTTCCAAAACAAATTTGAAAAAATGTTCTTATTAGTTTCACTCTGTCCGTCCGATTATTTTTAAAACTTCTACACCGTTAAAGTTAGAAAAAAAAAACCATGGGTAGGTCTTATAAAAAAATTAATTTTGTGGAACAACTTTTTCATGTAGCCCCATCCATTACGGAGCTACAGCTCCTCAAACTTTAAAAAGCCCTATTTTTAAATACATATATCCCATGTTCTGCTTAAGATTTTTTCAACGTCATTCGACAGGTAGTTTTTTAGCTTTGTAAATTAATATCAAAATAACACAATTTTGTTAAATTTTGTATTTAAATTTACCGTTAGGTGAAAACCAAATTTTGCATGACTTTTCTACCTTCATAACTCCGGAATGCTTTTCAATAAGAACTTGCAATTTTGAGATCAGAAAGAACTTTTAGAATTACTATAAGTTTGCTCAGGAATTCTATTATATTTTTGCTCACCATCACAAATATAATTATAAGTTTGCTCACCCCCTCTGTTTATGACCTATTAAGGGTCAAACATTGAAAATTTGCTATTTCTAAACACCTACCCATTTTACTTCGGCAAGATAAAAAAATTAAAGCTACAGTAATATGTTTTTATGTGTGTTAAAGGTTTCTTTTAGTTGTATAGAATTCCAAAGTTACAGCTCCCCAAAATTGCAAAAAAGCCCCATTTTCAGATGTATATATCTCAAGCTATACGTAATAGTTTTGTAATCTAATTTACTATTTAAATTTGCCGTTATGTGAAAACCACATTTTACATGAAATTTTTTTTTTCATAACTGCGGCACGCCTTTAGATAGGAACTTTTTAGAAAGAACTTTTAGAAGTAGTATAAGTTTGCTCAGAAAATTTTTTTGCACCACCGCCTGTTTAAGAGCTATTATGGCTTATAAATTGGAATATTGCTATTTTTAGGCACATCACCTGTACACATTTTTCCTTTCTTCTTAAAAATTAAAGTTCCAGTAATATATTTTTACGTGTGCTAACAGTTTTTCTTACTTATATAGGGTTCGGGAATTACAGCCGCTCAAAATTCCAGAAAAGTCCTATTTTCACATATTTTCTTATTACAAAAAATTTCTTAAATTTTATTTCTTAAATTTTAAAATTTTTGTGCAAAACACAATTCTAAACAGTTTGTATTGTCTTTTGGAAATGTGCGCTTTTAAAAACCGTTGGTTTACATTCTACCTTGTTAATTTTCAGAATATAATCGAAAATTTATTTACCTATATAATATTTACCTAAAAATTAGAATATTAAATTATTAAATAATTTGTTTTAGTAAAACAAAATATGTTCTGTGTACTTACCAATTGTTTGTTTTGCTTTAAATTTAAAATGTAGAATGAATACTGTCAGTCAAATTACAAAGAAATTGTCAAAATATAATTGTTTTCATTTTGTAATACAAGATGTCAGCTCCATTGACTAAAATTAATTTAATTCACAATAATTTTATATTTTTCTTATATATTTGATTTTAATTTTTTATGTACACTACATATGTTTTTTATATACTTTGTTTTTTGTTTCACTTTATTATGTACTTTAAATTCAAGGTTACTGAACTTGGGTTAAATGTTAGCTGGAAACCATTTAACTCAAGTTTATATTAACCCAAATTTTATGAATTTTTAATTACTTGTTAAAGTAGTTTGAACAAGTATAGAAAAGCAATAATTAGAATTGTTGATATAATTAATAATAGAGTTGATATAATTAAATATTATAATTAAAGTTGATATACTTAATAATAGAGCTTTCTATGATGAAATATCTAACATAACATAAAAATAAAAAATATCTAACATAAAAATCAGTGTGAATAAAGACATAATAAACTTATAGAATATAATAATATCAGTATGAATAAAGACATAGTACACTTGTAAACTTATAAACTGAAAATTTTGTGTTTGAAAAAAAAAGAGAAACTAAACTAAAATATTTTGTGAAAAAAAAAAAAAGATAAACTAAACTAAAATTCTTAGTGAAAAAAAAAAATATACAATAGAAAAAAAAATTATTCTGTACTTTAGGGAAACACGCGCGGGTCCGGTATTACCATATCGATAGGAAGATAAGGGTTCTATGTGAAGTAATTCCGTTTCAATTTGAACACAATAAATTAGCAATTTAATTTTACATACATTAAATTATAACGCTTCACAAGAAATATATTTTGACTCTATGAAACAATTAGTTAAAAAATTAAACAATTTTTAACAATTAAATATAATACAAATACTAGGAAATGGTATTCGTCGAACATACGATCACAGAATCATCACTGTTTCTGAAATAAATACATATTGAATAAATTCCAGAAAACAAGTTCTTGCAGATGATTGTACTTCATTTCTTTATGGCTTCAAAAATAAAAAGATTAAAAATTATTGTTAATATATTGTAAAAATTTTGTATTAAACTATAAAAGAACAGTATTAAAAAAAAATCTTTTAATTTTACCGTTTTTAGCACATTTCCAAAACAAATTTGAAAAAATGTTCTTATTAGTTTCACTCTGTCCGTCCGATTATTTTTAAAACTTCTACACCGTTAAAGTTAGAAAAAAAAACCATGGGTAGGTCTTATAAAAAAATTAATTTTGTGGAACAACTTTTTCATGTAGCCCCATCCATTACGGAGCTACAGCTCCTCAAACTTTAAAAAGCCCTATTTTTAAATACATATATCCCATGTTCTGCTTAAGATTTTTTCAACGTCATTCGACAGGTAGTTTTTTAGCTTTGTAAATTAATATCAAAATAACACAATTTTGTTAAATTTTGTATTTAAATTTACCGTTAGGTGAAAACCAAATTTTGCATGACTTTTCTACCTTCATAACTCCGGAATGCTTTTCAATAAGAACTTGCAATTTTGAGATCAAGGGTTGACCCTTGATATTAAGGGTCAAACATTGAAAATTTGCTATTTCTAAACACCTGTAACTTAGGCACCTGTACCCATTTTACTTCGGCAAGATAAAAAAATTAAAGCTACAGTAATATGTTTTTATGTGTGTTAAAGGTTTCTTTTAGTTGTATAGAATTCCAAAGTTACAGCTCCCCAAAATTGCAAAAAAGCCCCATTTTCAGATGTATATATCTCAAGCTATACGTAATAGTTTTGTAATCTAATTTACTATTTAAATTTGCCGTTATGTGAAAACCACATTTTACATGAAATTTTTTTTTTCATAACTGCGGCACGCCTTTAGATAGGAACTTTTTAGAAAGAACTTTTAGAAGTAGTATAAGTTTGCTCAGAAAATTTTTTTGCCCCACCGCCTGTTTAAGAGCTATTATGGCTTATAAATTGGAAAATTGCTATTTTTAGGCACATCACCTGTACAAATTTTTCCTTTCTTCTTAAAAATTAAAGCTCCAGTAATATATTTTTACGTGTGCTAACAGTTTTTCTTACTTATATAGGGTTCGGGAATTACAGCCGCTCAAAATTCCAGAAAAGTCCTATTTTCACATATTTTCTTATTTCAAAAAATTTCTTAAATTTTATTTCTTAAATTTTAAAATTTTTGTGCAAAACACAATTCTAAACAGTTTGTATTGTCTTTTGGAAATGTGCGCTTTTAAAAACCGTTGGTTTACATTCTACCTTGTTAATTTTCAGAATATAATCGAAAATTTATTTACCTATATATATCAGTATATATATATATATATATTCATCATCATATATCAGTATATATATATACACTATTTTTATTCAAATTCACAGTTGCAGTTTAACTTTTCAATAATAATGTCAAAAGCACAAATTGTATCTGAAATTCATCGCCCAGTTAGACGTAGACTTCCTTCCAATCCTTCAAATTTTCATCTTCTCCTGTAATACGGATGCATTCTTTTATCATAAGCTCGCGAATATTTTTTATAAATTTTTTATGTCTAAAAATATCTTGAAAAAGCAGCACAGTGTATTTGGCATACTTTGAAAAAACTATCTGATCCATATAATTTACAGAAATCAGAAGATTTGGCATAATTTTTGACAAAAATCAAAAATTCAGATGGACATGTTAAAACATCATCTGGTTTTCTGAGTGTTTCTTCACATAGTTCACAAGGATATTTTGAGAGTTTATTAATTGCTATATAGCATGCAAAATAACTAATAGATGTAAGGTTAATATTTCTTTCATTATTTTCAAATGAATCATTTGCAAATATATCTTCATTTTCAAATTGTAATGTTTCTAAATATATTTCAGCTGCAGCATTTTCTGAATCTTTCGTAGCTTCATTAGCAAAATTTAAATCGCTTGCATCTATCTCAATTGAATCATCAGTGTCTGCAAGACAATTTGTATGTTGATCATATTTTATAAATTGCAGGATAAAACTTTTGATAGTAACATATTTATTTCATAAACTGAGGGGTTTCTATTGTTTCCGCCTTTAGCTCTTAGTACACCAAACAAGTTTCCAATGATATTTTGATTTAATCTTTTTGTAAAGGGAAAAAATATTCCATCTATAGAGTCCAAAATATGATCAAAAAGAAGTTAAAGTTTGTTGAATCCCTTTCAAGCAGTATACTGTAACTTTCTATTTGATAGAATTTATACTTTTTTTTATGTATTCCTGAAATTCTTTCATAAAATAATAAACTGCGTTGTTCCTTTTTAAAGCATATTTGTAAGGATTCCTATCAATTAAAGTACAACTATTCATGCAATCAAAAATTTTATTTACCATTTCTACAAATTTTGCAGTAGAACAGGCGACTTTAGAGCTTTCTGAATGTTCTGATTACATTCCACCATCGTGTTTATGCCAGAAGCAACGGAACGGCAAAAACTTGGGTCGCAAATGAGACTCTCATTTTGTCAAATCTATTAGGATGAATATGTTTATCTGTAAGCTTAGGGCACATTTTGGTTACTTTTCCTTTTTCTAGCTCAAACAACTCAACAACACAATCAAAATTGAATATCCCACCGGGGGTTGTTAGTTTATGATTCAGGCATAAGTTCCTCAAGGATTTAATTAAATGGACAAAATCAAAAAATGCGAACACCTTGATATTATTATAATAAAAAAAATGGCATCTTTAAAGTGACACCTAATAAACTAAAACATTTTCTGTTGTTTGAGCCCTGGTCGCATACAACTCCTTCCACTCTAAATCCCATTGAATTAAGCAATTTTATATTTTCTAAAATAATTTTTTTTAAATTTTCAGCGCTTACACTATTTTTGGACACAAACTAGTTGAAAACGCACTTCTAGTTATCAATTAAGCCACGGATCATAAAAACACTCACCTGTTTTCCTAAATTGGATGATCTTTGAAATCCTATATCCTCCAGTCCATCAAATAAATCTTGTTTCTCATTATAAGTAAGCTCGCTTCTGACAGTTATTTCATCGAAAACCAAAATAACATGTACATTTCTTTCCGTCATTTCGTTGCATTTATTTTGAAGCATATCTTTTACAGCATTTATAAATCCTAGTTGAAGTCCTTTAACACAAGCCCATCTGTATAAAGTACTTATATGGGGCAAATTTAATGTAAGTTTCTCTCTTAAAAGTTTATATGTTGCTTGTGAAAGATAAAAAATATTCTGCATAAGGACTTTTTCTGATTTAGTCCACCGATTATTTTCCGATTTGCTTCTCATTAATATACCACAAAATGTTTTTGATATATCTGAAATATTAGAATCTTCAATATCTTTCGTTTCAAAAACAGCTTTTCGTTTTTTTCTTACATTAATTTTTCTGATATTCTGGTTTGATCTCATGTAATTCATTTTTAGTTTTCTATATCTTTTCTTTAAAAATTTTAGTTTTTAGGAACAGCGGAACAACAGTTAGGAACAGCGGATATAATCAGAGCTATTAGTATTTACTTCGTCGATTTTCCTTTTTTGGCGGGAGATTTGAAAATAAAATTTTCTTCTAAATCATCATCAGTCGTCTATTTTTAAATTTATAGAAGGAAGAGCCTCTTTTTTAAGAAATTTTGTTCCAATAAATTCTATTGGAAAATGATCTGCACAAAGAAAAATGTTTTTCTTATCTTCATCGAAACCGCATCTTTCTCTCCAAATTTTACCTGTTATTAATCTTTTGGTGGAAATTTTAAGATTTGGAAAGTGTTGTTTAGATTTTTGACAGTGAGCCAAACTGCATACTTTTCAATTTCTATTTTTTTTAAATCCATGATCTATATTTCGTTTTTATTAGAATTATTTTAAAGTGCTTATTTTGAAATTAAAAATTGTATTTAAGTTTTAAAAAAAACTGATTTTTTTATTTTATTTAACATACAACAAAATTTTACGTATATTAGGTTGAATATTGTATAACAATATATTCTTATAAATTTGTAAAAAAATATTTTCTATTAAGAATGGTACATAGCCTTAAAGAACGACTAAATACGTTTTCACGTGTCCTCATTACGACGCCTTACTTTCACAAATTTGTTACGAGAGGTAAGTATAAAAAATCAGTTATGATTATTAATATCAGTTAGGATTAATTCATATTAATTTAATTATTAATATGAGTTTTTAGCACATTTCCAAAAAAATTTTGAAAAAATGTGCTTATTAGTTTCACTCTGTCCGTCCGTCTGTCCGTCTGTTTATAAAACTTCTACACCGTTAAAGATAGAGAAAAAAAATTAACCATGGGTAGGTCTCATAAAAAAAATAATTTTGTGGAACAACATTTTCATGAAGCCCCATCCATTACGGAGCTACAGCCCCTCAAACTTTGAAAAAGCCCTATTTTTAAATGCTTATATCTTATGTTCTGCTTAAGATTTTTTCAATCTGAAAACGTCAATCGACAGGTATTTTTGTACTTTGTAAATTAATATCAAAATTATACAATTTTTTTAAATTTAGTATTTAAATTTACCGTTATGTGAAAACCAAATTTTGCATGATTTTTCTACTTTCATAACTCCGGCACGCTTTAAGATACCAGTTTGAAATTTTGAGGCAAGAAAGAACTCTTAGAATTAGTATAAGTTTGCTCAGAAAATTTTTTTTGGACCACCCCCTGTTTATGAGCTATTAGGGCTCAAAAATTGAGAATTTGCTATTTTTAAACACCTGTAACTTAGGAACCTGTACACATTTTACTTCTGCAAGATATAAAAATTAAAGCTACAGTAATATATTTTTACGTGTATTATTATTTTAGTTGTAAAGGGTTCCAAAGTTGCAGCTCTTCAAAATTGCGAAAAAGCCCCATTTTCAGATGTATATATCTCAGGCTCTGCGTAATAGTTTTGCAATCTAAAACCGCCAGAAGATCGAAAATGTTATTATCTATATAAAACAAAAAAATGCAAAAAATGCAAAATTATGCAATATTTTATAATTTACTATTTAAATTTACCGTTATGTGAAAACCACATTTTGCATGAAATTTCTTTTTTCACAACTCCGGCATGCTTTTAGATAAGAACGTGAAATTTTAAGATAAGAAAGAACTTTTAGAATTAGTATAAGTTTCCTCAGAAAATTTTTTGGTAGCAACTCCTCTTTAAGAGTTATTGCGCCTCAAAAATTGAAAATTAGTTATTTTTAGACACCTGTAACTTAGGCACTTGTAAAAATTTTTCTTCGGCAAGACATGAAAATTAAAGGTTCAATAATTTATTTTATACATCTGAAATCCTGAATCAAATGGAGAAAGGGTACCAAGTTGATGCAATTTACACTGATTTTAGCAAAGCTTTCGATCGGGTAGATCACTTCACTTTGCTAAACAAACTATCAACTTTTGGCATTTCGGGTTCATTTCTTGGGTGGCTTAATTCTTATCTTTTAGAAAGAACTCAAAATGTTAAATTTCGTGGTGTATTATCCAACACCATTGGGGTCACTTCCGGTGTACCGCAAGGTAGCCATTTAGGCCCACTTCTGTTTAATGTTTTTATTTCAGATCTTTCGGAATATCTAAGCAATATATCTCACATTTCGTTTGCTGATGACCTAAAAATATATCAAGTGGTTAAAGATAATCCTGATGCAGCTAAACTTCAATCAAGCTTATCAGTGTTACAAGCTTGGTGCACGTCAAATAAATTAGAACTCAACATACAGAAATGTAAGGTTATTAGTTTTACACGTAAACGGTCTTCTTTAATATATGACTGCAAAATAGATAATGTTACTCTTGAAAGGGTTTTTAGCATTACTGATCTGGGAATTCTTCTCGATAATAAACTTAATTATAATCTTCACTATGACCTAATAGTTTCAAAGGCTAATAAAATGTTAGGTTTCATTAAGAGAAGAGCTAAAGAATTTAGCGACTTAGCTGTGACAAAATCTCTTTATTGTTCCCTAGTTCGTTCTATCTTAGAATACGGTAACATTGTTTGGGATCCTGCCTTTGCAGTTCATTCCAATAGAATCGAATCAGTTCAAAAGCAATTTCTTTTATTTGCATTAAGGAATCAATATAACGCTTTTGATTTTGCTAATCTACCTAGTTACACCACAAGACTTAATTCATTAAACTTGCTTTCTTTATCTTTACGTAGACAACTATTGTCATCATGCTTTACTTTTGATATTTTGAATAATAGTATTTCTATCCAATCTCTTAATAACAAGTTTAGACTTAACGATAGTGTTAGACAAACTAGAAATACTAAATTTTTAATGGACTACAAACATAATACAGAGTACGGTAGAAATGAACCCATCAACAGATGTTGTACTACTTTTAACAAAATTAGTCATCTCTATTCTACATCTATCTCCAGAAATACGTTCAAACACATTTTACAACTACATTTTTCCAATTTAATGACCTTAGACAATTAATTCTTACTTAAGCAAAAAAAAAATTTTTTTTTTTTTTAATTATGATATAATTTTAAACATAACACATTTATTGTATTGCATTATAATACAATTAATGTTTTTCATTTAGTTTATTTTTTTTATTTTTTGTACTTTTTTTAATAGTAATTTAATGCTTTCACGTACTGTTAATAAAAAAAAAAATGTTCATTTTTTTTTTTAATTTTACTTCTACGTAATAATAAGATATTTATTTACGTTTAATTTGCTACATAAGTTATTACATAAAATGTTAAATTGATTGTCATTATATATATGTACATATCTGTACTGATATCATATTTCAATTTTTTTTGTTAAAATAAAGTTGTTAATGTAGTTTAAATAAAAAATTAATAATAACAATAGCAATAAATTAACTTTTTTTAGGTTTTAAGTTATTATAAATGTAGTTTTAAGTCATTGTTTTGTTTAATTTTAATTATAAGCATTAATTTAAGAATTTTTTTTGTAAAGACCTTGCTTAGGTTTTGTAAAATAAAATAAAAAATAAAATAAAATAATATATTTTTACGTGTTAACGACTTTTCTTAGTTATATAGCATTCCGGACTTACGACCCCTCAAAATTTCAAAAATATCCTATATTCACATTTTTTCTTATTACATGAAATTTTCAAATTTTTGTGCAAGTCACAATTCTAAACAGTTTGTATTGAGTTTTGGAAATATGCGCTTTTAAAAACCGTTGGTTTACATTCTACCTTGTTTTATTTTTTATTTTTATTATAGTCATATTTTTAATTTACAATTAATTGTTATAAAAAAAATACAAAAAACAAGATAGAATTTCAATTTACTTTTAACCTGTCTTTTCTATTCAATTCTAAGATAGTTAGGTAGTCAGGTAGCCATACAAAAGTGATTTTGGTTAAGTAATTTTCAAATTGAAGCGACTAAGCGAGACCGAGACGTAGGTATACTTAAAAAAATCTCGCAAAAACATTACATTCATATTATTAATGTCATAAAATATTTTTAAACACCTAATATAAACATTTTAATGTTTTTAATGGATTAAAAAAATAATATGTAATATTTGTTTTCAAAACTAAAAAAAAGCCGGAAAACATTCAATTAATACTATTATTGATATCACAAAATATTTTTATACACCATTAACCGTATAAACATTTTAATATTTTTAAAGAATAAAAAAAATATAGTAAAATTCTAGAATCGAAAAACAAATTCATTAGTATTGGTGAAAATGATCTATATATTTCTCAGACATTTGTCAATAAGTAAATAACTGCATTTTTGGTCAAATTTACTTTTTTATGAAAATCAATCTAATAATCCGTAATCTACCGATTGACAAAAAAAAAATTTCAAAAAATACTATTATTAACAAAATAATTTTGCAAATAACTAAATAAGTATACGTAAATGTAATATTAAAAGTGAGTAAAAATCTGTAACTTCACTTATTGATTTAAAATATTTTTAGTTAAATGACAAAAATTATATAAGTTTAGTTATAATCAATTGTCGTAAACAAAATAAGTTGAGTTATTTTTTTTGACCTCAGGTGAAACATCCGTTAAGCCAAGTTAAATACTTATACACAAAAAATAATTAAAGTTATTGGGTTATTCCAATTTACGATATGATACCAGATGCAATTTATTGTAAACAAAATAAGTTGAGTTATTTAGTTTTCAACACAGGCAAAAAATGCGTTAAACGATGATAAATACTTAGATACTGAAAAATAATTACAGTTATTTAGTTCTTCCGATTTATTTTTGTACAGTTGTTAAAATTTATTTAGTTATATTGTCGCCTGGACAGTTATTAGAAAGTATTTGAGTAAATAACAGCGGAAAGGAAATATTTTAAAATAACTATTAAATTTGATACTACAAAACAAAAATATGGATACACAACTTTTAAAAGAAGTTTTCGGAAGTGATTATGAAGAAGAATATTCTGAGATTGTTGAAAATAGCATTCCTACTTTCGAGATTGAAGATACTGGTAATATCTTTTAAGATGTTTAAATAAGTATTGTATTTTTCATTTGAAACCTTTTTTAGAAAACTTCTTAGAAAGTAGTGAGAAAAAAAGCACAACCAACAGTAAAATTTCTTTATGTCACATAAAACGAGAACGAAAAAACAAACAAGTTTTACACGATTCACCAAGTATTAAACCAAAAATTATTTATGTTTATAAATAGTAAACGTTAATCTTCATTTTAGAAATACCTTGTAGCAGAAAAAAATTGGAGAGTGAAAACTTGGAAGCTCAGGAATTGATGGATACAGAGATATTATATTCTAGAGAACAGACTTTACAAGAAAATGCACATAGTGAACCAGATATGCTACATGAAATTCCTTATAATCAAAATTTTCTAGCTTGTGGTCAAGAACTAATGGATATGTACATTATACATTGGCAAATATGTTAAATACATTGGCAAATATGCTATTTGCGCATAATTGTGATGTTGTTCTTGTTCTTTTAAAATATCCTTTTTTTTTCTTCATCTTTTTCGAACCGTAATTTCATTTCAAATACATCGCATTTATGACATGTATCAATTTGCGGTCTCTTAAATTTTAAATTATGTTTTCTAAAAAGTTCAGTGTATTTTGTAATACTAACATGCTTTGAGTATTTTTCTTTATAAAGCTGATACATTTTAGATATGTTTAGATTTAAATACTTTTTTGAAGAAGCACTACGGCCATAGTGTGATAAATATTGTGGGAACGATTTAATATGCTCGTTAATTTCATCCACTTGCTTTGCCGATAGTTTATTGGCTTTTTTGCCTGTTCCTCTACAGTCCTTCATAATTGTTTTATTTTCTTGCTTTTTGGTTATTTGATAAATAAATCCAGGAGTTTCTCCAAAAACATTGAGAAAACAGGTCTTGCAAACCTGCATACATTCTAATCCAATTGGTATTTTATATACAAGAGTACTGAACTGAACTTAATAGAATTTTTTAAATTGGTTTGTCTTTGTTTCATTTCAATTGTAATAAGATTGTTCATGTATCCTTGTCTAAGAATGTAGTTTCCCGATTTCCAATATTCTTCAAATAAATTTTGTTGTTGTTCATAATTTAATTTTTTATAACATTGTAGTCTACACTTTTTAAGTGGTACAGTTTTTTTTGCTGAGTGTGTTTTACCTGATTTTAATGAAGAATAAGCTTTCCCATTGTTTTTTAAATTTTTTAACTCTTCTGCCCTTTTTCTAAATGTTTTTGTAGATTGTGTTTTAATTACAGTTGGAAAAATGCTGTTAGTTTCTAGGTTTTCTTTATCACTATCCATTAGTTCTTGGCCACAAGCTTGCAAATTTTGGCCACAAGGAATTTTATCTGGTTTGCTGGGCACATTTTTATCTACATTTTTTTCTACATATAATGTTTGTGTATCCATTAGTTCTTGACCACAAGCTAGAAAATTTTGATTACAAGGAATTTTATGTAGCATATCTGGTTCACTATGTGCATTTTCTTGTAAAGTCTGTTCTCTATAATATAATATCTCTGTATCCATCAATTCCTGAGCTTCCAAGTTTTCACTCTCAAATTTTTTTCTGCTACATGGTATTTCTAAAATGAAGATTAACGTTTAGTATTTATAAACATAAATAATATTTGGTTTAATACTTGGTGAATCGTGTAAAACTTGTTTGTCTTTTCCTTCTCGTTTTATGTGACATAAAGAAATTTTACTGTTGGTTGTGCTTTTTTTCTCACTACTTTCTAAGAAGTTTTCTAAAAAAGGTTTCAAATGAAAAATACAATACTTATTTAAACATCTTAAAAGATATTACCAGTATCTTCAATCTCGAAAGTAGGAATGCTATTTTCAACAATCTCACAATATTCTTCTTCATAATCACTTTCGAAAACTTCTCTTAAAAGTTGTGTATCCTTATTTTTGTTTTGTAGTATCAAATTTAATAGTTATTTTAAAATATTTCCTTTCCGCTGTTATTTACTCAAATACTTTCTAATAACTGTCAAGGCGACAATATAACTAAATAAGTTTTAACAACTGTACAAAAATAAATCGGAAGAACTTAATAACTGTAATTATTTTTGAGTATCTAAGTATTTATCATCGTTTAACGCATTTTTTGCCTGTGTTGAAAACTAAATAACTCAACTTATTTTGTTTACAATAAATTGCATCCGGCATCATATCGTAAATTGGAATAACCCAATAACTCTAATTAGTTTTTGTGTATAAGTATTTAACTTGGCTTAACAGATGTTTCACCTGAGTTCAAAAATAAATAACTCAACTTATTTTGTTTACGACAATTGCATATTTATTCCAGAGTGCAGAAAAAAAAAGTTAAAAAGATTATAACTAAACTTATATAATTTTTGTCATTTAACTAAAAATATTTTAAATCAATAAGTGAAGTTACAGATTTTTACTCACTTTTAATTTTACATTTAAGTATACTTATTTTGTTATTTGCAAAATTATTTTGTTAATAATAGTATTTTTTGAATATTTTTTTTTGTCAATCGGTAGATTCCGCATTATTAGATTGATTTTCATAAAAAAGTAAATTTGACCAAAAATGCAGATATTTACTTATTGACAAATGTCTGAGACACATAGTTTAAAAAATTATAAAAATAAATTAGTTCCTGGTGGCGTCCATGAACAGGAATTAACTAGTGTCAAATACCCCAATACTTATTCTATTGAAAAAATTTTAAAATGAGAAGGCAATAAAGTATATGTGAAATATTTAGGCTTTGATAATAGTCATAATCAATGGATAAGTAAATATGATATTCTTTCATAAAAAAGATAATTAGAATTTAAGATTTTTTCTTAATTTTAGAGTATTGTTAAATGCAACAATGTTGCAAAAATGCTAATAGAAAAAATGAAAATAGAAAAATATTTATTTATAAAAATAAATAATTTAGGAATAAGTAAATAAAAAATAATATTCTTTCATAAAAAAGTATAATTTATGAAAAATTTTTTTTCTTAACTTTAGAACACTGTTAAATACAACAATGTTGTAAAAAATGATATTTAAAAAAATTATAGTTTTATTATTATCAATTAGAATTTATTACATTAATAAACAACTAACTTTACAACTTTTTGGTTTTTAAGAAATTTTCTTAAGGATTTTCATTTCTACACAATGATAATACAATTATTTAGAAAAAAATTTAGTTTAAATAAAGTTTTCTTAAGATGTATAAATTCAAAGAAAGAGTTCATCATAATAATATATAAAGAAAAATTTAATCAATCTAATAATGCGTAATTTACCCATTAACAAAAAAAATTTTCAAAAAATACTATTATTAACAAAATAATTTTGCAAATAACTAAATAAGTATACGTAAATGTAAAATTAAAAGTGAGTAAAAATCTGTAACTTCACTTATTGATTTAAAATATTTTTAGTTAAATGACAAAAATTATATAAGTTTAGTTATAATCTTTTTAACTTTTTTTTTCTGTACTCTGGAATAAATATGCAATTGTCGTAAACAAAATAAGTTGAGTTATTTTTTTTGAACTCAGGTGAAACATCCGTTAAGCCAAGTTAAATACTTATACACAAAAAATAATTAAAGTTATTGGGTTATTCCAATTTACGATATGATACCAGATGCAATTTATTGTAAACAAAATAAGTTGAGTTATTTAGTTTTCAACACAGGCAAAAAATGCGTTAAACGATGATAAATACTTAGATACTGAAAAATAATTACAGTTATTAAGTTCTTCCGATTTATTTTTGTACAGTTGTTAAAACTTATTTAGTTATATTGTCGCCTGGACAGTTATTAGAAAGTATTTGAGTAAATAACAGCGGAAAGGAAATATTTTAAAATAACTATTAAATTTGATACTACAAAACAAAAATATGGATACACAACTTTTAAAAGAAGTTTTCGGAAGTGATTATGAAGAAGAATATTCTGAGATTGTTGAAAATAGCATTCCTACTTTCGAGATTGAAGATACTGGTAATATCTTTTAAGATGTTTAAATAAGTATTGTATTTTTCATTTGAAACCTTTTTTAGAAAACTTCTTAGAAAGTAGTGAGAAAAAAAGCACAACCAACAGTAAAATTTCTTTATGTCACATAAAACGAGAACGAAAAGACAAACAAGTTTTACACGATTCACCAAGTATTAAACCAAATATTATTTATGTTTATAAATAGTAAACGTTAATCTTCATTTTAGAAAAACCTTGTAGCAGAAAAAAATTGGAGAGTGAAAACTTGGAAGCTTAGGAATTGATGGATACAGAGATATTATATTATAGAGAACAGACTTTACAAGAAAATGCACATAGTGAACCAGATATGCTACATGAAATTCCTTATAATCAAAATTTTCTAGCTTGTGGTCAAGAACTAATGGATACACAAACATTATATGTACATTATTGTGTTTAGATTTGCAGCAGGTTCTTCCTACACCATTTTTACAAACATCTCTTGCATATTACAAACGTAGTCTTTCTACTTTTAATTTAACAATAAAAAATTGCTCAAATAATAAAACCACATGTTTTATTTGGGATGAAAGTGTAAGTGGCAGAGGAGCAAATCAAATCGCATCCTGTATTTTTAAATATTTTGATATGTATGAAAGCAGCCTTAAAAGCCATGTCGTAATATATTCCGATACATGTCCAAAACAAAATCGGAATTCAATTGTCTGGGGAATGTTTCAAGCTTTTTTTTATTCAAAAGAATTAAACGGTAAAATTATAGAGCATAAGTTTCTAGAGCCTGGCTATACAGATTTAGAATGTGATAATGATCATGCAGTGATTGAGAAGGCTAAAAAAATAATAGTTCTGAAATATGGCATTCTCATGATTACAAGCAACTAATTCGTTCTTGTAAAAAGAAAAATCCGTTTATTGTTAAATATATGTTAACAGAAGACTTTTTAAATTTTTCAAATTTATTTAAAACATATTTTAAAAGAACAAAAATTAATTCTCTTAAGGAACCAGTACAATGGAATCAAATAAGATTTATTAAATATCAAAAGGAAGATTTTGGAAAGTTAACATATAAAACTGATTACGCAGAAAATTTTGAAACGGCAAATATGTTAAATATGTTAAAGAGTTATATGCTATTTGCGCATAATTGTGATGTTGTTCTTGTTCTTTTAAAATATCCTTTTCTTTTCTTCATCTTTTTCGAACCGTAATTTCATTTCAAATACATCGCATTTATGACATGTATCAATTTGCGGTCTCTTAAATTTTAAATTATGTTTTCTAAAAAGTTCAGTGTATTTTGTAATACTAACATGCTTTGAGTATTTTTCTTTATAAAGCTGATACATTTTAGATATGTTTAGATTTAAATACTTTTTTGAAGAAGCACTACGGCCATAGTGTGATAAATATTGTGGGAACGATTTAATAAGCTCGTTAATTTCATCCACTTGCTTTGCCGATAGTTTATTGGCTTTTTTGCCTGATCCTCTACAGTCCTTCATAATTGTTTTATTTTCTTGCTTTTTGGTTATTTGATAAATAAATCCAGGAGTTTCTCCAAAAACATTGAGAAAACAGGTCTTGCAAACCTGCATACATTCTAATCCAATTGGTATTTTATATACAAGAGTACTGAACTGAACTTAATAGAATTTTTTAAATTGGTTTGTCTTTGTTTCATTTCAATTGTAATAAGATTGTTCATGTATCCTTGTCTAAGAATGTAGTTTCCCGATTTCCAATATTCTTCAAATAAATTTTGTTGTTGTTCATAATTTAATTTTTTATAACATTGTAGTCTACACTTTTTAAGTCGTACAGTTTTTTTTTGCTGAGAGTGTTTTACCTGATTTTAATGAAGAATAAGCTTTGCCATTGTTTTTTAAATTTTTTAACTCTTCTGCCCTTTTTCTAAATATTTTTGTAGATTGTGTTTCAATTACAGTTGTTTAGTTAGTTTAGTTTCTAGTTAGTGTTAGTTTCTAGGTTTTCTTTATCACTATCCGTTAGTTCTTGGCCATAAGCTTGCAAATTTTGGCCACAAGGAATTTTATCTGGTTTGCTGGTCACATTTTTATCTACATTTTTTTCTACATATAATGTTTGTGTATCCATTAGTTCTTGACCACAAGCTAGAAAATTTTGATTACAAGGAATTAAATGTAGCATATCTGGTTCACTATGTGCATTTTCTTGTAAAGTCTGTTCTCTATAATATAATATCTCTGTATCCATCAATTCCTGAGCTTCCAAGTTTTCACTCTCCAATTTTTTTCTGCTACAAGGTATTTCTAAAATGAAGATTAACGTTTAGTATTTATAAACATAAATAATTTTTGGTTTAATACTTGGTGAATCGTGTAAAACTTGTTTTTCTTTTCGTTCTCGTTTTATGTGACATAAAGAAATTTTACTGTTGGTTGTGCTTTTTTTCTCACTTCTTTCTAAGAAGTTTTCTAAAAAAGGTTTCAAATGAAAAATACAATACTTATTTAAACATCTTAAAAGATATTACCAGTATCTTCAATCTCGAAAGTAGGAATGCTATTTTCAACAATCTCACTATATTCTTCTTCATAATCACTTTCGAAAACTTTTCTTAAAAGTTGTGTATCCATATTTTTGTTTTGTAGTATCAAGTTTAATAGTTATTTTAAAATATTTCCTTTCCGCTGTTATTTACTCAAATACTTTCTAATAACTGTCCAGGCGACAATATAACTAAATAAGTTTTAACAATTGAGTAGTGTACCTAAGCGGATTCTAGACCAGGAAATGACGTAACAGATGTTAAAGATAAGGATTGATGTTAACGATAAGGAAATGATAAGAGATAAGATAAGGACTATGACTCATCTATGACTCATCTATGACTCATCGAATAAATTTTAGATTAAGTTAGTTATTTTGGAATTAAAATACCAGGCGCGCAGATTTGAAATATTTTTTAAAGAATTAAATTAAAACTTTTTTATAAATTTTTTTCTCACTTTGAATATTATGTTTTTGGTGATAAGAACTTTTTGTGATTTTTTATGAAATATTGTATTTTAAAATTTTTTTTAAAAAATATGACGTCAGGGAATCTCCTATTAAAGTTTTTTTTTCTCACTTTGAATATTATGTTTTTGGTGATAAGAACTTTTTGTGATTTTTTATGAAATATTGTATTTTAAAATTTTTTTTAAAAAATATGACGTCAGGGAATCTCCTATTAAAGTTTTTTTCTCACTTTGAATATTATGTTTTTGGTGATAAGAACTTTTTGTGATTTTTTATGAAATATTGTATTTTAAAATTTTTTTTAAAAAATATGACGTCAGGGAATCTCCTATATAATTAAAGATTTTTTCCGATGACTATACAGTAATTATAGAGTAATGTTGAAAATTTTGTTGATGTTGATGTTATTGTTGTTATTTTTTTGGTTTTCTTTTATTTAAAGAAATAGTGATAAGCGATGCAATGAATTAATTTTAAAAATATTCTGCTATTATACAACTTAAAAGCGTTGATTTATTTTAGATGAAAAAAAAAATGAATAATGTTGCGGTTTTGACTGAAAATAATCTAAAATTGATAAGTTAAAAATAACAGAGAATACTATTTTCAAATCATCTAGCTAAACAAATCGAATGTAAGAATATTAGGGATGCTTTTGACAAAAAATTTGTTGATGTTGTTGTTATTTTTTGCTTTTCTTTTATTTAAAGAAATAGTGATAAGATGCAATGAATTAATTTAAAAATATTCTGCTATTATACAACTTAAAAGCGTTGATTTATTTTAGATGAGAAAAAAAAAATGAATAATGTTGCGGTTTTGACTGAAAACAATTTAAAATTGATAAGTTAAAAATAAGAAAAAATACTGACGTCAGGGAATCTCCTATATAATTACAGTTTTCAAATTTGATAAAAAATGCTATTTGGAAACCATCCATAGTTACACCAAATTAATATTAGAACAATTTGAACATTAAGGAAGTAGCGGTTTTGACTGAAAACAATCTAAAATTGATAAGTTAAAAATAACAGAGAATACTATTTTCAAATCATCTAGCTAAACAAATCGAATGTAAGAATATTAGGGATGCTTTTGACAAAAAATTTGTTATTGTTGTTGTTATTTTTTGCTTTTCTTTTATTTAAAGAAATAGTAATAAGATGCAATGAATTAATTTAAAAATATTCTGCTATTATACAACTTAAAAGCGTTGATTTATTTTAGATGAGAAAAAAAAATGAATAATGTTGCGGTTTTGACTGAAAACAATTTAAAATTGATAAGTTAAAAATAATAAAAATACTAACGTCAGGGAATCTCCTATATAATTACAGTTTTCAAATTTGATAAAAAATGCTATTTGGAAAACATCCATAGTTCACCAAATTAATATTAGAACAATTTGAACATTAAGGAAGTAGCGGTTTTGACTGAAAACAATCTAAAATGGATAAGTTAAATATAATAAAGAATACTATTTTGAAATCATCTAGCTAAACAAATTGAATGTAAGAATATTAGGGATGTTGCGGTTTTGATTGAAAAGCTTTAAAATAATAGAAAATGCTTTTTAGAAAACACCTACGCAAATATGGAATTTTGTATAAAAGAAATGAAAAATTTAATTATTTCATCATTCAAACAATGGATACCATAGAAATCATAGATGACATCGTTATTGTACCACCAAGCACAGAAAAGAATGGTGGATATAGGAACGCTGGATATAGCTACGCTGGATCAACAAGTAGTAACCAAATCGCCTCCACTTCACATCAAATCACAGCATCTACAAGCAGAAAAAGAAAGGCAGATGATGTGACGGATATTCTCAACCAATTTAATGAAGAGGTAGAGAAAAAATCAGCATTTAAAAAAACTTTGTCAGCGAGAGACATCATTCGTGGTAAATACTACCACATATTAAAATTAAAAAAATTACATACTCAGTATGGTCCAAGAATCATGCTAGAGTTTGAAGGTACGGTTTTCTTTTTGCCTGCATATATGGTCAACATTTTAACAGAACAGCAAATACAAGTATTAAATGATGCACCCAACTTGTATATGCTGTCACCAACACCATATAAATACAAGCTGGTGACTGAGGAAATATATTCGCAGAACCTATTAGCAATCAATCAATAAAAAATTATTGTAACTAAAAAAAAAATGAAAAAATAAAATATTATATTTATATTAAAAACAAAAAAACAAAAAATCTTTTTATTTATTTTATTTATTTTATTTATTTTATTTATTTGCTGTGAAATAAGTAAAACTTAAAGCTTTTAGTAAAAATTAAAAAAAAAAAACTTTTATTTATTTTATTAATTTTACAGCTTTTTGAACTTTTGAACCTTATTATTCCCTTCTATGGAAATGAAATTTAATTAGAGAAGCTAGTTTCATTTAGAAATAACTCGGTCGAGTTGAATAAAACAATTAATTATTTTTATATATAAAAAATAATAATAAAAAATAAAAAAAAAATGTCTGAAATCGCTAAAAAAATTTTAAAAAAACATAATTTTTTATTTAAAAAAAATAATAAAAGTGAAAATAAAAAGAAGTTAAGTCTTATATGATTTCGCTATTGAAAGACTTAAATGTGTTAGAACAATTAGTTAAAGAAAATATAAATTCTAACAGTGGCGTAAAATCTTCTTTATTAACTTCTATAGGAAAATAAAATTATTAAATAAAGACACTGAATTGAAATGGAGAACATTAAATTCTGCATTTAAAAACAGAATTGAAAGTGGTGTTATAACTAACATAACTGAGATAGACCCCAAAATTTTTTTAGAAAAGTGTAAAAAAATTGTAGAAGAAAAAATTAGACATATATTGCTAGAATATAATGCAATTAAAATTAACTTTGTCTTTTGTGGTGAATTTGTGAAAACAAACAATGAAGAAAATGAATATGATCTAAAATATTTAAATACAGAAAATGTTATAGTGTTAAAAATGAATAATGGTAATGATGAATGGTATGATAAACTGAAAAACCAAATTTTAATTAAATTTGATGATTTTCAAGAGAAAGGTAGTGGATGGGCATTATCTTCTATAATCAATTTAATTATCAATGTAAATGTATTTTCTTCATTTGCACCATCATCTTACATTGATTTGCCACCTTCGATAAAAAATAAAAAAGCGTGTATAAATATTAAAAATAGTGATGATGCATGCTTTGCGTGGTGTATAATGGCTGCTTTAAATCCAAAGACAGCTCATTCTGATCGTCCATCAAGTTATCAAAATTATAGTGAAGTATTGAATTTTAATGGTATTACTTTTCCAGTGTTACTGAATGACATTCCCAAATTTGAAAAGTTAAATTCAATTTCAATAAACGTTTTTGGACTGGAATTAATTAAAGCAAGTAATTTCAAAGTTATCCCGTTTTACCTAACTAAACTTAAAAAAGAAAAGCATGTCAATCTATTATTACTGCAAAATATTTATGAAAAAAAGGAGAAATTAAACACATATTACGAAGATGAAACGCATTCACATGAAAAAATCAAATATCATTATGTTTTAATAAAAAATATGTCAAGGTTACTTTCAAATGATCTATCTAAGAACAAAAGGCAAAAATATTTTTGTGATAGATGCTTGAATTATTTTTCAACAAATGAAAAATTATTATGTCATACAAAATATTGTGAAAAGGTTAACAACTGTGCTATCGTCTTACCAGAAAAAAATAAAAATAATCTCAAATTTAAGAACTTCAAAAATAAATTAATGGTGCCATGTGTAGTTTATGCAGATATTGAATGTATATTGAAAAAGATCAATTCAGATAATAGTTATCAAGAACATATTCCATATTCTATGGGCTACTATGTAAAATCAAATTATATTGAAACTACAAAATATAATTTTCATAGAGGAGAAAATTGTATTGAATGGTTTTTAAATGAGTTAAAAATGATTGCAATCTTTTTGGAGACAGATTTAAAATCACCACTAAGTATGAAATCGTTAACAAGCCCACAACAAGCTGAATTTGAAAGCGCTGAGGTTTGCTTTATATGTAACGAATCATTTTTAACAGACGAAGTTAAATGTAAAGATCATGATCATTTAAGCGGGGAATATCGAGGTGCAACACACAGCAAATGTAATATAGCCTACCAAAATGCGTTGTATGTTCCTGTAATTTTTCATAATTTAACTGGATATGATTCACATTTTATTATTAAACAACTAAATTCAGTAATCTTGGGTAAGATAGATTTACTTCCATTGAATAAGGAAAAATATATTAGCTTTACAAAATATATAGAAAATAGTAATATTAAATTTAGGTTTATAGATTCATATAAATTTTTAGGTAGTAGTTTAGAAATATTAGCTGAAAATATAAAGGAGTTCCCCAATTTAAAATCTCAATTTGATTATTTAACGGATTATCAATATAGTTTACTTAAACAGAAGGGAATATACCCTTATGATTATATTGATAGTCCGGAAAAATTTTTAGAATCAGTATTACCAGAAAAAAACTTATTTTATAATGAATTAAATAAATCAAATATAACTGAGGAAGACTACAATCATGCAAAAGTAATATGGAGTGAGTTTAAAATAAAAAATTTAGGAGAATACTCTGATTTGTATTTAAAAACTGATGTTTTATTATTAACGGATATATTTGAAAAGTTCAGAAATCATTGTATGAAAACATATGATTTAGATCCGGCACATTATTTTACTTTACCAGGCTATTCTTGGGATGCCATGCTAAAATATACGAAAATTAATTTTGAGCTATTAACTGATGTTGATATGGTACTATTTATTGAAAATGGGGTAAGAGGAGGTCTAACTCAAGTTACGAAACGCTATTCCGAATCAAATAACATATATATACCAAATTTTGATTCTACTAAACCAACAAACTATATAATATACTTCGACATTAACAACCAGTACGGTTGGTCTATGACTCAATATTTACCATTAAATAATTTTCAATGGGTAAATGATATTCAAAAATTCACTGAAAATTTTATAAGAAATATTTCTGATGAATCTCCTGTAGGATTTATATTTGAAGTAGATATAGAGTATCCTAAAAAGCTTCATGATTTACATAAAGATTTACCTTTTTGTCCTGAGCATTTGTCAATAAATTCCAATGATAAAAAATTATTAGCCACTTTGTTTGATAAAAATAACTATATCATTCACTATAGAAATTTGAAAATATCTTTAAAACATGGATTAAAAATAAAAAAAATTCATAAAATATTACAATTTAATCAATCACCCTATCTAAAGCCCTATATAGAATTAAATACTAAACTTCGTACACAAGCTACTGACAAATTTGAAAAAGAGCAATATAAGCTAATGAATAATGCAATTTTTGGTAAAACAATAGAAAATGTTAGAAAACGATGTGATGTAAAACTCAAAACTTATTGGCACGGACGATATGGAGCTAGTTCATTAATTGCATCACCATATTTTAAAAGTTCTTCTATTTTTAGCGAAAATTTAGTTGCAATAGAACTATATAAAACAGAAATAATTTTGGATAAACCCATCTATGTAGGCATGTCAATATTAGATATTTCGAAAACGTTAATTTATGAATTTTATTATAATTATATGAAAGAGAATTTTCAACAGGATTGTAATCTTTTGTATACGGATACAGACAGTCTTATTTTAGAAATAACTAATAAAAATATATATGAAAGTATTAGAAAAGATTGTAATGAACGGTTTGACACTAGCGATTATCCTTTAGATAATAAGTGGGGAATTCCTTTAGTAAATAAAAAAGTAATAGGATTAATGAAGGATGAAATGAATGGTAATATTATTACAGAATTTATAGGTTTAAGATCAAAAATGTATTCAATAAAAGTAAATAATACAAATTGTATAAAAAAAATAAAAGGAATTAAAAAAAATGTTGTAGAAAAAGAAATAGAATTTGAGGATTATAAAAAAAGTTTAGATGAAAATATAAATAAAACAGTTGTTCAAAATTTGATTAAATCAGAAAATCATAATGTAAATAGTATTAAGCAACAAAAAGTAGCTTTAGATTCAAATGATAATAAGAGATTTATATTAAATAACTCATATAATACCCTACCTTGTGGTCATTATTCAATATGACTAAAATAAATTAAAATATAATGAAAATAAAAAAGAAAAAAACTATTTAATTCATAAAATCACAATTTTTATATTTTATTTCCTATTAATTAAGCACATTAACTTATAAAATTTTTTTTAAAATAAAAAATAAATACGTATACATAGTTTGTTTTATTTTTTGCATGTGAAAAAATTTCCTTTTTTTTTTTTCTCATCTTTCATTCTCTTGTAGGAGTGTAAAAGGCTTTCAATAGTGATTTTAATAAATAAACATTTTCAAGTGCACAAAACCCATTATGATTAAAATAGCATCTTTTACAATTAAGGTACTGATTTTTAATCATTTTTAAACTGGTTGATTCGTGTTCGTCTAAATCAATAACATTATAACATTTTAAATTATTTTTAATCCATAATTGCTTTTCACAGCCTTTAACATATATTTTTGAATAGTTGTTCTTCTTTAAAATATTTACAACATCAAAAAAATTAGTTTCTCCATCATTCCATTGAAATCCATGATGATGATCAGTTAGCCAATTATTTGTATACTTTGTAGATGATGTTAGAATGTGATAACTATACGGAGGTTTTATTATGAAGTGTTGAATTTCATCATTTGATGATAAAACTGCAATTTCTTTTAATATGAATTTTTTGTTATTATTTTGAAATCCCTGTATGTCTATTATGTAATATTCCATTTTTGATTTTTAATTTATAGATATTGCTATCGATAATGAACTGATTTTAATTTTTGTTTTAAATTATTTTATTAACTTCTCCACTCAATGGATAAAATTCGATTAATCGGTCATGCAATAACAGACAATAGGCTGAAGTATTTGCTGTTATATTAGCAATGGTTTTAAATTCTATTTTAACATCAACCGCACCTGTTTTTAAATTTTCATTTTGATAACGAGTATCTATTACAAAAATTGTAGCCTTTGTTTTATATTCCTCCCATGTTAATAACGGTTCTGATATAGAATAATTATAATAATTATTTCGAAAGTTAATGTATGCCTCATAAGCAATTCCATATCGATCTCTATCAAAATTTAAATTTATATCTTCATATGGATAAGCTTCTGAATTTAAATAAACTTTTAAGTTTTCAACATTACAATGGTCGAATTTAGAAGGATCTTTATCTATTTTATTTTGTTTATCGGTTTGTAGAGCAAAAATAATAAAACGAGGTTTTTCCAGTTGTGAGGTTGTTTTAACATTCCAAACATGATGATTAGTACCTGTTGGTAATGATGGGTATTCATACAAATCCCAATTTCTAAAACCTAATATCATTTTTGCATTTTTATCAATATTCTTATATAAGTTAAGTTTAACTGAATCGGCTAAATTGATATGTTGCACCCGCCATTGTACTTGAAGTAACTGAATTTTTGGTTTTTCATTAAGGTCAGTACAAATTAAAGAATTATTATCAGATCTTGAACGTACTAAAATTAACTCATGTTTTGCATTTGGAATAATATTTTTATAATCTTCCGTAAATCCCAAGAGTCTTTTCAATGGAATACAATAGTTAAAAAATTGCGTTCCTAATTCAATTGTTTCTTTTGGAGACCAGCTTGCATTTTTTAAAGCTTGACTCTCATTTTCATTTAAGGAAACAAAATTTTTTAGACATGTTGTTATTCCAAAATTTCGACAATGATCAATTTCCTTTCCATTTAATTCATAGCGTATTTCATCGAATAGAAATGTCATTGCATTATTAATTAAATTAGTTTTTAGTGTACGACTTCCGTCATGCTTTGAAATAAAGCCTTCAATATAAAGTATGCTGGTTGATGGTAAAATATTTAAATTTTGATGCTGTATTTGTACTCGGATTATATCACTTTTATTAAATGAATTCACAAATGGTGAATATGTACGCCAATGTGCGCTTGTTATGCTTTCATCAATTATCGGGCTATTAAATAAATTATCCATTTTTCCCCTAAAACTTTTTTATTTTAAATCCAATAGATATCACAAATTGTTGATTTTCTGTTGTTAGAGTGACTCTGTTCAATTTATGATATCCTCTTTGTCTTAATGTTGAAGAACTATTAAACTGATGTATAGGATGCGTTGAATATTTATTATGTTTTTGAATGTTATTTTCATATATTATCATTTTTCCTGTTGTTTCAAGTGCATGCGCACTGTTATAGTTTCACCTCGAAAATTAATTAAACTACCGTTCTGATCGACTAGTTTTATGGTGATCGATCTTATTTGATTGACTGCAACTGGTAAATAAATAAGATTTCGAGGAACTTCAATTATTTTATAGCCAGGACTAACATCTATTGAAAACTCATGTAAAATATGAGCTCTCTCATCATTAATGTATGTTCCTTGAATAATATTGCATTCTATCCGTATTATATTAATTTTATTTATATTAACAGGAAGATCAGAAAAATGCCATATATTGGGTTTTAATTTTTTTTTACTAAAACCTAATAATTCACCAATCGTACCTTCACGTTCAAAATCAATCTCACTATCAGAAAAAATTTCACAATTTAATGTGTTATTGTTAGCTTTTATAAAAAGTTTACGCTTTTCTGCTTTAGTGTTACTTATTTCTAAATTTTTTTTAAGAAAATGTTCAATGTCTTCAATTTCATATGAGCCTGTAGGAAGAATAATGCTTTGATCTCCAATAAAAAATTTATTATTTGTTTCATCTATATTTGGTATAGAATTGTATGTCTGAAAATCTACTAATGCGCAAGTATATTCTCCCTTCAAATCTATTGGAGGAAAATATTCTGTTGTTAGAATAGAGTTTTTACCATTTAAGGTTAATGTTATAGACATGTTTACTTCTTAATGAATAAAACAATTATTGAAGTACATTATCTTTTTATATAATCATCTTCACAATTTATTATAGAACAATATAAACTAATACTAAGACATATAAATAATAAAGAAATTTTAATTTCAATAACCTTAAATATTATGATAAAAACATATTATTCTTCGCAATAAAAAAAAAAGATAACCTTGAACTTAAAAATTTAAATTTTATTAATGTAGGTCATATTAAAAGGAAAAAAATGTATCAATTTTTTTTATTCATTTTATTTTTTTTCGTTATTTTGTTTATAAAAAATAGACTTAGATAAGAAACTTAAACATAAGTGACCACAATTAAAAGTATTAAAGTTCTGATATGTATAATAATTATATGAAAGTTTATCGCCCAAATATTTTAAAATTTCGGTTGGTGGTTGTAAATTTCCAAAACTATCAAAATATTGTATATCATTTAAATTCTTGTAATATGCTACCCAATGAGTTCCATGTCCAATTGAGTTATCTAAATTGATGACTCCACATTCACGATTCCATGGTTTGGATTTAGGAAGAGTATCTTTCATAAAAACTCCCCGAAAATATTTTAAATATTTCCTTCCAAAATTATTTATATCAATATTTGTTAAAGCCCGTTTGGGTAGCATACTTAGTGGTTTTTTTGAGATAAATATAATCCAAGTCCTTGTTTATATGGTTTTAAATGTAAACCTTTTCCTCTAAGAGCAATAGCTTCCATTATTTTATTATGGCGCTCACTTTCATTTAACTGTTTCTTAGCATTTTTGACGTCATTAACAGCTTTAGTTATACCAGCTGCACCACCGGCAAGAGCACCAACAGCCGAAAGACCAGCAAATATTGGAATTAATGGTAAAATACCACCAGTTTTAGGAACAGCAATAATTCGTGGAATTTTTATTGATTTTTTATTCTTACTTATATTTCTAGCAGCTTTTAAAGCAACTTTGATAGCATCTCTTTTTTTATCAGGTTTATAACCGTTAATAGCAATTTTAGCTTCTTGAATCACTTTGCTTAATGGTTTATTTTTCTTTACTTTATTAATTTTTTTTTTACATCCCATTCCAAGTTTAACTTTAGCATTCATTGCATTTGTAACCAGAAGTGCATTTGCTTTTTCATCCCAAGCCAAATCATGGGATTTAAATCTTTGCCAAGCTTTTCCAGCTAATATTTTATCAGCTATATGACGATCAGTAATATTACTATTGTTAGAATATGCAATATCGTGTTCACGACATGCAGCATCTAATTTATTTATACCTTTATCACCACGTTCTAAGCGCTCTTTAAGTTTAGTTCCTGGACCACAATAATTATATCCAGGTAGATGAAATTCAAATGGTAATTTATTAACTATCGAATTTACAATACCACTACCTCTCTTTTTGGTTACGGATTTGCTACTGATTGTATTTTTATTGTAGTCAATCATATGTAATGTTATATCAGTAACGGTTCAATATAAATTGATTTGATTAATGTATATATATAATGTTTTATATGAAATTAAAATTAGTAACCAAAATGAAGTTTATAAAAAAGGATGAGACAATAGAGATTAAAAATTTTGATTTGAAATATAAAAGAAAAACAAATAAAAAACATGGAGATGTACTACCAAATAGTGTTCGAGGTTTAATTGTGGGACCATCTAATTGTGGTAAAACGAATGTTATGTTAAGTATGTTATTAGATCCCAAAGGTTTGAAATTTCAAAATATATACATATACTCTAAATCGTTACATCAACCAAAATATGAATATTTGAAAAGAATTATAAAATCTATTAAGGGAATGGGATATAACGAATTTTCAAATAATTCAGATGTACTTAAACCATCAGAATCCCAACCTAATTCAATATTCATATTTGATGATATTGCATGTGATAAACAAGACAATGTTAGAGAATACCTTGGGGTCATTATTCAATATGACTAAAATAAATTAAAATGTAATGAAAATAAAAAAGAAAAAAACTATTTAATTCATAAAATCACAATTTTTATATTTTATTTCCTATTAATTAAGCACATTAACTTATAAAATTTTTTTTAAAATAAAAAATAAATACGTATACATAGTTTGTTTTATTTTTTGCATGTGAAAAAATTTCCTTTTTTTTTTTTCTCATCTTTCATTCTCTTGTAGGAGTGTAAAAGGCTTTCAATAGTGATTTTAATAAATAAACATTTTCAAGTGCACAAAACCCATTATGATTAAAATAGCATCTTTTACAATTAAGGTACTGATTTTTAATCATTTTTAAACTGGTTGATTCGTGTTCGTCTAAATCAATAACATTATAACATTTTAAATTATTTTTAATCCATAATTGCTTTTCACAGCCTTTAACATATATTTTTGAATAGTTGTTCTTCTTTAAAATATTTACAACATCAAAAAAATTAGTTTCTCCATCATTTCATTGAAATCCATGATGATGATCAGTTAGCCAATTATTTGTATACTTTGTAGATGATGTTAGAATGTGATAACTATACGGAGGTTTTATTATGAAGTGTTGAATTTCATCATTTGATGATAAAACTGCAATTTCTTTTAATATGAATTTTTTGTTATTATTTTGAAATCCCTGTATGTCTATTATGTAATATTCCATTTTTGATTTTTAATTTATAGATATTGCTATCGATAATGAACTGATTTTAATTTTTGTTTTAAATTATTTTATTAACTTCTCCACTCAATGGATAAAATTCGATTAATCGGTCATGCAATAACAGACAATAGGCTGAAGTATTTGCTGTTATATTAGCAATGGTTTTAAATTCTATTTTAACATCAACCGCACCTGTTTTTAAATTTTCATTTTGATAACGAGTATCTATTACAAAAATTGTAGCCTTTGTTTTATATTCCTCCCATGTTAATAACGGTTCTGATATAGAATAATTATAATAATTATTTCGAAAGTTAATGTATGCCTCATAAGCAATTCCATATCGATCTCTATCAAAATTTAAATTTATATCTTCATATGGATAAGCTTCTGAATTTAAATAAACTTTTAAGTTTTCAACATTACAATGGTCGAATTTAGAAGGATCTTTATCTATTTTATTTTGTTTATCGGTTTGTAGAGCAAAAATAATAAAACGAGGTTTTTCCAGTTGTGAGGTTGTTTTAACATTCCAAACATGATGATTAGTACCTGTTGGTAATGATGGGTATTCATACAAATCCCAATTTCTAAAACCTAATATCATTTTTGCATTTTTATCAATATTCTTATATAAGTTAAGTTTAACTGAATCGGCTAAATTGATATGTTGCACCCGCCATTGTACTTGAAGTAACTGAATTTTTGGTTTTTCATTAAGGTCAGTACAAATTAAAGAATTATTATCAGATCTTGAACGTACTAAAATTAACTCATGTTTTGCATTTGGAATAATATTTTTATAATCTTCCGTAAATCCCAAGAGTCTTTTCAATGGAATACAATAGTTAAAAAATTGCGTTCCTAATTCAATTGTTTCTTTTGGAGACCAGCTTGCATTTTTTAAAGCTTGACTCTCATTTTCATTTAAGGAAACAAAATTTTTTAGACATGTTGTTATTCCAAAATTTCGACAATGATCAATTTCCTTTCCATTTAATTCATAGCGTATTTCATCGAATAGAAATGTCATTGCATTATTAATTAAATTAGTTTTTAGTGTACGACTTCCGTCATGCTTTGAAATAAAGCCTTCAATATAAAGTATGCTGGTTGATGGTAAAATATTTAAATTTTGATGCTGTATTTGTACTCGGATTATATCACTTTTATTAAATGAATTCACAAATGGTGAATATGTACGCCAATGTGCGCTTGTTATGCTTTCATCAATTATCGGGTTATTAAATAAATTATCCATTTTTCCCCTAAAACTTTTTTATTTTAAATCCAATAGATATCACAAATTGTTGATTTTCTGTTGTTAGAGTGACTCTGTTCAATTTATGATATCCTCTTTGTCTTAATGTTGAAGAACTATTAAACTGATGTATAGGATGCGTTGAATATTTATTATGTTTTTGAATGTTATTTTCATATATTATCATTTTTCCTGTTGTTTCAAGTGCATGCGCACTGTTATAGTTTCACCTCGAAAATTAATTAAACTACCGTTCTGATCGACTAGTTTTATGGTGATCGATCTTATTTGATTGACTGCAACTGGTAAATAAATAAGATTTCGAGGAACTTCAATTATTTTATAGCCAGGACTAACATCTATTGAAAACTCATGTAAAATATGAGCTCTCTCATCATTAATGTATGTTCCTTGAATAATATTGCATTCTATCCGTATTATATTAATTTTATTTATATTAACAGGAAGATCAGAAAAATGCCATATATTGGGTTTTAATTTTTTTTTACTAAAACCTAATAATTCACCAATCGTACCTTCACGTTCAAAATCAATCTCACTATCAGAAAAAGTTTCACAATTTAATGTGTTATTGTTAGCTTTTATAAAAAGTTTACGCTTTTCTGCTTTAGTGTTACTTATTTCTAAATTTTTTTTAAGAAAATGTTCAATGTCTTCAATTTCATATGAGCCTGTAGGAAGAATAATGCTTTGATCTCCAATAAAAAAATTATTATTTGTTTCATCTATATTTGGTATAGAATTGTATGTCTGAAAATCTACTAATGCGCAAGTATATTCTCCCTTCAAATCTATTGGAGGAAAATATTCTGTTGTTAGAATAGAGTTTTTACCATTTAAGGTTAATGTTATAGACATGTTTACTTCTTAATGAATAAAACAATTATTGAAGTACATTATCTTTTTATATAATCATCTTCACAATTTATTATAGAACAATATAAACTAATACTAAGACATATAAATAATAAAGAAATTTTAATTTCAATAACCTTAAATATTATGATAAAAACATATTATTCTTCGCAATGAAAAAAAAAGATAACCTTGAACTTAAAAATTTAAATTTTATTAATGTAGGTCATATTAAAAGGAAAAAAATGTATCAATTTTTTTTATTCATTTTATTTTTTTTCGTTATTTTGTTTATAAAAAATAGACTTAGATAAGAAACTTAAACATAAGTGACCACAATTAAAAGTATTAAAGTTCTGATATGTATAATAATTATATGAAAGTTTATCGCCCAAATATTTTAAAATTTCGGTTGGTGGTTGTAAATTTCCAAAACTATCAAAATATTGAATATCATTTAAATTCTTGTAATATGCTACCCAATGAGTTCCATGTCCAATTGAGTTATCTAAATTGATGACTCCACATTCACGATTCCATGGTTTGGATTTAGGAAGAGTATCTTTCATAAAAACTCCCCGAAAATATTTTAAATATTTCCTTCCAAAATTATTTATATCAATATTTGTTAAAGCCCGTTTGGGTAGCATACTTAGTGGTTTTTTTGAGATAAATATAATCCAAGTCCTTGTTTATATGGTTTTAAATGTAAACCTTTTCCTCTAAGAGCAATAGCTTCCATTATTTTATTATGGCGCTCACTTTCATTTAACTGTTTCTTAGCATTTTTGACGTCATTAACAGCTTTAGTTATACCAGCTGCACCACCGGCAAGAGCACCAACAGCCGAAAGACCAGCAAATATTGGAATTAATGGTAAAATACCACCAGTTTTAGGAACAGCAATAATTCGTGGAATTTTTATTGATTTTTTATTCTTACTTATATTTCTAGCAGCTTTTAAAGCAACTTTGATAGCATCTCTTTTTTTATCAGGTTTATAACCGTTAATAGCAATTTTAGCTTCTTGAATCACTTTGCTTAATGGTTTATTTTTCTTTACTTTATTAATTTTTTTTTTACATCCCATTCCAAGTTTAACTTTAGCATTCATTGCATTTGTAACCAGAAGTGCATTTGCTTTTTCATCCCAAGCCGAATCATGGGATTTAAATCTTTGCCAAGCTTTTCCAGCTAATATTTTATCAGCTATATGACGATCAGTAATATTACTATTGTTAGAATATGCAATATCGTGTTCACGACATGCAGCATCTAATTTATTTATACCTTTATCACCACGTTCTAAGCGCTCTTTAAGTTTAGTTCCTGGACCACAATAATTATATCCAGGTAGATGAAATTCAAATGGTAATTTATTAACTATCGAATTTACAATACCACTACCTCTCTTTTTGGTTACGGATTTGCTACTGATTGTATTTTTATTGTAGTCAATCATATGTAATGTTATATCAGTAACGGTTCAATATAAATTGATTTGATTAATGTATATATATAATGTTTTATATGAAATTAAAATTAGTAACCAAAATGAAGTTTATAAAAAAGGATGAGACAATAGAGATTAAAAATTTTGATTTGAAATATAAAAGAAAAACAAATAAAAAACATGGAGATGTACTACCAAATAGTGTTCGAGGTTTAATTGTGGGACCATCTAATTGTGGTAAAACGAATGTTATGTTAAGTATGTTATTAGATCCCAAAGGTTTGAAATTTCAAAATATATACATATACTCTAAATCGTTACATCAACCAAAATATGAATATTTGAAAAGAATTATAAAATCTATTAAGGGAATGGGATATAACGAATTTTCAAATAATTCAGATGTACTTAAACCATCAGAATCCCAACCTAATTCAATATTCATATTTGATGATATTGCATGTGATAAACAAGACAATGTTAGAGAATATTTTTGTATGGGAAGACATCAAGACGTGGACAGTTTCTATTTGTGTCAATCTTATACTCGAATTCCAAAACATTTAATAAGAGATAATACAAATTTCATAATCATATTCAAACAAGATGATTTAAATTTGAAACATATTTATAACGATCATGTTAATGCAGATATGTCCTTCGATAAATTCAAAGACCTATGTTCACATTGTTGGCGAAATAACTATGGATTTTTACTCGTTGATAAAGATAGACCCTTAAATAATGGTCGTTATAGAAGAAATTTTGAAGAATTTGTTCAATTATAAATAGACATTTGCAATTTATAAAAGCATCAGAACAGATCACGAACAGCAACTGAACAGATCAGAAACAAAAACATAACAGATCAACAACAGGAACAGAACAGATCAGCTTCAGCTCAGATTAGTTGCACTTAGTTAACAATTAAAATATGGATAAATCATTTAATGAAAAAGTTTTGAAAGACTTAATTAAAACTAGGAAAGATGTACAGAAAAAATATAAAGATTTAAAAATGGGAAAAAAGTCAGAGGAACAATATTTGGAGGAGACTTTTAAGCCAATTGTCGAACCAATTGAAAAATTAACGGATGTTGAAAAATATCATTATCCCTTCGAACCAAAAGGCAAACAGGAAATCAAAGAAGAATTTCATGATAAAAACGATGACACATTTAACTCAATAAGTCCAAATAAAAAAACGTTAAATTTTGAAAGTTTCAAAACGTCAACACCTAACAATAGTGCTTTCAAAGATTTAAAACATGACTTGTTAAGAACAACAATTTCAGAATCATCACCTCTTTTTAATAAATCACAACTAGATAAGTCATATGGACCTTATCTTGATCAACAAGAACATATAAGAAAACTGGGGAATTCTAAATTCAGTATTGATGAAAATAATCATAATATAATAATTGATGATGAAATTTATAGAGCAACCAACGGTTTACTTGATCTTATATTCAAAAAGAAACCTGAAAATTACACACAAACCGATTTGAAACAATATCAAAAAATTCTAGAAAAAACAAATGCACATAGGAGAAACTATGATCCATTAGAACAAATTAAAGGAAATAAAGGTTATAAGTATATTAATATTATACGAAATCTATATAAACATGAATATAACACAAGAGGTAAAAAGATTGGAAATGCTTATTTTAATAAAAAGTTATCATTATATCCAAATACATTCTCTAAACTATATTCAAAACAACTTCCTCAATATACTTATTGGGATGATCCTAATGAATTAGTAGATCGATTAAGACTTTTGGTTGCATCACGCATGGCCGGAAATAATAACCATCACAATGAAATTAATTCAATTATTGAAGAACTAAGAGAAGCTGATATAATAGAATAGCAATTTGATTAATTTTATTAAATAAAAAATGACAGTTGACAAGTTTGGTCATAGCATTAGCTACTCTCCTTATAAAATACAAGAAAGTCCACGGCATGTAATTGGTTTTCAAATAACATCAGATGGAGATTTTAATATTCAAAACAAACAATTAATCAACTTAAGGGATCCAATAAACGGTAATGATACTACAACAAAAAAATATGTGGATGATTCAATTAATCTCGTGAAGGAATACATAAATGCATTTAAGGTAAACTTTCATGAAGACATATTACAACATATAAGAAACGAAATATCACGTGTTTATGGAATTAATGATCAATTAAAAAAAGATTTGAAAGCTGAAATATTGAAAACTAAAGATGAGCAAAATGAATATACTGATAGTCAAATAAAAACGTTTATCAAACATATTAATGCTACAAGAGATGAATTGAGTAATATTGAAAGATATGTCTATAAATCAAATTAAAGTTAAAAACTTAATTTTTTAAAATAAAGGAAAAATGCTAAAAATACAATAAGTTTCCGATCAGTTCATAATAATCTTTCATGATGGACATACCACTTATTGGATATACACTAAATAATTTTTTAAATAAATATGAACATGATATTTTGGAAGAACATTATGATGAATTAAAAAGTAATTTTAATTTTCTATTACAATTCAAAAATTCATATCAAAAAGAAACTGCAAATTATGGATTTCACTGGACGTTATGTCCTTATGCTTCAGATACATCTGACTCATATCCGGAAACATGCCCTTGTATATCAGCTGAAAAAATTATGATAAGATGCAGTAAATTAATGCTATTATATAATAGAATGTTAAATAAATAAACAATTTATACATTATATATATGAACACTTTTAATTAATCATATGTAAAATAAGTAAAATAAGTAAAGCAGAGTTTTATTTTATTTTAGGAGGAAGATGATGAGAGTTATTTTCTGAAACGCAAAATAAATATATAACAAAAATAAATACTTTGAAAAGAATATTGTTTGTTTTATTTAATATGAGCAAGAGAGAGGTTGTTGAAGAGTTACATAAATCAGCACGAAAAAATGTCAAAAGACGTAGAGTTATAATCAAAGGTTTTGATGATCTGTGGCAAGCTGATTTAGTAGAAATGGGGTTATATGCTAAAGAGAATGAGGGTTTTAAATTTTTATTAACAGTAATTGATACATTTTCGAAATATGCGTGGGCTATTCCAGTAAAAAACAAATCAGCTGAAAATGTTACTCAAGCTATGTATTCAATTTTCAAAGAATTTAACCGATATCCAAAAAATCTTCAGACTGATAATGGCAAAGAATTTTTTAATATACTTTTTAAAAATTTAATGAAAAAATATCATATAAATCATTACTCGACTTTTAGTTCATTAAAAGCATCTATTGTAGAACGCTTTAACCGTACTTTAAAAGGAAAAATGTGGAAAGAATTTAGTTATAATGGAAATTACAAGTGGATAAATATAATTAAAGATTTGGTTCATCAATATAATAATACAAAACACCGCACAATTGGAAGATTTCCATCAGATGTAAATAAAAAGAATGCTAATGAGCTGTTGTCAACTGTGTATAATCATATTAAAATTTCACAACCAGCTAAATTTAAAATCGGTGACTCAGTTAGAATAAGCAAGTATAAACATGTTTTTGAAAAAGGCTATACACCAAATTGAACAACGGAAGTATTCAAGATAAGAAAAATTCAAATCACTTATCCCGTAACCTACTTACTGGAAGATTATCAAGGTCAACCCATACAAGGAAGTTTTTATGAACCAGAACTAATAAAAACTAAAATTAATGATATTTACTTAATTGAAAAAATAATAAAATATAAGGATGATAAAGTTTTTGTTAAATGGCTTGGGTTCCCTTCAAATCATAATTCATGGATAAATAAAACAGATTTAATTTAAAAAAAAAAAAAATATTTTATTTATTTAAGATATATCCATATTATAAGTTTGTTTAATATTACGCAAATCAATTAAAGTGTTAGTTGATGTTTCATATTCAGTATCGTAAATTGTATAACTTTCCAGCTCTCCATTACTTAAAATTCTGTTAGTAGCAATCTCCATATATTCTAAACATTCAATTTTTAACGAGCGTTGCTTATAATTAGAATTGTATGAACAACGAACTTTAATTTCTTTTTTATCATCATATTCTAATCGAAAATGTCTAAAAAATGTTTGATCACTTTCAATTATTCCACCAATATTTCTTTCCTTTAATAAAAGCTCCTGTCTAAATGCTTCAATTGCTTCTTCTGCCGTAACATATCGTGGAGTTGAATCAGCTTTCATTATTTGATCATCTGCACTAGTTTCTCCTATTATACCATCAGTTGAAGTAGTTACTGTTTTTATTGTTGTTGACTGAATTGCAGATGAAATTACATGTTTTAGCAATTTTACTGATAAACTTATTACAATTGTCTCATTATTTGGGAGTATAACATTGAAATCTTTACTTCCATAAGCTGATTCATCTAACCTTATATTAGAAGTAGGTGCCGAATATATTCCAACAGTTAATAAACTCAATATATAAAAAAATTTCATCTTTCTTGTAAGAATTTAATATTCAATTATATAATAAAGATTTAAAGAGTTTGTACCTTACTTTACGAGAGTTAAATATAAAATGATTTTAATTTATACTAATATATAGTCAATTCTAAAATTAAATTTTTACTTCTCCCCACTTCTACTTTCTGGAAAAATTTTTTTCATGAAAATATTTTATTCGACTTATAATGGTGCAAACATATATGAACAACGGTAAATATTTATCTCTGCCATAAGAATAAGCCTCCATAAAATCCATATATTCTTCTTTAAAGTTTTCTAATAATTTTCTAAAATTATTTAATGTATCGCCTATTTTCGATTTGTTATTTTTTGCACTATACATATTCTCTATTGATGCTAAATATAAAATACCATCATCAATTCGTTTTCTTATCATTGACTTTTTCATCTCATTTTGATTATCTTCATATTCATTAAATGTACTAGACATAGACAATGACTCAAACTTTTCTGTTAATTTCTGTTTAGAATTATTTGGTAATATGTTTGAGATATTTTTCTCAATCATTTCCCAATCTTCTTCGTCTGTAAATGGACAATCTACACCAAAATTATTGGGTATGTTAGGCTTTTTTTTATTTTGTGGATTTCTTATTGCTCCAATAATCGAAATATCCCCACCATATACTTCAATTTTCACATGTTGCCAATCCAAATTAGATAACATTAATTTCGAAGTTGAAGACTCACCGTTTCTAATTTTAAATACACAAACTTTTTCACCGTTTTCTGGTGTAAGGTATACCTCTAAAAAATCATGGAATATTTTCCAATTGATTATTTGTATCGATTTCCATTTATGTCCACAAATACAATATTTATAACCATGCAAAATTTTATCACACCAAAACATTATGGCCTTTATACGTAACAATCTTGTTGTCTAATGACGATTTTAAGCTTTAAACAATCTTTTTATACATTTTTCATTAACAAGGAATTTCCGTTAATGCAAAATGATTATTATAAAAAATGCTTAACATACTTTACTTAGTAGTGAAAGTTAATTTTCTTGTTAAGCGTTTTGTATTTGTTTGTGTAATTGTTAGACATTAAAAAAAGAACGACAAACAAGTTTTTAATTAGAAAAGCCTTTGTCTTGACGTCAGGAGGCTTCCTCCAATAATTAAAACAATTTTCTTTATTGCAATGTAATGCTTTTATTTTTTACTATTTTTCAATAATCACAATTTTTAATTTTATCTCTTAATTAAATTGAATAATTGCTGGATCAACATAATTTTGTTTGATTTTGTTTATTTTTTATGACAGAATAAAGTTTTCTATTACATAGATAACATGAAAACTTTTCAAGGTTTTGCGAATCAATTCTAAATGTTTCAGAGAAAGAATTTATAGTTAAATGTTTTTTCTTATAATGCTGTACACATATTTTACACATTCTACGTGAATAGTCATTGTGATTTGTACCAAGAATCCAATATTTGTAGATTATCTTTTCATTACCAAATATCTTTTGTGCTTCTCTTTTTAATATGTTTTTTGTATCGATTGATAATTGTTTTACACGTGCAAATTTTCCTAACATTTCAAAATCTATATCATACATGGAGCTCTTCATGATTCATTTCTCATTCACAGAATTTATTAGACTAAAACGGAGATTCCCTGACATCATATTTCTTCACAAAAATTTTTTTAAATATATTTCATATCTACAGCAAATTATTATTGTATTATATTTCTTTTTTCACAATTTTTAACAGTTTAAGTACCAGGTTAACAGTTTTTATTAGCAAAACTTACTATAATAATATTTGTTAGATATAGCTACTTATGTTTTTTCTACACTAAAGAACAAAATTAAGTTTTTTTTTTTTTTGCTGATAAGAAATTGTGTTTTTAAGATTTTTTTTTTTGCTTTAAATAACAAAACATATAAATTCTTTGAAAACAAATAACAACAACATTACTCTATAATTACTGTATAGTCAGTCAGTCATCGCAAAAAACAACTGTAATTATATAGGAGATTCCCTGACGTCATATTTCTTAAAAAAAATTTTAAAAATACAATATTTCATATCTACAGCAAATTATTGTATTTCAAATTGTAAAAATCACAAAAATTTCTTATCACCAAAAACATAATATTCAAAGTGAGAAAAAAAAAACTTTAATAGGAGATTCCCTGACGTCATATTTTTTAAAAAAAATTTTAAAATACAATATTTCATAAAAAATCACAAAAAGTTCTTATCACCAAAAACATAATATTCAAAGTGAGTAAAAAAATTTATAAAAAAGTTTTAATTTAATTCTTTAAAAAATATTTCAAATCTGCGCGCCTGGTATTTTAAATCCAAAATAACTAACTTAATCTAAAATTTATTCGATGAGTCATAGATGAGTCATAGATGAGTCATAGTCCTTATCTTATCTCTTATCATTTCCTTATCGTTAACATCAATCCTTATCTTTAACATCTGTTACGTCATTTCCTGGTCTAGAATCCGCTTAGGTACACTACTCAATTGTACAAAAATAAATCGGAAGAACTTAATAACTGTAATTATTTTTGAGCATCTAGGTATTTGTCATCGTTTAACGCATTTTTTGCCTGTGTTGAAAACTAAATAACTCAACTTATTTTGTTTACAATAAATTGCATCCGGTATCATATCTTAAATTGGAATAACCCAATAACTCTAATTATTTTTTGTGTATAAGTATTTAACTTGGCTTAACAGATGTTTCACCTGAGTTCAAAAATAAATAACTCAACTTATTTTGTTTACGATAATTGCATATTTATTCCAGAGTGCAGAAAAAAAAAGTTAAAAAGATTATAACTAAACTTATATAATTTTTGTCATTTAACTAAAAAAATATTTTAAATCAATAAGTGAAGTTACAGATTTTTACTCACTTTTAATTTTACATTTACGTATACTTATTTAGCTATTTGCAAAATTATTTTGTTAATAATAGTATTTTTTGAAAATTTTTTTTTGTCAATCGGTAGATTACGGATTATTAGATTGATTTTCATAAAAAAGTAAATTTGACCAAAAATGCAGATATTTGCTAATTGACAAATGTCTGAGACATATAGTTTAAAAAATTATAAAAATAAATTAGTTCCTGGTGGCGTCCATGAACAGGAATTAACTAGTGTCAAATACCCCAATACTTATTCTATTGAAAAAATTTTAAAATGACAAGGCAATAAAGTATATGTGAAATATTTAGGCTTTGATAATAGTCATAATCAATGGATAAGTAAATATGATATTTTTTCATAAAAATGAATAATTAGAATTTAAGATTTTTTCTTAATTTTAGAGTATTGTTAAATGCAACAATGTTGTAAAAATGCTAATAGAAAAAATGAAAATAGAAAAATATTTATTTATAAAAATAAATAATTTAGGAATAAGTAAATAAAAAATAATATTCTTTCATAAAAAAGTATAATTTATGAAAAATTTTTTTCTTAACTTTAGAACACTGTTAAATACAACAATGTTGTAAAAAATGATATTTAAAAAAATTATAGTTTCATTATTATCAATTAGAATTTATTACATTAATAAACAACTAACTTTACAACTTTTTGTTTTTAACAAATTTTCTTAAGGATTTTGATTTCTACAGAATGATAATACAATTATTTAGAAAAAAATTTAGTATAAATAAAGTTTTCTTAAGATGTATAAATTCAAAGAAAGAGTTCATCATAATAATATATAAAGAAAAATTTAAAAGATTTTCTCCTACGTTCTCCAAATACAGCCAACACAGGAGTTGGCCCCAATCAAGCGGAAAACGATAAGAACTCAATAAGAACCGCAGACACACCATCAAGAACATCATCATCATCATCAATAACAATAACAACAACAACAACAAAAAGAAATCATTCTTCTTCAGGAAGAAAAACCACCAACAAAAAAAGCTTCAAAGAATCTTTTTATAAAAAAATATTGAAACTAAAAAGAGTTTTTTAAAAACAGAAGATATGGATGAAGATGCTCTGTATCATATAATAAACGTAAAATAAATCAAGACCACTTACTATTATTTTTGAGAATTCTGATTTTATTAAAGATATAAAAGAAAAAGAAGATTTTGTTAATAAAGTTAAAAATTTAAATTTAAGCATTATAGATATATCTAAGTTTCTTGGTAAAATATATGCAAATTACCAATAAATGATGTAAATTGGTTTGTAGTTATAAGTTTTTATTATTCATGAATAAATATAAAATTTTAAAAACAAAAAAAAGGTGCAAATTCCTTTTATTTAATTTCTTTATTTTTCAGATTCAGAGGTTTATATTATGGTCTTAAGACAGTCTTTGAGACATGCAATTTGATAATATCTGTACCTCAAAGGTACGTCAAATGTAAACTGTATAACTGTTATAAGTTTTTATTAGATATTCATATAATAATAAATGGTTAGATATTCATATAATAAAATTTATAGTTATATAAATATAACAATAAATATAAAATTTAAAAAAATGTATATAATTATTTTATTTAGTTGCTTTATTTTTCAGATTCAGGTTTATATGCAGCTATATAGTTACAAAATAGATTAATTTAATATTTTTTTCGTAAATATACAGGTATTTCATAAAAGAGTCGAGAAAAATTATATCGTACATTATATTTTTGAGCCGCAATAAAAATCTCTACTTTCAACCTTATAACATTCTTTTCTTCACAGATCATTATGTATTTCTTTTACTATCTGAGATCTTGACATTATTTTTACACCGCATCTAACTAGTTTTAAAAATCCAATTTTACATTTCTTTATTTATATACTCTGCAAACTTTGAATTTCTACAGTATATAACCCGGTTCAATTTTATTGGCAAATTATTTTAAATTCAATTTTGCTCTGATATTTTACAAAAATGGAAGCTGATTCAACAACATTCTCATTTACTGAGGGAACTGCAATAGTCAGAATACAAAATGAAATTCAAGTTGATGAATTATATCCACTGTAGATAAGGAGGAATTAATGGAAACTGAAGAATTCATACCATCGTTTCAAGTGTTAGATGAAGATACAACGGAACAACAAATTTGGGAAATAAATAACCAAGAAGATCCTGACTATTTTGCCGAAATTTTTAGAAATAATTTATAGCCTAAAACAATATATAACAATATTTGTATAAATGTATATGTATCTACTATCTATAAGTAATTCATAATAAAAAACAAATTAAATAAATTTTGTTTTCTAATAGTACAGGTATTTCAAAAAACAATCTAGAATAATTGCACTGAACGCTATAACGTTGTATTGGAATACATATTTCTTCGTGCAATTTCATAACATGTTTTTCTTGACATGATTTTATATAATTAAATTCCCTCAACATAGTACATTTGATTCAGCATTTTTATTGTGTATCATTACAGCTTGAAGAAAATCAATTAAGTTGTAAAATGTGTCAGCTTTCTCTTTGTTGATGCTAAGACATCTGCCAATAACTATTCTTAACCCATATTGTAAACATAATTTTGTATTCTTTATTGATTGTTTCGAGTATCTTTGAAAAAATTGCTAATATAATTTAAACCAATCATGAGATTTTAAAATAACGGGCTTTTTTCCAATACGGTGAAAAATGCAAGTCGCTACAAGAGATTCTGTATCAAAACCAACAAGAACTTTTAATGACTTATTTTTGTTGAGAAAATATGTATAACTCAACATCAAATTTGTGTTCGAACCTGTATCTTCCATTACTACGTTTTAACTAAAGCTTTTTAATATTATTGTATTGCTTAGGTACACAAGATTGTGAAAAATTTAAATTTCCAAATAAGTTGTAAAACATATTAATAATCAGATGGTCGTTTTCTATATGATTATCTTTGCAAAATTCATTCAAAAAAGTTTTCATACTTAAACCAAAACATCTATACCATAAACGCAACATTGTCCAAAAACATTCGAGATAAAACACTGTATCTCATTATCAATCATTAAAAACAATAAAATCATTAAAAACTATACACTGATTTTCAAGTATTTCAAAGTTACTGGTTTATCTGGAACTCCACCATACGAATCAAAATATTCTGTGCAACCATGCTTTGGTAGTTATTTCTAAAGTGTTCCTAATTCAAAACTGGCTCAAATCGTACACTCTAATTATTTCATTAACGTAGTTCATTAAAAACTCCTTTTTTATTTTATTATTTACTATAATAACAACAAATTCTTTTAGCACCTGTCTTAATTGTTTATTAATTTTATCATTATTTACAGTTCCAAAAGAGTAATTTTCAAAATTCTTATTTATAATTTCTTTAGTTGGAAATTTGTAAGTAAATATTTTTACAATTTTTTTACAAGGTCCTTGAATTCCAACAAAGTATTGTTATCATCACAACAAAACTTCACATCCACAAGTGCACAGGACGTCGACATCTTGTTATATATTCAAATACCTGTTTCAATATTTATTTATAGATTTGGAATATATTTCGATTTTTATCAATTTGTATGCTTGCATCAAATTTTCCGTAAACAATAACTGTTAGAGGAGAAACAAGTGATTTTGTTAACCTTCCCTCAATTCTAATTGTACCATGAGTAAGTAGACCTTGACATACTTCGTTTCCTGATGCACCTGGAGTTAAATCAAAGGCTAGTACAAAATCCAGTATTTGTCAATTGATGACCTTTATCGTTATAATACATTCCTGTACCTGAAAAAAGTGTGTAATACACATGATAATGACAATTATTCTCTTCTGAGAAACTAGTTTCAATCGCAGTGTTACGAATTTGCACTCCATTTACATAAAGCATAAACTATGAAATATTAAAATGTTTAAAATTATATGGGTGTTTTTATCTCATTCCAGAGTAATCCACATTTTCTGTCATGCAAAAAATAATTGTATTTGGTAACTGGCTAATAAAAACATTATCAAATGATATTGATGAGCTGTTCATTAGAATTGTAAAACTTTTTACTTCAACGCGTTTATAATTATATTTAGCATTGGATTTCCCAAGAACAGTATTGTGTGCTAACAGTACGCTTTAATTAACGGTAACATGCCTCATAAATAGCGTGGCTTCTATCATTTTTAATTGTGATTCATAACAATTACCTGCAAATAGATAAAAATCTGGTTTTTCAAGTGTTAAAACTATACGAATGTCAACAATATTTATAAGTAGAGTAGGTTGATTAAATATATCTACGTGTAGTTTACCCATAAGTTCCACTACATTGCTATTATGATACAATTTTTGGCCCTCTTTTGACCCATTATTATCAGATTTAGCTATATTTGCTTTATCTAAAATCCATCCTGCACATTCTAAGTGAGTTGCAGCAGAATCTGTAACATAATTTAATAAAGATTCAAAAAAGCTCTATGGTGCTAATTTCCATCAGATGGTGTTATATTTTTGCCATTTAATTGAACATTACATTGTTTTATTAAAGAATGTAAAATGTTATTAACTACACTTGGTTGTATTATTATTCTTCCTTCAGCATTTTTATCATTATTCCATTGTGTACCATCTTTCTTTAAGATCTGTACTTTTAATCTCAAATATGTAGAAGACAAATCTCTATATGTATCGCCATGACCCAGTGAAACAAATTCAATAGTTGAAGGGTTGTCTAAGGAAGCAATACGATTGTAGGAAACTTCTTCAGATCGTATAATGCTAGCCTGAATGGGTTGGGTTTTAAAAATATCCAACTCAGATTTCATACACACAATCATAATTAGTCAAAAATATCTTTTTGTTTTTTTTTTGTTATTATCTTTGCGTCGTTTTGACGTAACATAGTTTAAATTTTTAATGAATGGTCTTTTTATAGCTTTTCGTTTTCTTTTACCAGAACCATACATTTCATTCAGTTTTCGTACGGCACCACGTCGTACATTTTTAATAATCTCTTTACTACGATCTTGCATAACTTCTTTTACATTTGCACCAGATGCAATATCAGATAAAGCATTGATACCAGATTTAATAACCTCTTTTTTCAAAATATCGGCGCCTGAAGTAAATAATGGTTTCAAATATCTAAAAAGTCCCCCAAAAAGCTTCCCAATCCACGACCTCTTTGAAAAGGTAGGGTTGAATGTAATAAAGGGCCGAAGTAGATAGGTAGGCACTTGGGCCAGACAGGTCAGTAGGTCAAGGTCACCCGTAAGTAGGTCAAACTGTAATTAGGTCAGTAATAGGTAAACATGGAAATAGTAAGAAAAAATATTTGTTTTATGCTTGCAAATTTTAAGATGTTGTTGTTTGTTGTTTTTTTTTTCGTTTTTTATGAAGTATTTAAAGAAGAGAAAAGAAAAACCATTAATTAATTGTTATGTAAGAATGTTGAAAAAAAGAAACAAGAAATCAAAAATATCTAACGTGGTACAAGTCTACTTCTTATTGATGTATACTTGGCTTAAGTAATAGGCGCATATGAAAAGTAGAAACAAAAAAATGGTTAATGAATGTAAAAGGAAAAAAACAAAATAAAAGTTTAAACGTACAAGATAGAACAATTTTAAAAGGTACAACGCATCTTTAAAATTCATAAAGAAAAAGTGCAAACCTGTTTTTCTGTCTACATAATGATCAAACCATTGAAAAAAAATTATGCGTTTTTAAATGTACCTAACTACCTATTTGTGTTGTTTTTTTTTTTTCTACTTTAACTATTTAAAGAAGATAAAAGAAAAAAACTAATGATTATTGTCGGTGTGTCGCTTAAGATATTTTTTGTTTGTAAGAATGTTCAAAAAAAATATGAATGAAAAGTAGACAACCAGCAAATTAAAGCTGTGGAAGTACTTAACGACTAAAATGTTGCTTAAGTGCATTGTATGTTGCATAATCTGTGAAGAATAAAAAAAGAAAAAAATTCAAGTCAGGTTAATTGCATGTGTCACCTATTTTGAAAACAAAAATATAAAAATAAAACAGATTTATTCTGTGTTCAAGAAAAAAATATGAATAAAAAGAAAACAACAAGAAATCAAAAATATCTAACGTGGTACAGGTATACTTCTTGTTGATGTATACTTAGCTTAAGTAATAGGCGTATATGAAAAGAATAAGAAAAAATGCTTTATAAAATTTAAAGAGAAAAATGAAAACAGAACAAAAACATGTGTTACTACGTTTCTTTAAAATTTTAAAACTAATTTTAAAAAAATTGAAAGAAAAAGTGCAAACTGGTTTTTAAATGTTACATAAAGATTCAACCTTGATAAAATTGATGCAATTTTGAGATGCTTTTATTTCTTCTTGTTATCTTTTTTTCTATGAAGTATTTAAAGAAGAGGAAAGAAAAAAATTTTTAGTATCACCGTATAAGATTTTATTGTTATGTAAGAATGTTGACAAAAATATAAATAAAAAGAAAACAAACAGGAAATCAAAAATATCTAACATGTGGTTTAAGTAATAGCCGTGAATGGAAATAGTAAGAAACGAGGAAGAGTGCAGTAGAGTAGACTGTGTCAACTCTGGGATACCCGTATGAACGTAATATATCCTATTATAAAACTTGATCATCTTTTAAAAAATTCAGATGTTTTAGTACCGAATTACAGAGATATATTTACGTAAATTGTGGAGTTGTATGACAGCTACCCGAATCTATTTCGCCTAGCTTCATTAAGTTCCATGAAATGCAAGAAGCCTAAACCGGCTGTATTAGATCAATCAAATTTTACAAAAGTTTTTGGCATGCAACTCGACACTTTTTCACTAAATTTCAGATAGCTAGATTCAATAGACACTGAGTTATTTTCATTTAAAAAGAGAAGTTGTATGGCAACTACCCGAACCTGTCATATCATCACAACCAAATTTTACAGAAGTGATTGCCATAAAACTAGATTATCATTCGCAAAATTTCAGTTACCTAGATTGAATAGACACTGGGTTATTTCCATTTAAAGAAAGAAGTTGAATGGCAGCTACTCGAACCCGGCGGCCGAAAATGCTGGAGTTAAATAGCAAAACTAACAATTTTGCAAAAGTGACGTATACAAAATGTCAGCCTTCTAGCTCCTTTATTTTTTGAGTTATCGTGCGGACGGACACTGAGTTATTTTCATTTAAAAAGAGAAGTTGTATGGCAGCTACCCGAACCCGTCGCACCAACACAACCAAATTTTGCAGAAGTTGTTGCCATAAAACTTGATCAGCATTCGCAAAATTTCTGATACCTAGATTGAACAGACACTGGGTTATTTCCATTTAAAGAAAGACGTTGTATGGCAGCTACTCGAACCCGGAAGCCGAAAATGCTGGAGTTAAATAGCAAAACTAACAATTTTACAAAAGTGACGTAAAAAAATTTTCAGCCTCCTAGCTCCTCTATTTTTTGAGTTATCGTGCGGACGAATACTGAGTTCTTTTAATTTAAAAAGAGATTTTGTATGGCAGCTACCCGAACCCGTCGCACCACCACAACCAAATTTTGCAGAAGTTGTTGCCATAAAACTTGATCATTATTTGCAAGATTTCAAACGCCTAGCTTTATTAACTTCCAAGAGGTGCAAGAAGACTGAACCGGCTGCTCAAGACCAACCAAATTTTACAAAAGCTGTTGGCATAAAACTCGACAGCTCTTTACTAAATTTCAGATTCCTAGCTTCAATAAACACTGAGTTATTCTCATTTAACCGGATAAGTTGTATGGCAGCTACCTGAACCCGCCGCACCAACACAACCAAATTTTACAAAAGTTGTTGCCATTAAACTTGATCATCATTTGCAAAATTTCAGAAACCTATCTTGAATAGATACTGAGCTATTTCTATATGAAGAAAGAAGTTGTATGGCAGCTACTCGAACGCGCCGACCGAAAATGTTGGATTTAAACAGCAAAACTAACAATTCTGCAAAAGTGACGTAAAAAAAATTTCAGCCTCCTAGCTCCTTTATTTTTTGAGTTATTTTGCGGACGGACGGACGGACGGACGTACTTGGCTTAATCGACTCAGAATTCGATTCTGAGCCGATCCATACCTTTGACACTATATCTAGCTCGGCTCCTTTAAGGTGTCACAAACGTAATGGCAAATTTATTATACCCTTGAACATAGTTCATACGGGTATAAAAATGCGTTTTTGTAAAATGTAAAGAGAAAAATTTAAACAAATTAAGTGTACCTATGCGAATTTTTAAAATTAAAAGAAAAAAGTGCAAAGCTGGTTTTTAAATCTGAATCAACCTTGACCAAATTGATATTTTGAAATAAATTTTTTTCTTTTCTTTTTTGTTCTGATGAAATAAGAGGAAAGTAAAATTTATTAGTATTTTTAGATTTTATTGATATGTAAGAATGTAGAACAAAAAAGATGTATTCTTATGTTGTGTTTAAAAAAAATAAAACAAATTTATTTATATGTTTGAAATAATTTTTTATTTAAAAATATTTTACAATTTTATAGAAATCTGTGCTGTCTTAATCTAACATTTTTTCTCTTAAAAGATACATATATACATTATAACAATTTTTAACAGCACATCTGAAATTGTTGTTTAATAAAGTGTATAGGACAATTTGATTTAAAGTTATCAATCTTTTGTAATGACGGCAAGTTTCTGCTTAAATCTTCTATTTTATCACTGTCAATGTACTTTTGAAGGAATATTTTTTTTGTTCTCCTTTAACATAAATTTTTTCAGCTGACTCTAAATAGTGTTTTAATATACATTTTACATCTAAATATTCAACTAGACCGTTATTCCATTTAAGTCCATTTATTTTATTTTCGCAATACTGGTTATTATATTTCATATCCGGACTAAGTTCCTCTGAGGGGACGGTGCTTTGAAGTGATAGACAGTTGGAATTAAACTTCCTTTTTCAAGTATGGCTAATTCTTTTAGGAAATATTGCTTTTTATTTCCTTCTAAAAATTGTAGGTCAACTATGAGAACTCGTTTATCCATGTCGACGGTTTGTGTAAGAATACTCATTAGAATAAATAAATTTACATTTATATTCACTTCGGCAAAAGAGCTTTTCATATAAATATAGGTTAACAGTGCTATTTTTAACTAATAGAACTATGCTATTTCATCCATTTACAATGATGGTAGCGGGGCCATCATGCTGTGGTAAAACCACTTTTATTCATAATTTAATAAAGTATAAAAAAGAAAATATACAACCACATATTAATAGAATTATTTGGTGTAATCCAGACAAAAATGCCGTTCCAAAATATTTAAAAGATGTGGAATATAGTAACACTACGGATTTTAATGACAATCAAGAACCTTTGTTAATTATTATCGATGATATGATGTTAAATTCCCATGACAAGTATGTATGTGATTTATTTACTAGAGGATCACAAAAGTTACTTAAAAAATCAATGTATAATTTTTAATAAGAAACAGTTACAAAGTAACTATTCAGATGTTTGTGAGCAATATTGTTGTGTTTATACGTGGTATAGATGTTGCGGTTATAGCATGAACGCTTTTTTAAAACAATTTATAAAGAAAATCATATAGAAAATGACAAAAATATAATAAATACTTTTCACCATATATTTGAAAATTATAATATTTCTCAATCATGTCTTCCTAAGAAATATAACATTTAATAATAAACTTTAGTGTAATTAAAATAATGGAAGAGCAAGGTCCTAGCATTAATTTGTTGCTGAGTTATACATATTTTCTCAACAGAAGTCACACATTAAAAATAGTTGTCGGATTTGACACAGATTTTTTTGAAGTTGCAAGTGTTTTTCATTAGATTGGAATGAAACCAATTATTTTAAAATATCATGAATGGTGTAAATTGTATGACCTATTTCATAAAAAATTTTCTAAGCAGTCAATTAAAAATTCAAAATTATGCTTAAAAAGTGGATTAAAATCTACAGTAGGACAGAATCTTAGCGTTAACAAAGAGGAAGTTGACAAGTTTTACAGTTTGATTGATTTCCTACATGCAGTAATTGCATATAATAAAACTGCAGAGCCAAATGTAAAGGAATATGTTAAAAAATACATAAAGACCTGTGAAGAAAAGAATGTTGCAAAGTTGAAAGAAGAGATTTATATTCCGGTTCAAAAATTTAATATACGATGCAATTTTTCTCGACTCTTTTATGAAATACCTGTATTTTTACAAAAAAAGATATTAAATAAAACAATTTGGTAACTATATAATTTGTTATTTATTTCATTATTTATAAATTAGATATAATTTGTTTAAAAATCATGCCAAGATCTAAAATAGTAAAAGAAATTCATATAGATCTGTAAAGAAAAGAATGTTACAAAGTTAAAAATAGAGATTTTTATTCCAGTTCAAAAATTTAATGTATGATGTAATTTTTCTCGGCTCTTTTATGAAATACCTGTGTTTATACGAAAAAAATTAAATAAATCCATTTTATAACTACATATGCATATTAACATTAATCTGAAAAATTAAGCAACTAAATAAAAGAAATTTATACCTTTTTTGAAATTTATATTTATTTATGAATAATAAAAACTTATATAACTATAAACCAATTTACATCTTTTATTGGTAATTTGCATATATTTTATCAAACGACTCAGATATATCTATAATATTTGAATTTAAATTTTTATCTTTATATACAAAATGTTCTTTTTCTTTTATTTCTTTTACAAAACCAGAATTCTCAAAAATATCAAAATATTTTTGAGGTACAAATATAATTAAATTGCGGGTCTCAAAGACCCACTTAAGACCATTAATGGTCTTTATTTTCTTAGCATTTATTATATGATGTAGAGCATCTTGTTCCATATCTTTAGTTTTTAGGAAACTTTTTCTAGTTTCCACATTTTTGTTATTAATGGCTTCTTTGAAGCTTTTTTTGTTGGTGGTTCTTCTTCTTGAAGAAGAATGATTTCTTCTTGTTGTTGTTGTTGAAATTGTTGATGTTGTTGCTGTTGTGGTTGTTGTTGTTGTTGTTGATGAAGTGTCTGCGATTCCTGTTGAGTTCTTATTCTTTTCCGTTTAATTGGGGCTAACTCCTGTGTTGGCTCTATTTGTAGAGCGTAGGCAAAAATTTCTGCTGTGTTTTCCATTTTGCTTTCTTTTTTTCTGTATTATTATGTTGAGCTCTATCTTTGAATTGATATATCTTAAGAAAGATTCCACTTTATTTATACTAAATTTTTCTTCTAAAAAATTGTATTATCAGTGTTTAGAAATCAAAATCTTTAAGAAAACTAATTAAAAACAAAAAGTTGTAAAGTAAGTTGTTTATTAATGTAATAAATTCTAATTGATAATAATAAAACTATAATTTTTTATATAACATTTTTCGCAACATTGTTGCATTTAACAGTGTTCTCAATTTAAGAAAAAATCTTTTACATAAATTCTAATTATACTTTTTTATGAAAGAATATTATTTTTTATTTACCTATTCCCAAATTATTTATTTTTATTCGTAAATATTATTCTATTTTTATTTTTTCTATTACCATTTTTACAACATTTTTACAATATTGTTGCATTTAACAGTGCTTTAAAGTTAAGAAAAAATTTTCTACATAAATTCTTATTACACTTTTTTATGAAAGAATGTCATATTTACTTATCCATTGATTATGACTATTATCAAAGCCTAAATATTTCACATATACTTTATTGACTTTTCGTTTTAAAATTTTTTCAATTAAATAAGCATTGGTCTTTGACACTGGTCAGTTCCTGTTCATAGAAGCCACCATGAACTAATTTATTTTTATAATCTTTTAAACTATATGTAATCGGGTCTGTCTTGTTTTTGAAAGCTATTTTAAAAACTTCAGTTGAATAGTTAGGTTCATATCCTTTTTGAAAAGTACCTTTAGACCTTGCAATTCTAACAAAATTACCATCATTAAATTTTCCCTTATTAAATATTTTAGGGTAATTATAAATTGAACGAAGAATTTGTTTTTCATTTTGTGATGTAACTTGGTTTGGTTTTAACATAATCGTACTATGTTTTGTGTTATTATATTTTTCAATTAGTTTTAGTAAAAATTCTATCCATTTAAAATTTCCTTGTAAACTAAACTGTTTCCACATAATTGATTTTAATGTTCTGTTAAACCTTTCACAAACACTAGCCTTCATTTCTGAATAAGTATGATAGTGATTTATTTTATAGCTTTTCATTAAATTTTGGAATTTTTTGTTGAAAAATTCTTTTCCCTGGTCAGAATGAATATTTTTTGTAGACTTCCCCTCCCTTTTAAAAATCTTTTCCATACTTTTAACTACGTCATCTGCTGCCTTTGATTTAACTTTTTCGGCATATGCATATTTTGAAAATATATCGATAACAGTTAAGAGAAACTTGTATCAATTATTTACTTTTTGATAGGCCGACATATCTACAAGATCAATTTCTCATGTATAATTTAACCCTCTTTGAGATATTTTTCGTCTCCGAAATCTACGTCTAACTGGACGATGAATTTCAGATACTATTTGTGCTTTTGACATTATTATTGAAGAGTTAAACTGCAAATGTGAATTTGAATAAAATCAGTAAATATATATATATATACTGTTCTATACTATTGTATATATATACTGATATATATATATAAATAATATATATGTAAATATATATATGTAAATAATTTTTTGGCTATATTCTGAAAATTAAAAACCGTAAAAATTAAAAGATTTTTTTTAATGCTGTAATTTAATAGTTTAATACAAAATTTTTACAATATACATATTAACAATAATTTTTTTAATTTTTTTCTTTTTGAAGCCATAAGGAACTGAAGTATAATCATCTGCAAAAACTCGTTTTCTGGAATTTATTCGATATGACTTTATTTCAGGAACACTGATGACTCTGTGATCGTATGTTCGGCGAATTCTAGGAAATGTTATATTTATTTGTTGAAAGTTGTTTAATTTTTTAACTAATTGTTTCATAGAGCCAAAATTTATTTCTTGTGAAGCGTTGTAATTTAAACGAATACCTTTCACTTTGCAAACAGTTTTTTCGCATTTGGAGTTGGTACTATATATTTTGTATGCATAGTTCTTTGCACCACCACTAACAAATTCTGTAATATAGCTTCCAATTCCATATTCTTCAAGCTCATCTGTCATATCTCCTATGAAACCTCCAGTTGGAGGGTTATTTTATTCTTCACGTGCTACATATATTACTGAATCTGTATCGTAATACAAAACTCGTTCTTTTAAATTGTCTAAGTAAGAATACAACTTTAATCGAGCTTGTGTGGTAGTGTAAGCAGCTATGCAAACGTTAACTGTTGATAATGATTCAGCTGTTTCTTCTTTGTATTCCCAATTTATTAAAACTGTTTTTTCGTTTATTGGAGTTATTTGATTTACATTCTTCGAAGGATCAGTAAGAAGAGTAAATAATTCATAAGGCTCATTTATTATTTCAGTTTTTGATTGATTTTCTCTCTGTCCAAATTTACCCCAGAAAGAGTTTAACATTAACTTTGCTAATGATCTAAGTCCAGGATTTTTTTCTATATCGTTAAACTGTAAATTTATGCCTTCTACTTTGGAAAATTTTTCTAAATATTTGCACTTTTCCTTTGGTGTTCTGCAAAAGCTAGGCCAGCCAGAAGCTTCTTGTTTAATTTTAAGGAACTTGTTCATCATTTCTGTAAAAATTCCTTGTTGTGATGTAAGGGGATTAAATTGTTTAACAGTATACTCCCATACCTCGTATATTTCCACAATTTTGTATCCCTGTTTAACAGCTTCTCTTACTTCATCTATAACCCACGTTCCTAAAATTGACCTACTCATCATTATTCATTTCCAAAGTACATGTTTGAAAGCAGGAAAACATTAGCTTATTATTTTGATTTATAGGCAAAACCGGGTGATAGAGGAGGAAGTATCAATGCCTTTATTAATCCTTCAGTATCATATAAATTTAATTTATTGCATTCAATTTTTCCAACATGAACTTTTGGATGACCCACTGGAAATTTTGCATATTTATCCACCCAAGGATATTGTGAGCATATATCTATATACATTATTTTTTCACCAGGCGGCACATTTATAATATGTTCTTGTGTTTCCTGTTCTACCGCCATAAAACTCATCACGTGGTTTTAGTGGTATCAAACTTTCGTTCTCCAATTTTGAGAAAAATGCTTCGTATTCTTTTGATCTCATTTCGTTTCGAAATTTACGCCTCCACTTTTCAATTACTTGATAACCTAAAGAGCGTAATTTATTGGCTTTGGATAATGTAGCCTCATTACGTGTTTCATATTTTTATCATTATTATTTTTGAAACATTTTGGTTGGCCATGGTAATCACAGCCATAAAACTCAAATATTTGTTTTGTGTCTGTGCAATATCCGTCAACACGAAGACCAAAAATTACTTTTTCTTTTCCGTTACCACTATGCTGAATTTTTATTTTTCTTTGTTTTTCTTACCACATTAACCATTTTATGGCAATCATTGACTGGTTTTCTGATAAGCGATATCCTTGTTTAGGTATAAGTCCAATTGTATACGGTTTTAAAAAATTCCTTCTAAAAACCAAATTACACGCTGAAGCAATTGTAGTGGCCTCTAAAAATGGCTCAAGCTTACATTCTTCCAAAAATAGCTCTCTGAATTTAATACAGGCTGCTGTCAAAATTTTTACGTCATTCATACAATATTCTACAAGTTCCTTTTGGAGGTTAAAAGACTTGTTTTTATTTTCTTCATACCATTCAAGAAATTGTTTTCTTTCTGATGCACTCATTGAATTATAACAGTAATATTTCCGATCGGACAACTTTCCATTATATTTTATATTATTTTTACGATTAAACATATGAGGAAAATATCCTTTTTTTAAATTTATATGTAAATCAAATGCTTTCGGTAAACTAGATAACGGAATTGGAAAATAGTTTAGTGAATCAATAAATTTCACGTTTTCTAACAGCATTAAAATTATCTTTGTTCCCCTCATAATTAGTTTTGGTTTGATGATGGTTTTCTCTAAGATATAGTTTAATAAAAACTGATTATCAAACGCTTGTCCGTTATGTGCAATAACTACAACTTTATGAAATATCTTTCTTTGGGTGAGTATATATTCTAAGAACATTTGTATTGGATTTTGTTTCAACACATGTTCTCGAAGTCCACAAAAATTGCATCTTTCAACATTAGACAACATACAATGCGTGCAACGTTGTTCAAAAATACATAAATCAGGCTGATGTTCAATTATATCCCCTATTGCAACACCTTCATGAAGTTTCTCCCCGATGATATCATCTTGTGTTGTTTCGAGATCGTAGAAAATATATAATATATTTTTAAGTTCAGCTAATTCTTTACACGGTGTAATAAAGCATTGGTGATCTGAAGCTACATTTATATTACAGTTTTTACACAAATGTCCATAGCATATATGATTTACAACGGTTCTGTATACTTTAAAGCATTTTGTACAGGAATTTATAAGAGTACAAATAGATTTTTTATTTGTAGATGATGTTGCTTTATGATTATCAAAACAAGTTTGACCTTTAAAACTTCGATTGCATACATCACATTTAATATTTGGAAAATTTACGTCACATACTGGAGATGATTTACAAAAGAAACACGACTGTTTACATCTGTGAGACAATCTATTGTTATACGGCACATTACATGTTTGGCAAAAGTAATCACAACTAAATGCTGCTGTTAATGATGTAAGTATATTGAAGTGACCTTCATCGTATATCAAATGCAATCTTTTTTCCTTATCTTCTTCACCTTGAAAAATAATCGATTTTCCTTTTCCTCTGAAATCAAAAACTACAATTTGATATTTAGAGAAGTACAGTTGAAATTTTTTGAGCTCACTGATACTAGCTCCTTTTGCTGGGATGCTTATATTTGAATTTCTTATTAGTTGTAATACTGCTTTCAACTGAAGTTGACCTGTGCCTTTCATTTTACAGTAGTCAACTGATTTTTCTATGAATGAGGTAGCAACAACTAACGCACGTGGTAAGCATAGATTATCTTTGTTTTTGATTGAAATTATGCCTCTTCTTTTATTACATTCTTCTTCAAAATTGTTGTATCTTTTTCCTCTTCCACTTCTTGCTGGAAGTCGTATATATGTAACATTTATACAGAACGTATCTGTAGATAATCCTTCGGAGTTGCTTTGAAAATTTTTGAAATAACTTCCCAAATTTCCGAAATGTCAAGATCTTTTGCTTCTTTAAAATTGATCCAGGCTGGACCACGTTGGTGAAAACTTTGGCATCCAAAAGTGACACCAATTTTGTCAGTAGGATTAACATTTTCAAGTAAATTGCTGAATAATTCTTCAATACCGGTTTTAATCCAATCTATTGGATCTTTGTTGTCTGCTACTGTATTTATTATAAACTCCAATTTTTTTCCAAAAATGTTGAAGCGTTTTACATTCACTGATTTTATTGATTTTATTGTGAATTTTTCTGTATTCATTTTAATTTCTTTTTTTTAATTTCCGATTTTTATTTTAGTAAGACAACCGATCACGAACGTTTCTAATCCTAGAATTTTCATTCTATTAACAATTTTTTAACTTTTTACACAATTTATACATAATGTCTTGCTTGTTACTTTAAAAAAAAAGCAATTACTCGTAACTTATTTTTAATCGCTTTTATTCCTTTGTGTTTTTCTTTTTTCAACATTTTTACATAACAATAAAATCTTATACGGTGATACTTCATAGAAAAAAAGATAACAAGAAGAAATAAAAGCATCTCAAAATTGCATCAATTTTGTCAAGGTTGAATTTTTATGTAACATTTAAAAACCAGTTTGCACTTTTTCTTTTAATTTTTTTAAAATTAATTTTAAAATTTTAAAGAAACGTAGTTACACATCTTTTTGTTCTGTTTTCATTTTTATCTTTAAATTTTATAAAGCATTTTTTCTTATTCTTTTCATATACGCCTATTACTTAAGCTAACCAGAAGTATACCTGTACCACGTTAGATATTTTTGATTTCTTGTTGTTTTCTTTTTATTCATATTTTTTTCTTGAACACAGAATAAATCTGTTTTATTTTTATATTCTTGTTTTCAAAATAGGTGACAAATGCAATTAACCTGACTTGAATTTTTTCTTTTTTATTCTTCACAGATTATGCAACATACAATGCACTTAAGCAACATGTTATTCGTTAAGTACTTCCACAGCTTTAATTTCCTGGTCTTCTTTTCATTTATATTTTTTTTGAACATTCTAACAAACAAAAAATATCTTACACGACACACCGACAATAATCATTACTTTTTTTCTTTTATCTTCTTTAAATAGTTAAAGTAGAAAAAAAAAAAAAAACAACACAAATAGGTAGTTAGGTACATTTAAAAACGCATAATTTTTTTTCAATGGTTTGATCATTATGTAGACAGAAAAACAGGTTTGCACTTTTTCTTTATGAATTTTAAAGATGCGTTGTACCTTTTAAAATTGTTCTATCTTGTACGTTTAAACTTTTATTTTGTTTTTTTCCTTTTACATTCATTAACCATTTTTTTGTTTCTACTTTTCATATGCGCCTATTACTTAAGCCAAGTATACATCAATAAGAAGTAGACCTGTACCACGTCAGATATTTTTGATTTCTTGTTTTTTTTCAACATTCTTACATAACAATTAATTAATGGTTTTTCTTTCCTCTTCTTTAAATACTTCATAAAAAAAAACTAAAGAAAAAACAACAAATAAAAAACAACAAACAACAACATCTTAAAATTTGCAAGCATAAAAAAAAAATTTTTTCTTTCTATTTCCATGTTTACCAATTCCTTAAAACAAGTATACAATCCTTATAAACAACAAGAGTTGTCTGACGGTCGCCGCCGCCTGTCGGACCTACTTTTATGTCGTTAACCTACTCCTGTCTGACCTAATTACAGTTTGACCTACTTCCGGGTGACCTTGACCTACTTCTGGGTGACCTTGAACTACATCCGTGTGACCTAGACCTACTGACCTGTCTGGCCCAAGTGACCCAGTTTTTATTGGAATTGAACTATTGGAATAGTTTATTTTGTATCCATATTTATCACATAAACTTAATAAAATGTTAATAAATGATTTCTCATTCAATATTCAATATTACTGAATTCTTTTACAGTATCAGGGAAAGAATTTTATATGTTAACAGATCTTAAACATCTTAAATCTTTATCACCTATTTCTTGCGGTTTAATTATATCTGTGTATATAAAAAACATATCTGGTTTAATAATTGCAATTAATTGTACACTATCTACAAAAGCTTTGAAAGCTTCTACTACACGTTGTTTATATTTTTTAAATTCTGTAACTTCCGAATATACTAGATTGAAACATGTTATCAAAAGTCCTTCCAGGGTCTTAAGCGTATATCTATTTCTACGTAAGCGCAATTTGGTCTTATTTTTATATCTATTTTAGGTCTAGTAATATATATTGTAGTGTAACTTATATTTTTAGGCATCTGCTCAGCTTTTGCTGGTTGTATATAATTGACATCATCGTTTATAAAATTAAAAATTCTCTAAATCAACTGTCGCTTAACTTCTTTTCTTGTAAACCTATTAAATGGGCGTATATTTTGAATTAGTGTTGGTAGTAGAAAAACTTTCCAGTTACATATCATTTGTTTTTGTATAGTATAGAATATATGATGTTCCAACTCCAATCATATCTTTTTGCATACCTTTAATAAATATTCGAGTGCTTTTTTCCCATTCTTCACCATACACATTTGGAACGAAATCATTAAAATACATTTTTGAAATACCGACTTTCCACAATATGTGTTACTAAGCCTAAAATAGATATAAAAATAAGAGCAAATTACGCTTATACCCTCGAAGGACTTTTGACAACATGTTTCAATCAAGTATCTTTTAAAGTTACAGATTTTAAAAAATATAAATCACGTGTAATAGAAGCTTCCAAAACTTTTACAGATAGGGTGCAATTGATTCCGATTTGTAAACCAGATATGTTTTTTATATACACAGACATAATTGAACCACAAAAAATAGGTGATAAAGATGTAAGGTGTTTAAGATCTGTTAACATACAAAATTCTTTCACTGATACTGTAAAAGAATTCAGTAATATTCAATATTGCAGTGTGCAGAAATCATTTAGTAACATTTCATTACTTTTATGTGATAAATATGGATACAAAATAAACTTTTCCAATAGTTCAATTCCAACAAAAATTGTATTACATTTTAAAAAAGTATAATTAAAAGCGATTTTACAAAACTATATATTATTTTATTTTATTCATTATGGAGAGAGTATACTATAAGTATTATTAGATTAAATCTGGTAGAGGACTTGATGACATCGGCCCTTTATTACATTTAACCGTACCTTTTCAAAGAGGACGTGGATTGGGAAGCTTTTTTGGGGGACTTTTTAGATATTTGAAACCATTATTTATTTCAAGCGCTAATATTTTGAAAAAAGAGGTTATTAACTCTGATAACTCTTTATCTGATATTACATCTGGTGCAAATGTAAAAGAAGTTATGCAAGATCGTAGTAAAGAGATTGTTAAAAATGTACGACGTGATGCCGTACGAAAACTAAATGAAATGTATGGTTCTGGTAAAAGAAAACGAAAATCTATAAAAAGACCATTCATTAAAAATTTAAACTATTTTACGTCAAAACGACGCAAAGATAATAACAAAAAGAAACATAAAGATATTTTTGATTAATATTATGATTGAATGTATGAAATCTAGGTTGGATATTTTTAAAACCCAACCCATTCAGTCTAGCATTATACGATCTGAAGGAGTTTCCTACAATCCTATTGCTTCTTTAGACAACCCTTCAACTATTGAATTTGTTTCAATGGGTCATGGCGATACATATAGAGATTTGTCTTCTACATATTTGAGATTAAAAGTACAGATCTTAAAGAAAGATGGAACGCAATGGAGTAATGATAAAAATGCTGAAGGAAGAATAATAATACAACCAAGTGTAGTTAATAACATTTTACATTCTTTAATAAAACAATGTAATGTTCAATTAAATGGCAAAAATATAACACTGTCTGATGGAAATTATCACTATAGAGCTTATATTGAATCTTTATTAAATTATGGTACAGATGCTGCTGCAACTCATTTAGAATGTGCAGGATGGGTTTTAGATAAAGCAAATACAGCTACATCTGATAATAATGGTTCAAAATAGCGCCAAAAATTGTATCATAATAGCAATGTAGTGGAACTTATGGGTAAACTACACGTAGATATGTTTAATCAACCTACTCTACTTATAAATATTGTTGACATTCGTATAGTTTTAACACTTGAAAAACAAGATTTTTATCTATTTGCAGACGATTCTGACGAATCATAATTAAAAATTATAGAAGCCACTCTATTTATGAGACATGTTACCGTTAATCCAAATGTACTGTTAGCACACAATGCTGTTCTAGGGAAATCCAATGCTAAATATAATTATAAACGCGTTGAAGTAAAAAGTTTTACAATTCCAATGAACAGCTAGGCGATATCGCTTGATAATGTTTTTATTGGACAGTTGCCAAACACAATAATTTTTTGTATGACAGAAAATGTGGGTTACTCTGGAAAAAGATCAAAAAATCCATACAATTTTAAACATTTTGATATTTCACAGTTTGTGTTAAACGTAAATGGTGTTCAAATACCTAATTCAGCAATTGAAACGAGTTTTTCAGATGAAAATAATTCCTGTACAAGAGCATACACTACACTTTTTTCAGGAACTGGAATTTACCACAATGATAAAGGTCATCAGATAAGAAAGTCTATGTTAATAATGGGTTTTTTAAACTAGCTTTTGATTTAACTCCAGATGCATCTGGAAATGAAGTATGTCAAGGTTTACTAAATCAGGATACGGTTAGAATTGAGGCAAGGCTATCAAAACTACTCACATCTACACTCACTGCTATTGTTTTTGAAGAATTTGATGCAAGAATACAAAATGATAAAAATCGAAATATATTTACAAATCTATAAATAGAATACTGAAACATGTATTTGAATATTCGACAAGATGTCATCGTCCTGTGCACTTGTGGATGGGAAGTTTTGTTGTGATGATAAAAATACTTTATTTGTAAAAGATATTTGTTTAGTTGGAATTAAAGAACCTTGTAAAAAATTTGTAAAAGAGTTTACTTACAAATTTCCAACCAAAGAAATTATAAATGAAAATTTTGAAAATTACTCTTTTGGAACTGTACATAATGATAAAATTAATAAAGAATTCAGACAGGTACTAGAAAAATTTGATGTTATTATAACAAACGAAAAAGTAAAAAAGGAGTTTTTAATGAACTACATTAATGAAATAAGTAGAGTGTATGATTTGAGTCAGTTTGAGTCATGAACACTTTAGAAATAATTAGTGTTTTAAAATGTAACAAATTTACAAACAAATATTTTAAGGGAGTTTTTGCTTTAGACAAAATTCCAAAAATAATAGAAAAACCAACTGTTTTAATTGTAAACACTGACAAGATAAAAGATCCGGGAACACATTGGTTTGCCCTTTATATGCCAAAGCATGGTTGCACAGAATATTTTGATTCGTATGGTGGAGTTCCAGATACACCGAAAATTTTGGAATACTTGAAAAATCAGTGCATAGTTTTTAATAATAAGCAGATACAAGGTATTCTTTCAGATGTATGTGGGCAATACTGTTTCGTTTTTGACTGGCATAGATGTTTTGGTTTAAGTATGAAAACTTATTTGAATGAATTTCACAAAGATAATCATATAGAAAACGACAATCTGATTATTAATATGTTCTATAATTTATTTGGAAATTCAAATTTTTACCTCATTTATAATTAAATATAAATTTATAAAATATCATTATATTTACCTCAGCAATATAATTAATATTAAAAAGCTTTAGTTAAAACGTAGTAATGGAAGACCAAGGTTTGAACACAAATTTGTTGTTGAGCTATACATATGTTCTCAACAGAAATCAGTCATTAAAAGTTCTTGTTGATTTTGATACAGAATCTCTTGTAGCAACTTGCATTTTTCACCGTATTGGAAAAAAGCCAGCTATTTTAAAATATCACGATTGGTGTAAGTTCCATCAGCAATTTTGTGAAAGGTACTCGAAACAATCAATAAAGAATACAAAATTATGTTTACAATGTGGGTTAAGAATTGTTATTGGTCGATGTCTTAGTATTAACAAGGAGGAAGCTGACACATTTTACAACTTAATTGATTTTCTTCAAGCTGTAATGATATACAATAAAAGTGCTGAATCAAATGTACGGGAATATGTTATTAAATATATAAAAACGTGTCAAGAAAAGCATGTTATGAAATTGCATGAAGAAATATATATTCCAATACAACGTTATAGTGTTCAATGTAATTATTCTAGATTGTTTTTGAAATACCTGTACTACTAGAAAATAAAATTTGTAATATTTTAGTCAAGAACAACAATAAATGAAAAATTTGTAAAATTTATTTAATTTGTTTTTATTATGAAATACTTATAGATACATATACATTTATACAAATATTCTTATATATTATTTTAGGCTATAAATTATTTCTAAAAAATTCTGCAAAATAGTCAGGATCTCCTTCTTGGTTATTTATTTGCCAAATTTGTTGCTCAACTGTATCTTCATCTAAAACTTGAAACGGTGGTATGAATTCTTCAGTTTCCATTAAGTCCTCGTCATCTACAGTACATGTAATTTCATCAACTTGAACCTCATTTTGTGTACTAACTATTGCAATTTCCTCAGTAAATGGAAATGTTGTTGAATCAGCTGCCATTTTTGTAAAATGATTTGCCAAGTTAAAAATGATTTGCCAGTAAAATTGAACCGCATTATATACTGTAGAACACAGTCAAAATTTAAAGTTTTCAGAGTATATAAATAAAGAAATGTAAAATTGGATTTTTAAAACTAGTTAGATGGTGTAAAAATTATGTGAAGATCTCAAATAGTAAAAGAAATACATAGACCAGCTAGGAGAAGGTATCTTAGAAGGAAAGTCAAGCAGAAAGGAGTAAATGATACCTGGCAAATTGATCTAGTGGAAATGATTCCTTATGGAAAATTCAACAAAGGTTTTAAATATATGTTAACCGTTATAGATATATTTTCTAAATATGCTTATGCTGAACCAATTAAAACTAAAACTGGAAGTAATGTTTTAAATGCGTTAAAGAAAATTATAAAACGAGCTAAAAACCTACCTAAAAACATTCATTCAGATCAAGGTAAAGAATTTTTTAATTCGATATTTCAAAATTTTGTTGTAAAGAAGGGTATTAATCACTATCATACTTACTCTGAAATGAAAGTATCTATTGTAGAACGCTTTAATCGAACTTTAAAAAATTTAATGTGGAAAATATTTAGTTTACAAGGAAACTACAAATGGATTAATATATTGCAATCTTTATTAAACACCTATAATTCCACTAAACATAGAACAACTAAATTACCTCCTGAAAAAATTTCTAAGAAAAACGAAAAATTTATTTATCTACTGAAATTTTTAAAATTATCAAAGTAAACAGTACCTCTCCGATCACATATCAGCTGGTTGATTATAAAAATGGTTCAATATTTGGTGGATTTTATGAGGAGGAACTCACATCTGTTAACCACCCAAACGTATATCTTGTCGAGAAAATTTTAAAGAAAAAAGACAATAAAGTTTTTGTTAAATGGCTTGGGTTTGACGAAAAACATAACACATGGATAAATTCAACAAATATTGTTTAATATCTGTAAAATAAAACTTTAATAAGGATCTGAAAAACTTGCTAACATCTGAAAAATAAAATAAAATTAAGAACAGTACAAAACTTATTTGAAATGAAAATTTTTATTGAACAAATTCTTTATATAAAAATAAAACATCTGATAAACATTGATAACATCTGAAAAATAAAATAAAATTTTAAAATCTGAAAAATGAAAATAAATTTAGAACAGTACAAAATTTATTTGAAATAAAATTTTTTATTGAACAAATTCTTTATATAAAATTCTTAATATAAAAACACAATTCTTAATATATAATAATTCTTATTCTATAAATGATATAACATAAAAGCTTAAACTATAATTATTGTTTTGTGGTGAATTGAAAATCACCACATTCTTCTTTTAAAATTAACTCATTTTCCTCGTTTACGAGGAAATAAGTATTTTTTTCGATTTCCTCTCGGAAATCGTTATCTTCAAATAAATATAATATTATTAAGGGTCTCGAAGACCCATTTTTCACCGTAAACGGTGTTAATTTTTTTTATTTTATGTATTTTATAGAGCCTACTTTGCTCCATGTCTTTAACCTTTAAACATTTTTTTAAAGGTTTTTTTTTTGTATTAAATAATTCCACCAGTTTTCTTTTTTTGGTGGAATTTGGTGTTGTTTCATGATAGGGAAAATGATGCGCCAGCAAATGTTCAATTTGCTCTGGTGGCTGATAAAATGAGTGTTGTTGTTGTTGTAGCTCTTGTTGATGATGATGATGATGCTGCTGTTGTTGTTGTTGTTGCTCATGATAAAGTGGCATTTTTGCCATCTTTTTCTTTTTTGTAGGAATTTGCGCCTGTATTGTTACATCATCCAGCACGTAAACTTTATCAAATTCCTGTGCCATCCTGCTTGATTAAAATTAAACTGATATTTTTATAAAATCTCGATGTATTTATATACAAATTTCGAGTAATATTATAACAAAATAAAAACTTTAGAACTAGTGACACTCTTGCAAATATTTTCTAAGTGGAAAGGGTAAAATCTATCAAAAATGTAAGTTGATTACAATGTTGCTAATATTTTTTATGTACAAAAAGGGTAATTTATTAAATTGCCGTTTGATTACAATGTTGTAATACTGTTTTCTATTTAAAATACGTATAAGATGAGAATTTAATTATTAATGAAATATAATTTATTATACTGTCATTTGATTACAATTTATATCTTTAAGATAAATTTTAAATTAAATTGTAGTTTGAAAATTACAATGTTGCGTAGAATTTTCTATTTACATATTAAGATAGGATTAAGATGGGATTCTAGTTAAAACAACTAAAATTTATTAAAGTGTCATTTTAATTTAAGAGAATGAATCTGTGTTCAAAATTTAATATTATTCTGTTATTAAAGTATTCAACATCTTGAAATTCGTATAAAGAAAATGTCGAAAAAAATTATTTTACAAAGGTTTCTTACCGAAACTATAACACCTTACATAATAGAAAGCGAGAATTCGACATTTGTTAAAAGGTTTAATATGAACGGTCATAAAATAAAATTTGTAATTAAATCCGTACCTGAACATAGAGAACCAATTAGCTGGATTAAGGATGCTATACATCAAATAATCAGAATTGCTGTAAAAAATTTGAATTCTACTGATAAGATTGGGTTAACATTTTGTGGAGAGAGCTTTGAACATCAAGGTTCTGCGTACCTCAGTTTTAGATCCGCTCATGAACTTAAATTTAGCAACGTTTGGGATGTAATTTCTAATGTTTTTCAAAGTAATTCTGAAGGTAGTTATTTATAACGCATTTTTTGTTTCATTTAATAATAAACTATTTTTATTTTATGTGTATAGGCTTAAGTACAGACACTTTTTGTTTAACAGTTACCCGTGTTAGATTACCCTCTGGTAGAGGTAGAAATAATAAATATTCAAATTATAAAGAGGAATGCTTAAAAAGGAAAGGAATAATAACAATAAAAAACAGCGATAATTTATGTCTACCACGTGCACTTGTTGTTTCAATAGCTAAAATTGAAAAATTTATTGAATATGAAAAAATTCGAAAAAATGTAGGAAAACTTCAAACTTTAATAGCTTTAAAATTATTAAAAACATCAAAAATAACAATTCCATCTGAAGGTTGCGGAATTCGTGAATTGAATTAATTTCAAAAATTTTTACATAAACACAAAATTGTTGTATATAAATATGGAACAAGGGGTGCAGAAGTAATATTTGAAGGATTTAATAATGGAAAAAAAATTAACTTGCTATACCATAATAATCATTATAATGTAATAACTTCGCTCACAGCTGCTTTTTGCACAGCATTTTATTGTGAAAAATGTCATATTCCGTATTCTAAAAAAAATGAACATAGGTGTTCGAAAAGTTGTACTTGCTGTCAAAACTCACCTGCTTGTTCAATTAATGTTAAAAATATTTTATGTATGCAGTGCAATCGCGCATTTCGTGGTCAATCATGTTTTGAAAATCATAAGGCTTCCAGTTCAAATAATAGAAGCATCTGTGAAGAAATTAGGAAATACAAATCTTGTTTTAAAGTTCATAAAAGTTGTGGGACTCATATATGTGGTGAATATTTTTGTAAAATTTGCGATAATCATGTTCCTGAAGACCATAAATGCTTCATTCAGCAAGACAAAACAAAAGAAAACTGCATTTACGTATTTTATGATTTAGAAACAAGACAAGAAGAAATTAACTCTACAAAAATAAACGAACATGTTCCAAGTTTATGTGTGGCTCAACTGAGATGCTTTAAATGTATAAACATTGATTCTCTATACTTCTGTCAAAAATGTAAATTAAGAGAAAGAATTTTTAAAACGAAAAATGTGATAGAGGATTTCATGGAATTTATTTTAAAATTAAGAAAGGAATTCAAAAAGATTGTCATAATTGCTCATAAAGGGCAGGCGTTTGACCATCAGTATTACACCCCGTCATATACGGGGTGTAATAGATTTGTTGGTGGTAAGATTTTACATTTAATAATACCGTCAATAGTCATTCTGTTTAACTTGTAGCAAGTATCTTCTCCAACATAAATCTTAGGATGGTTTATGGGAAATTTTCCTCGTTTGCAAACATATGGGTATAAGGAACATACATCTATGTATTTAATTTTTTCTCCTTCTGTAGAAGTATGTCACATATTTCCAGTAAATGAAGAAAACAAAGTCATTAGCTGGAAATATAAAGAAGAAGCAGTAACTTCTTTATGCACTGTCAACGTAAGTATCGCTGCTTATAGAACAACACATGCTCGTCTTCAACTTTACAGTTATCTAGAGAAGTTGGATAGTAGAGTATTATATTATGACACCGATTCAGTGTTGTATATTAGCCGAGAAGGAGAATATGAACCAGAAATAGGTGAATTTATAGGCGACATGACTGATGAATTAGAATGTTATGGTATAGGAAGTTATATTACAGAATTTGTACGGGGTGATCCCAAGAACTACGCTTACAAAATTTACTGTACAAAAGATAATAAAGAAAAAATTGTTTGTAAAGTTAAAGGATTCTCTCTTAGTTATGAAGCTTCTCTAAAAATCAATTTTAATAGCATAAAGGCAGCAGTTTTAAATTCATTGAATAGTGCAGACACATACGTCATTGCAGAAAATATTTGTCGAAATAAAAATCATGATGTACTTACGATTCCCGAAATAAAAAAATATGAACCAAAATGGGAAAAACGAAAATTTAATGAAGATGGTAGTTCTTTACCGTATGGATATAACAGAAAAAACCAAATGTTGATAAGTAAATCAAAATAGTATTCATTCAAATTTGAACATTTTTATTTGTATTGTAAAAATTTTTGTTTTGTATATTAATTTAAAATTTTTAAGAATGTAATAAAAAAATTTAAACAAAAAAATTCTACATGTAAAAGTAGACATTATTTACATACATATACATATACAGTTCTATACTTTCTTTTTCTTTTATGATCATTACATTTTTCAGAATCTTAATAAATTATTAATTATTATCTTGTTATTACTAGAATATTGTAATTTTTTAAAACCAGGAACTATACTATCATAGAATCATTCAACTTTTACATTATATTCTTTTTATATCAATTCCTTGCTTTGACTAGATAACTAGTGATTTGTATACTCGTACATTAATTTAACAATAACAAAAACAAGTCTTAAATTTTTTTTTAGTTTAAAACTAGAAATTTTTGAATTATTTTTTATTCCATACAAAAACAAAAAAACATAAATGCATATCAAGAGTAAAGAGTATATCTTTAGTTTAATCAGTTCCATATTTTTGATTTGCTGTTTGTTTTCTTTTCATTCATATTTTCTGAACATTCTTAATTAGAAAATAAAAAAATATCTTACACGACATGCAGGCAGCTAATTAATGACTTTCGTTTTCTCTTTTCTTCTATAAATTCTCCTATCCAGAAGAGATCACATTTTTATGTAAGCAAAAAAAAATCTATATCTTACTTTGAATTTTTTTCTTTATACTAATAAAAAAAAAAAAAAAAAACAAAAACACAAACAGGATTACACTTTTTCTTTTCAATTTTAAAGATGCGCTGTAGAAAAATTTTTTTTCTGTTTTTTATTTTCATATAAGAAATTTTCTTACTACTTTTATATGTGCGCCTAGTATTTAAACTTCAGTTATACAATTTTGTTTATTAAGGGACGACCCTACTTTAAATTGTTTAACACTTGACTTCCTACTAAAAACCATTTGGAACTTATAAGTTAACAACCCACACATACAACTTAACTTAAAACCTAAACCAAAACGATCAAAACAAGTTCTTGACCTACTAACCAAGCATCACCTACATTAAACCCATAAATCAAAATGTAGGTCAACATGGCGTGCGATATGGGTCAAATGTTTTCCTATCCCAAAGTGCAGGGTTACCTACTGTCATTAACGTCTTGAGTAACATCTATTAATATATATCCGTATGGGACTGACGTCACATCATTATATACTTTTTCAAATGCTTTGATTTGGTTGGTATATATTTGGCGAGCTAGAGGTAATATCTGCGATTTATCTCTTGGATTTTTGAAAAGTACTAGATATTGACAGTTAAGTGAAATATCTCTTGAAAATGTACCCTAGTGAAAAACATTTTGTGTTACAAATATTACTGATAAATTTCTATGATGTGATCCTCTAGTAAATAAATCACATACATACTTATCATGAGAATTTAACATCATATCATGGATAATAATTAATAAGGGTTTTTGATTATCATTGAAATCTGGAATAGTGTTACTATATTCTACATCTTTGATATATATTGGAACGCATTTTTGCCTGGATTACACCAAATAATTCTATTAATATATGGTTGTATATTTTCTTTTTTATATTTCATTAAATTATGAATAAAAGTGGTTTTACCACAGCATGATGGCCCCCCTCGCAACCATAATAGTAAATAAGTGAAACACCATATTTGTATTAGTTAAAAACTAACAATGGTAATCTATATTTATAGGAAAAGCTCTTTTTCCGAAGTGAATATAAATGTAAATTTAATAATTCTAATGAATATTCTTCCCTAAACCTTCAACATGGATAATCAAATTTTCGTAGTTGATCTACAATTTTTAAAAGGAAATAAAAAACAAATTTCCTAAAAGAACTGGCTATAGTAAAAAGGGAAGTTTAATTCCTACTGTATATCACTTCAAACCACCATGCCCTGCAGAAGAACTTAGCCCAGAGGGAAATTATAATAATCAGTATTGCGAAAATAAAATAAATGAACTTAAATGGAATAACGGTTTAATTGAATATTTAGACATAAAACCTATATTAAAATACTATTTAGAATCAGCGGAAAAAATGTATGTTAAAGGAGAGCAAAAAAAACATTTTCTTGAAAAGTACATTGACAGTTTAAACTAGAAGATCTAAGCATAGACTTACCGTGATTATCAAAGATTGAAAATTTTAAATCAGCATGTGCTATACACTATACTAACACCAGTTTCAGATGTGCTGTAAAAATAGTTTTAATATCTAATGCATCTGTTAAAAGAAACAATATTAAATTAAGATTTTTCAAATTTTATACAGACAGACGTATATAATCAAAGACGTATAGAAAAATTGGATTTCACTATTTCTGCAATCTTAACATGATCATCGTAAAAAATTTTCAACTCAGATTTCTATAAAATTGTAAAATATTTCTAGTTATATAAAAATTTTTTGAACATGTAAATAAATCTGTTTTATTTTTATATTCTTGTTTTCAAAATAGGTACCAAATGCAATTAACCTGATGACTTGGATTTTTTTTTCTTTTATTTTTCTTTGCAGATTATACAACATACAATGAACCTAAGCAACATGTTAATCGTTAAGTATTACCATAGCTTTAATTTCCTGTTTGTCTTTTTTTCATTCATATTTTTTCAACATTTTTACAAAAAAAAATATCTTACACGACAAAGTGACAATAATTATTAATTCTCTTCTTTTAAAAAAAAGGTACATCTAAAAACGCATCACTTTTTTTCAATGGTTTGATCATTATGTAGACAGAAAAATAGGTTTGCACTTTTTCTTTATGAATTTTAAAGATGTACCTTTTTATCTTTTAAATTGAAATGAATTTTAAAGGTTCGTATTTTGGGTTCGTATTTTGGAAACTTCCTGACGAGCACAAGAGCAACGAGCATATTTCCAAAACTAACAAAAGTAGAACCTTTAAATTTAGTAAAATGGTGTTCTGGCATGTTTTCTTTATGTTCCTGAGATTGATTCGATGAATTGAAGTGGCAATTCGGGTACCTGACACACACCTCCCAAGGACTAACAATCTTCGAAATTAATTAAGATAGAAACTTAAAATTTTTTACAAAGGTGTCAAGCATATCCCAAGAGAATGCCTCTTTTACGTTCCTGAAATTCGAGTTGAATAAGACAGAAAAGGGAAGAAGTTCAAATAGCTGCGAAAAAACTTATGGATTTTTAATTTAATTCGAATTATTCAGGTGTAGGGTATTAATAAGTCGATTGCATCGACTTACTGTTACATTTACTTGTTTTCTTTTTATTCATATTTTTTTTTTAACATTCTTACATAATAATTAATTAATGGTTTTTTCTCCTTCTTCTTTAAATACTTGTCATAAAAAAAAAGACAAAAAGGAAAAAACAAGAAATAAATTTAGTCAAAATTGCAAGCATAAAAAAAGAATTTTTTCTTACTATTTCCATGTTTACCTATTACTTAGAGGAAGTATACAATCTTTATAAACAACTAGACTTGTCTGAAGGCCGCCGCCGAATGTCTGTTCTACTACCTGTTTGACCGAATTACGGTTTGACCTACTTCCGGGTGACCTTGATCTACTGACCTATCTGGCTCAAGCGCCTACCTATGTACTGACACAGTTTGGTGTAGGTTTGAAAATAAAACAAAGATTTTTAAGGCCATATCGAATAACCGCAAGCACAATTTTTTTTTTTTTGTTTTTTTTTTATTATAATAATTTATTTAATTTCAGATAATTTTACAATATAAATATAAAATTATGTATAAGAAATTAAAATTTAAATACAAATTAATTTTAATTACCACTAATTTTACTTTTAAATATAATTTTAACTACTTTAATTTCTAAATTTTTTTATATATTTTTTAAGTTTATTTTTAAAAATCGCTATATTTTGACAATTTTCGCAAATTAATTTTCGTAGTTAAAGAGTTGATGAGTTTAATTGCACTACATTTTAAGCTTTTTTGTTGTTTGGATGTTCTAGCTTAAGGTATTATAATATTTTTTCTATGTCTAGTAAAATAATTATGTACATTCTCCCTATTATTTAGAATTAATTTGGATTTGAAATTACTATTTAGTATATTATAAATGTATTTACATTTATCAAAATAAATTAGTTGATTTATATCAAGTACATTAGTTACTTTGTATAATTTCCTAGTACTAGTTTTAGGATTTATTTTAAATAAAATTTTTAATGCCTTATTCATTATAGTTCCAATCGAATTTACGTGAAATTTTGAACAGTGACTCCAGCTGCATATATTATATCTAATTCTTGATAAAATGTGACCATTGTAAACAAGCTTAGCTGCATGATACGGAATGCCACCAGATCTTTTTATAGCCATACATATAGGGATAATTTGTTTCTTAGTTTTTTTAATGTGATTATCCCATGTTAAATTTTCATCAAATATCATTCCTAAATATTTAACGCTATCCACTCTTTGAATTATATTATTTTTTATCTTCAGAGTAATATCATCATATTTTTTTTTCTGGGTTTTGAATATTATGTAATTAGTTTTTTTGGCATTTATACTTAGCTCATTATACTCTAACCAATTACATAATGTTTCCAAGTCCTTATTTAGTACACCTTCCAATTCTTTCATTGTTTTAGCTTTTGCAATCAGGTTGGTGTCATTCGCATAAATATTGTATATTGACATGATATTATTTTTTGGTATGTTCATTATATATAGTAAGTATAAAAGCGGCTCAAGAAGTGACCCTTGTGGTACACCTGTTTTTATTAATAGTTCATCACTCAAAATTTGGTTTATTTTAACGCATTGGGTCCTATTTGTTAAATAACTTTTTAATAAGAGATTATAATTTCCTCTTATTCCCATGTTCTCTAAGAAATTAAGTAATCTGGAATGATTTACCATGTCAAATGCTTTTGTTAAATCAATAAATATCGCACTTACATAGAAACCATCATCTAATGCATCATAGATTTTCTCCAATGTTGCTGTAATGGCTGACTCTGTGCCACTATTTTCTAAGAAACCATATTGATTGGTATCAAAGCCAATTGTTTGTGTAATAAAATTTCTAATTCTTATATTAATTGCTTTTTCAAATATTTTTGATATAGAATTTAAAATTGAGATTGGCCTATAATTATTACAATCTTCTTTTAACCCAGATTTATGTATAGGAACTATAAAGGCTTTTTTAAATTGATCTGGAAATATTCCTTCTGTAAAACACTTATTGATTATATCTCTAAAGGTTGTTTTATAACATTAACCAATTTCTGTAAGTCTTTAACTGTAATTTTATCTAATGCTGGAGTTGCATTTTTATTTAATTTCATGATAATTTGATAGATTTCATCTTGTGTAACTGGAGTAAGAAATAACGATTTACTATTATATATTTTATAGGCAGCATTATTAACTGTACTACAATTCCAACTCTCAGTTAGAATATCTTTACTTATTTCGTTAAAAAATTTATTAATAGTATCTGCTGTCTCATTTTCATTAATTATTTTCTCGCCATTTTTCTTTAAAACTTAAGTAATAGTTTCAGTTTTTTGGTCATTCTTATTTTTTATAGTATTATTTAATAATTTCCATAGTTTCCTAGAATCATTCCCTGCTTTTTCAATATTTTTAATAACATGATTATTTTTAGCTTCCCTTATTAATTTTTCTACTTTCTTTTTGAATAGAATATATTTTACTCTTTTTTCCCTATTGTTTGGATCTTTTGTATGTGCATCATATAGGGATTTTCTAATTTTAAGTTTTTCAAATATTATGGGTGTAATCCAGCTATTATTTCTAGTTCTGACTTTAACTGCTTTAGTACACAATTCTTTTGCTTCCTGTATTGTTTGAACTAGTGTATCAATTTCCATAATGTTTTTTACTTATAGTATAGTTTTGCATAGGTATTTTCTTAACATTAAATTTCGATCGATATCAGGTTCACAAGGAGGGTAATCATTATGCACCTCTTAGAACTGAATGTACTGCAGATAAAATTAAACCGTGGATGCAATATAATTATGAATCAGATGAGAACGATAGCTATATACAAATCATGCAGCAATCCGAGGCGGATTAAAATGCAAGACAGCCGAATGGGTTGGGTTGGATATTTTTTCTAACCCCTAAATGTAAAAATTATTTACCTGATGACTTGATACCCAGCAACATAATTTTCCTCTCTGCACAGCACCTAAAAAAACATCAAAACCCAAATATTAAAATACTAAACTGTCAGTTTTCATCACAAAATAATGGAGCGAAACAACAATATTTTATATGTATGATAAACATATGCCACTAGGGGAGATAAATACGGGTTATTTAAATTAAATAAATCAATCAATGGAGATTAATTTTCTATAATAACATAAATTAAAGTTCATTTGTGAATGACTTCTTTTCGTTTTTCTTAATTTTTTTTTTTTTTTATATACCTAAAAACTTATATATTCATATATCTGTGCATTCTTGTGGATGACGCAATATTCAAACTGTGAAATTTTTGTTAGCAGATTCAATATTAATCTTGTTTGTTTTGTATTTGTTTACAGTTTTTATTATTTTTTAATTCTAATATTTTTGTATGAAAAAAAGAATCTTATACCTACATACATATGCATGTAAATTGATGTATGAATGAATACACATATAGTTTTACGATTAATTCAGTGCTTAGTTATTATTGTTAGTCAATTGATTATTATGTAAAAAATTTATGAATTTTGCCTTTATGCCTTTTGCATAATTGCGGTCGGTCCTGTGATGGAGACAGCTGATTTTTTTATCTGAAGCTGTTATTTTTACAATTATGAAAGAAGAAAAGAAATTGTAAAAAGGAACTAGTGGATCCGTGGACGTAGAAAGTAGTAAAAAATCATTAGTTATACATTTCTTTTTGTTTTTTATTATTTATTTATTCATTTATTCTTTTTACTGCAATCTCTTTTCTTTCTTCAAACCAAATAACAGATCATATTACATATATAGTTAAATGAATAATTCAATAATAGGTACACAATACAATAAATCAATAGTTCAATAATATAGTAAATGCAATAGTAATTAAAAGAAAATTTATAAAAACAAAAACATACTTAATAAGAATAGGAACTAAGTAAGAATAAAACAAGTAAATGTAACAGTAAGTCGATGCAACCGACTTATTAATACCCTACACCTGAATAATTCGAATTAAATTAAAAATCCATAAGTGTTTTTGGCAGCTGCTTGAACTTCTTCCCTTTTCTGTCTTATTCAACTCGAATTTCAAGAACGTAAAAGAGGCATCCGCTTAGGATATGCTTGACACCCTTGTATAAAATTTTAAGTTTCTATCTTAATTATTTTCGAAGATTGGTAGTCCTTGGGAGGTTTGTGTCAGCTACCCGAATTGCCACTCCAATTCATCGAATCCATCTCAGGAACATAAAGAGAACTTGCCAGAACACCATTCTATTAAATTTAAAGGTTCTACTTTTGTTGGTTTTGGAGATATGCTCGTTGCTCTTGTGCTCGTCCGGAAGTTTCCAAAATACAAACCCATGGTTCAAATTCTTTCAAATGTCAGTTTCCAATTTTACAGAAAAGGAAACATAACAGAACACCTTTGTACTAAAAATAAAAGTTCTATCTTTGTTGGTTGTGGAGATATACTCGTTTGCTCTGGGGCTCGTCCGGAAGCTTTCAAAATCCGAACCCAAGGACCAAATCTTCTCAAATTTCAGAGGCCTAAATCATACATGAAAGAACACCATTCTGCCAAAAGTAAAGGTTATATCTTTATTGGTTTTGGAGATAATCTCATTTGCTCTGGGGCTCGTTCGGAAGCTTCCAAAACCAAACCCATGGACCAAATCCTCTTAAATTTCAGAGACATAAATCAAACACGAAAGAACACCATTGTACCAAATTCAAAGGTTCTACCTTTGTTCGTATTGGATATAATCTCATTTGCTCTGCGGCTCGTTCGGAAGCTTCCAAAATTCGAATCCACGGTTCAAATTCTTCAAATTTAAACCCATGGCCAAATCCTTTCAAATTTCAGAGACCTAAATCAAACATGAAAAAACACCATTCGGCCAAATTTAAAGGTTATATATTTGTTATTTTTGGAGATAATCTCATTTGCTCTGGGGCTCGTTCGGAAGCTTCCAAAATCCAAACCCATGGACCACATCCTCTTAAATTTTAGAGACATAAATCAAACTGGAAGAAACATCATTATAAAAAATTTAAAGGTTCTATCTTTATTGGTTTTGGAGATAATCTCGTTTACTCTGGGGCTCGTTCGGAAGCTTCCAAAACCCGAGCCCATGGACCAAATCTTCTCAGATTTCAGAGACTTAAATAAAACATGAAAGAACACCACCCTGCCAAATTTAAAGGTTATATCTTTGTTGGTTTTGGAGATAATCTCATTTGCTCTGGTGCTCGTTCGGAAGCTTCCAAATCCAAACTACATGGACCAAATCCTTTTAAATTTCAGAGACATAAATCGAACGGGAAGGAACATCATTGTACAAAATTTAAAGGTTCCATCTTTGTTGGTTTTGGAGATAATCTCATTTGCTCTGGTGCTCGTTCGGAAGCTTCCAAATCCAAACCCATGGACCAAATCCTCTTAAATTTCAGAGGCCTAAATCATACATGAAAGAACACCATTCTGCCAAAAGTAAAGGTTATATCTTTGTTGCTTTTGGAGATAATCTCGTTTGCTCCGGAATCATTCGGAAGCTTCCAGAATCCAAACCCATGGACGGATTTTGTCCAGATTCGAACTTAGCCTTTCTTTCGTAATTAGTAACCTACTATATAAATTTCATCAAGATAGCATCATTATTTTTTGAGTTATCGCGCGTACGGACGGACGGACGGACGGACATCGCTAAATCGACTCCGGCGGTGATCCTGATTCAGAATATATATACATGTCTATACCTAACTCGCTTCTTTTTGGTGGTTACAAACACCATACCAAAGTTAATATACCCTATACTTTAGGTGTAGGGTATAAAAAACGAGGAAGAATAAAGTTGACTTTGTCAACTCTTAGATACCCGTACGAACAGTTAGTATGTTCACAGCCTGTCGCTCTGCTTACAATATTATTTTTTTAATATTTTAGTATTTTAAAATAATTTGGGTGAATTTTATAATTTCTAGTACTATGGGTTGTACATTATTCAAACTATATGTTTATATGTACATTCTTCAAAAGCAGATTCTAACCTTCCACATAACGATTATCAATCCAAAACTTTTTCAAATATTCTATAGTACCATTTAATACTAAGCGGTAAATGTATATTAAATTTACTTAGTACAAAATAATAAATATAATTTTAAATATTATATTATATTATATTTAAATATTCCATTGACAGAATAATTTCTTATAAGTACAATAAAATACATATATGTATGTAAATACGGCACTATATAATATACATCTATACTCTTATCATTCATTCACTAGTGACATTGTGACATAATACGATATGTAAATAAACATGATATTATATAAGTATATATTTTTGTACTACGCATTATATCCTCAACAATTTCAAATTATCGAGTAAAAGAAATGCAAAAAATTTGTTGAAGAAATTTGTTAGAAAATTTGAAAAATCAAGTAACATTTTCGTCAATTATAAAGTAACCCTATATTATTAAAAAAAGTTGTTAACAGAAATAAGAGTATAATGTTGAAGCTTTAATTTTTGTGTATTACTTCAAAAAAATTTTAACAGGTGTTCAAGTTACAGGTGTTTAAAAATAGAAAATTTTCAGTTTTTGACCCCTTACAGCTCCTAAACGGGGGGTGATACAAAAAAAATTTCTGAAATGACTCATACTTATTTTAAAAGATCTAACTTCTGTAAAAATTTCAAGTTTCCAACTTAAACCGTTTAGAAGATAGAAGGGTTAAAGGATTTTGCAAAATTTGAGTTTCGTATAACGGTAAATTAAGACACCGTATGCCACAAATATATATTTATTGTATATATACTTTTAAAGCTAATAAAAGTAGTAATCGTTTGGAGTTTTCAAAATGAAGGTATACCTTATACAACTTAAGCTATAACAATTTAAATATAGAGCTTTTATGAACCTTTGGGGAGCTGTAGCTCCGTAACGGGTGTGGCTACAAAAAAAAGTTATTAAAAATAAAACTAATATTTTTGTGAGATCTATCAGCATTTAAAATTTCATAGCTTTATTTCAAAAAAAATGTGGGGATCTAAAAGTTAGGTGTTCGAGAGCTACCCTAAGTTTTGGTCCAAACTCAACCAAAAAAAATAGGGAACCTACAAATTACTCCCAGAATATTTTGTGTAAATTTCAAGATTCTAGCTTTCTTAGTTTTTGAGTTAGCGTGCTGACGGACGGACGGACGGACGGACGGACATGGCTCAAAAGTCTTAGAATTTTTTTCTGATCCGATCCATACCTTTTAAGGTATATCTAGCTCGCTTATTTCGAGGTGTTACAAACGGAGGAGTAATTTTATTATACCCGATCCTATCGTAAGGGGTATAAAAATAAAAGATTAATGATGTTTTGTATTTTAAATAAAATAGTTTTAAATGCCATCTTTATACCCGTACGATAGGATCGGGTATAATAAAATTACTCCTCCGTTTGTAACACCTCGAAATAAGCGAGCTAGATATACCTTCAAAGGTATGGATCGGATCAGAAAAAAATTCTAAGACTTTTGAGTCATGTCCGTCCGTCCGTCCGTCCGTCAGCACGCTAACTCAAAAACTAAGAAAGCTAGAATCTTGAAATTTACACAAAATATTCTTGGAGTAATTTGTAGGTTCCCTATTTTTTTTGGTTGAGTTTGGACCAAACCTTAAGGTAGCTCTCGAACACCTAACTTTTAGATCCCCACATTTTTTTTGAAATAGAGCTATGAAATTTTAACAGCTGATAGATCTCACAAAAATATTAATTTTATTTTTAATAACTTTTTTTTGTAGCCCCAATACACAAAAATTAAAGCTTCAACATTATATTCTTATTTCTGTTAACAACTTTTTTTAATAATATAGGGTTACTTTATAATTGACGAAAATGTTACTTGATTTTTTCAAATTTTCTAACAAATTTCTTTAACGAATTTTTTCCATTTTGTTTTACTCGATAATTTGAAATTGTTGAGGATATAATGCGTAGTACATAAAAATGTAAATAAATATACAACATAACGGTTGCTTGAAGAATTTTTATTTATATGATATTGATATACATACATACTTATATAATATCACGTTTATTTACATATCGTATTATGTCACAATGTCACTAGTGAATGAATGATAAGAATATAGATGTATATTATATAGCGCCGTATTTACATACATATATGTATTTTATTGTACTTATAAGAAATTATTCTGTCAATGGAATATTTAAATATAATATAATATAATATTTAAAATTATATTTATTATTTTGTACTAAGTAAATTTAATATACATCTACCGCTTAGTATTAAATGGTACTATAGAATATTTGAAAAAGTTTTGGATTGATAATCGTTATGTTAAAATCTGCTTTTCAAGAATGTATAAACATATAGTTTGAATATATGTACAACCCATAATTCTAGAAATTATAAAATTCACCCAAATTATTTTAAAATACTAAAATATTAAAAAAATAATATTGTAAGCAAAGTGACAGGCTGTGAACATACTAACGGTTCGTACGGGTATCTAAGAGTTGACAAAGTCAACTGTATTCTTCCTCGTTTAATTCTTTAAAATAGCACAAATTTCTTGAAAAGTGGTGGGGTGTACCCATTAAGATATTATAAAAAACAATATCAAACAGTATCAAAAGAAAGAAAATAAAATATAATAAGGAAAAAAAAAATTATTTGCAAAATAGAAGTTCAATCAAAACATTACATCAAGCAAATCTTCAACTTGATTAATATTAAAATCAAATAGACAAAGTTTTAAGATTTTAAGAAATTTGCTATAACATCTACATTTTCTTATGTACAGGGTAATATGTTAAACAAGCGATATGCAAGAATACTATAAAATCTACGAAAACAAATAGCACGGAAAGTTGTAACAATCACATAGAACATATTATTAGTACGCAAGCGATAACTACTGGAAAATCTATTATTTAAATATCCCGACCTGATAACGTACATTTTTAACACTTTGTAATAATACAAATGACGTACGAGCAACAATTTTGTCTCTTTGAAAAACGGAAAACTAGGATGCAAGCGTTGTTTTTTATATATACTTTTATTATAACATTCTTCTGTAGAATGAGTAATGGGTGCATCTTGTTCCAATGAGCGCCTCTCCGCACGTAATGTCATATTGCAATTTGGATTGGAATAAGCCATAATAGAAGGTCATTAAAACTTCTGAAGAACATAATTGCTACAAACGAAAACAACGTCATAGGGTGCAACGAAAATAACTTTTAAGCAATTCTATATGAGGCGCCTAACTCATTTTATTGTCAATAGTAACACCTAAATATTTAAACTGTTCCACAATTTCTAATTCAAAACAATTATTACTAAAAATCAGGTTACTATTGAACGAACAAACAGAACTGCTACATGTACAATAATTAAAAGTTAATTTATGCCTTTCACATTCAGGAGCATGATATTTAACTTGCCCTACAAAAACTTTTTTGGCTGGAAGATTGAAAAACATAATTTTTGTTTTATTAATAATTACTAGCATATGATATGCGAACCAATTTCGTAGTATATTTAAATCATGGTTAATTTATTTATTTATTTATTTAATACGAGCTTAAATCAAACAAGTTACAATAAAAACACTTAATCTACTTTAAAGCTAAAATTAAATAAAAAATCAAATGAGAACTAATTAATAATAATTAAATGAGAAAAAAGAAATTACAATTTATAATTAATTAAAATAAAAATCTAACTATAAATTACAACAAAATAAGTTCAATTAAGAATCCTCAGGTCAAAGGTTATTCAATTACTTCATTCACACAAATATAGATTACTTTTAAGTGATTGCTTTTAGGTTAATATGAGGTTTATTTATATATGTCACAAAGAGACATCATCCGTCATGAGACATCAGAGACATATTAATAGGTTCATGTTTCCCATAATTAATTCTATGAAAATGCAAATGCACATATTTACAGATCTTAATTTAGAATATGAAGAAAAATTGATTTTAGCAAATAATTGAGAAGAAAAATATTACCTTTAATTAATTCGGTTGAAAACACTATATCTGCTACTTTACGACGTTTCTCAAGGGTATAAAGATGTAATAAACTTAATCTATGTTCGTATGGCGGTAGTCTTAAAGCATCTTCCCATGGAAGAAAGAGTAAAGCAAATCTTAGAAATTTTTTTTGAACTGATTCTATTCTATTTATATGAATATTATAAAATAGGCTTATAGGAATATTATAAAATAGCTGGGAAGCATATTTCAAGTTAGGACTAACCAAACAAGTAAAAAGAGATTTTAATACATATGGATCATCAAATTCTCTTCCCCAACGTTTAATGAAACCTAGCATAGAGTTGGCTTTATTTAGTGTATCAGTATAATGAAGGTGAAAGAAAGCTATCAAAGAGTACCCCTAGATCTTTTATAGAGACAACTTAGGAATAGTTTGGTTATTGAAAGAATAGGAATACAAGATTGGGCATGAACGAAGTGTAAAAGTAATTAATGCACATTTATTAACGTTAAGTTGAAGATTATTATTGCAACACCATCAAGATCAACTGGCAAAGCTAAAGCATTTTCTAAATTTTTTATTTTGAGGAAGATTTTCATATCGTCGGCGTAAATTTTAATATGGCAATTAAGTATTAACGAAGTAATATCATTAATGGAAATAATGAACAGTAGAGGTCCAAGATGACTATCTTGGGGAAGAGCTGTGGCAGCATCGAATTAAGAAGATGTCGTGGATCTAAAACACACTTTATACCTACGTTCGGAAAGATGAGTGAAACTACGTTCAGAAAGGAGTGAACAGAATTAATGAAAAAAATGGGGAATTCTAGTTTTTTCAACTTAAAAATAATAATATTGTGCGGAAGAAGATCAAAAGCTTTACTAAAATCGGTATATATCACATCTGTTTGAAAACCATCCTCCATGTTATTAATAAAAGTAGAGGTGGATTCAATAAGATTAGTAACAGTTCATTTATGTTCAACAAAGCCATGTTGATAAGCAGATAAAAAGCAAGAACAATGATCATAAATATAATCAAATATGATCAATTCAAAAAGTTTGGGAATAGATGATAGTTTCGCAATTAGGCGATAATTTGTTACATCAATTTTAAGTTTTTTTTTTGTGAAAAGGCTAAATAAGACAAGTTTTCCAGATAGAAGGAAAAATACCAGAAGTCAAAGAAAAATTAATTAAGATAGAAAGGGGACCACATAATGAAATCGAACATTTTTTTAAAAATATATTTGGAATACCATCAGTACCAGGATTAGAATTATTGTCAAGCTTTTGTAAGTAATTTAAGACTACATTGGAATCAATATGAATATTAGTAAGCGTTGTTTTAGGAAAGTTAACTAAGTAATAATCTTTATTTAAAGAAAAAGCAGGCAGAGCGTAACTGACTGAAAAAAATCACGGAAAAATTCAGAAATCACTTTAGAATCACTACTGTTAGAGTTCTTATAATTCATACAAGTGGGATATTGATCAGATTTTCTTTTAGAATTGACAAATTTCCAAAAGAGTTTTGGATTAGTTTTAATATCCAAAGACATATTCCATACATAGTTAAAGTAAAGATTATTAGACATTGACTTGAAATCATTAAATAAAATAATAAAATCATTAAAGTCATGATTATTATTGCTTTTAATGAATTTACGCCAGGCTTTATTTTTTTTATTTTTTTATTTCTTAAGATTTCTGGTAAACCAAGGCGGACAAGTTTCGTTAATTTTATCAATAACTAAAGGAACATTATGTGAAATAATGGAATGAAGGATTTTATAGAAATTATTAACTGTAACCTCTAAATTGGTAGAGGATAAAAATGAAAAGTCGTAATCGCATAGGCGTCCACTTGCAAAATCCATCTTATCTACTTTTTTTGATTTTGAGATAATCAAAAAAAATATTTAAATTACTAAATCTAACAGGCACATAATTATAAAGAGGGTTTTTAGGCACGGTAATGGATATTAAAACAAATTACAAAATATTTTCCGTAAAGTTTTTCAAATATATATGATATTAGAGATTTAAAAGTGGATAAGGCGTTTTTTGAAATTGTATTAGGGATAAAGCGTCTTTTGATAGTGTCATGTTGGATAAAGTGGAATTTGATAGATACACATTGATGTTATTTTTATATTATTTAATAGTAAAAAATGTATTAGTAAAAGCAAAATAAAATGACTTAAAAAATTTTGAAAAAAAAAATAAAATAAAATTTTAGAAATTCAGTTTTCAACAAAAATATTATAGATAGAAATAAAAAATTAAAAATAATTAAATTTTGAGATCTTCTTCTTCGTCTATAAAATTATCGTCTTTTTCATCTGGGAGACTAAGGTCACAATTCGAAGCAGATTCAATTAAGTTTTTATAAAAATTAAGCTCTGAATTATTTTTCCGATCATAACCGTAATGTTTGCTTAATAATTTATTAATGTCATCTAGTTTTTCTTTTTTAACAGCAATTTCGGGATATAGTTGATTTGGTTGAATCAGTGATAATAATTTTCCTTTCCTTAGTAGACTTTTGAAAGTTCCAATATTTGATTTGTAGTGAGGCTCTCCTTGTACAACCACAGTATTATTTTTTCTTTTGAAAATAATTCGTTTTGCTGTTGAAAACTGAAAATGCCATGAAGGGGGAGGTTTTAAAACTTTGACTTCATCTTTCCAGTTTAGCACTTGTAAATCAATACCTAGTCTTTTTACTTGCCCTTCTTGAGCATACATTTTCAAATATTCTTCTGGCTGTACTATTTCTTCTTCTTTCCGCGAAAGTTTTTCAATTCGCCCAAAGACTCGATCAGGCGGTAAAAAAGAATGCCCAACAACGGTATATATTTCCCGTTATATTTCTTTTACATATTTCTTTTATGTGATGAGGAGCGATGTGATTCAGATAATAACATAGCACTGTTATCATGGCGGAATTTTTATTCTGTCCTGGACAGCCATCAGCAAATAATTGAATAGATTTAATATTTTGTGTTAATTCTGCATGTGTTAAGTGATAGTACACTGCAGATACGATTTCATTTGAGCTTTTTGCAAATTCATTTTCTAACCAACTATATATGGTTACCGAATCTTTATTTTGTGAAGCGTTTGAAGTTCCTTTACAAATGGTAAAATTGTATAATTGAGTATAATTGTCTTAAGTAATAAGTTGCCTGATCTTGAAGCTTTGGGAGAATGAGATTTTTTTGGCAATCAAACGAATATTTTTGTACTCTTTTCGAATAATTTTTTTGAAAGCACCAGCGTTTAATTTGTGTACTCTAAATTTTGTCATTATTTCAACTTTTTCTCTTGATGTTAAATTTGGTTTAGTTAATGACGTTTTTAAAAATTGGCATTCCGAACAAACATCGGTTGCTGGACTTTTAAAACTTATATTATAATCAGTGACAAAAATTCTCCGAAAAAATTCGTCTTTTACGGAATAGTCCTGGTTTAAATTATTATATGATGTCCAAAGAAGTCTAATATTTAAATTAATGCAATAATGAGATTCTACAGCGTTCAGTTCCTCAATATATTGTTTAATTTTTTCTCTTTTATTTTCATATCTGGGAAAATGACGATCACTGCCTCTGTTTTCCTTTGGGTTTTCACCAGATAGTTTAAATCTTTTGCATACTCCTTTTATACGATCCTTACCAATGCCAATTATTTCAGAAAAAACTTTTTGACACACTTGCTTGTTTTCAAAACGCCCATTTCTTCTAACACGAATAAAATATTTTACAATCATTTCCTTTCTAGTGCTATTAGGTTTCACAGCACGAAAACATTTTGGAAAACTTTGGAAAGTATATTTTAAAATGAAATTGCTCAATTTTCGTTATATTGTTATAAAAATTCTTATTAAACTTTATTATATCTTCTTCTTTTAAAGAAGAACAATAAAATACGGACTTTTTATGTTTACACGCTGGCAATTCTGCTATCTTTGTTGATGAATTCCTAAATTCATTAGATAATGTTATAAAAATTTAATAGGGAAAAATTTAATCTTTAGAAAATCTTACCTTTTTAGTTTTTCTACGCCACATTTCCAATTTATTTTATTTACTAATTTTTTTCGACCTTTTCCAACATCAACACTGGTTATTTTTCTGTTATTTTCCATATTTTATTTTTCTTCAATATGTTAAAATTTAATAATAATTTAATTTGAATATTAATTTAATAATAACTTATCACTTCAAAATTTAATTTCAAATTAGGTTTATTTAACTATTTTAACTTAAAAAGAAACATAATTGCAACCACTTTTTCAAACTTTTTCAAAAACATAGCATTATGAGAAAAAATACAATCATATCTGTCATTCCTATAGACAGCAAAAGACGAAGGGAAAATTTCAAGATTATTAATTGATGAAGTAAGCCAAGTTTCCGTTAAAACAAAAACATCAAGATCTAAAAGTGAAGAATTTAAAAAAATCTTTTTAGTTTTTGTACGCAAACCTCTTACATTTTGATAATAAATAGTTAATTTAAAAGCTTCCTTTTGTGTGATTCAGAAAAAGATAACAAAAAACTATTGTTAACTAGATTTCTTTTGGCTAGAAAGGGTAAGTGTACCATTATTTTCTCTCGTCCTTTGAAGATAGTTAATCCTGTTTGATGAATGAGATGAAATATGTGAAGCATACGATTACAAATCAGTTAGAGCACTATCAGCGGATATGTTAAATGTTTCATGATATTTCAAAAAAATATTACGTAAATTGTAATATCGGTGGGCAAACCTTCTCGTTGAATCACTATTTTTAGCGATGTATTAGTTTTGCAACCAATGCGAATGTCGTTAGATTTATCATGAAGATATGCAAGATATAGTCTAATATTTTCAAATATTTTACTGTCCCTTAACCTAGCCAAAACGTATCTGCTGTTATTATTATTATCATGAAGAGCCTTCTGGGTAAGTTTAACAACCGGTGGTAAAAGAGGAAATAGGTGGAGTAATGTTACGGTTTAGTAATAAAGAATCATTAGAATTATCAGCAGAGAAGTTAACCTCTATTTCAAGTCGCACAGAAGAAGAGGTGGTAGAAGTAATTTTTGATAATATTTTGTTAGAAGTTTCAGTTGTGTTTAAGTTAGAGCCCTTACTATGAGGCATGATAGTTTCGCCTTGAACAAAGTTATGATACTTATTAAGCTTGTTGGAAACCGGTTTTTTAAATTTAGAAAGTTTGTTTTTTAAGTAAGAATCACTAACAAGTTTATTAGATAATTTAGGAAAATTGTTAGAATTAGAAAAGTGGCTTTAATAGAATGGCGACTAATAGAAGAATTTGTTACGTTGTTATTATTAGAAAGAGGAGCTTTTATAGAATTGGTATGAGAATTAACGTTAGGATTAGAGATAGTATTAGATTTATAGAATTAAAAGTTCAATTATTGTTAGAGTAATATTATTACTTGGATTAGTATTAGAATTAGAAGATTTAGAAGAAGGCATAGGAAATGACAAATCAAGTAAACTTTTTAGATTAAAATTAGTATTTATAGTACGTTTATCAGTTATTTTAACATTTTTTAATGAATAATCTACATTTGTATTGAATGAATAATCTACATCTGTATTGATTGAATTAACATCACAAACCAAATTAATAGAACTGTCTGATCCATATACACAACCAAGATCGTCGGTAAAAGCAATTGTCGTACATTTAAATTCTAAGTCAAATATAGAATTAATATATAATAAAAAGAGAATTGGCCCCAATACAGAATCCTCCGGTACCCCATTTTTGGTATACTTTGTATCCGACAGTTTATTCCAACTTTCACTCTTTGGCATCGTGACATCAAATAAATAAAAAACCATTCCAGAATTAAGCCCCTGAAACCAGCATTTTCAATTTTTTTAAGCAAAAGTTTATGATTGACCATGTCAAAGGCTTTTGTAATATCTACGAAAAGGCCAGCAGTACAATTACCTTTATCAAAGTATTAAATGACTATCCGGGGAAAATTCAAGTTATTCCATCTAATAAAGAACATTACATTTCATTATGTTATGTTATTATGTTAAAATTATTAACAGACATGAGTATGTATAACTTTTTAAAAATGGTATTAGAGGAGGTTTAACACAGTGTTAATTAAGACACTCAGTTGCTAATAATAAGTATATGATTAATTTTAAAGAGTCAGAACCATCATCATATATAGTATATCTTGATGTAAATAATCTCTATGGTTTCGCTCAGTCTTAGTACTTACCTCATTCAAATTTTGAATGGAGTGAAAATACTGAAATTGATGTATTAAATATTGCTGATGATTCGGAAATAGGGTATGTTTTGGAAGTAGATTTGGAATATCCTATTTCAATACATGATGAACATAGCAATTTACCATTTTGTGCAGAAAATAAAAAAACATCTAAAATAAAGATTCCAAAATTAATTGCAGATGTAGAGGATAAAAATAATTATATTATTCACTATAGAAATTTAAAGCAATGCTTAAAAAACGGGTTAAAACCAAAAAAAATTCATAGAGTTTTAATGTTTAAACAATCATGTTGGTTAAAAAAATTTATTGATTTCAATAATTTAAATTCGAACCAGAGCTACAAATGAATTCGATAAGAGTTTCTTTAAATTAATAAATAACGCAACTTTTGGTAAAATAATGGATCAACATTTTCCAGAGAGAGTAAATGTTAAAATTGTAAATTCTTGGGAAAGTCAAGGTAGATGTTTAAAAGTGCGTGCATTAACTTGAAGATCAAATTTTCATAGTTTAACTCATTTTACAAAGAATATGGTTGCTATTCAAATGAGTAGAGTAAGCACATATTATAATAAACCATTATATGCAGGTTTTACGGTTTTAGAATTATCTAAGTTAAAAATGTATGATTTTCATTATAGCTATATCAAACCAAAATATAATGATAATATTTCTCTAAATTATATGGATACAGACTCTTTCATTTATACTATAAAAACAAAAGATTTTTATACGGATATATTACCTATGACATACAAAATTTCTATGATACTTCAGAATATTCTATTGATAATCCTTATAATATTCCTAGAAAAATAAAAAGGTACTTGGTATGATGAAGGATGAGTGTAATGAGTGTAATGAAACGAATCATTAAAGAATTTATAGGATTAAGATCTAAGATGTATTCAATTGATATTGAAAATAAAAATATAAATAAAGCTAAAGGTGTTAAGAAATTTATTGTTAAAGATTTCACTATTTTAATGAAAAATATGTTAACTTTTAGAAGTAAGAATCATACTATATACACACAAAATAAGATATCATTGAGTTATCTAGATGATAAGAGATTTATATTAAATGATGGAATTAGTACTTTACCTTGGAATCATTATTCTATTAAAGAATGAAATAAAAAATTTAAAAAAATATCTCATACATACATATAATCGCAGACAGTTAGTTTTTTTAGTTTATTTATAGAAAAATAATAATGGTAGTCAATTAAATTGTAATGTAATATATTAATTTTAAATTTTTTCAAAATTAATTACTCTCGATTCTCATGTAATGTAAATTTATTAATTAAATTAAAAAAATAATATATTAAATTAATTTGCGGGCTTTACATATATTATAGTATAATGTTAATTAATATAAGTATCTAAAAAATTTCTATTCTAATTTGGCTTCATCTACAGAATCGAAGCCGGCAGTATGATACAGCAACTTAAAACTTCCAGCACAAGATTTGTTGTTGTGACGTTGCGCTTCTTCGTTTTTACGTAAAAAAGAATGAAAACAAAACACCATTTCTTGCGGATTTAAGATGCAAGCTTCCGCAAATTCATAGCTGCAATTAAATATAGATACTGTCAAATCGAAGAATCTATAAACCACACAACACGGTTTTCCAAATTGTGAGGACTCTAGTATTTGATAGTTGCAAGCAAATCCATAACATGAATGTCCCATTTTCATAATTTCAATATTGCTTGGATTTTTTCAAAAAAAATAAATAAAAATTTAAAATAAAGACTATCACACACAATTGATACTTTCTAACTGAAGCATGCTCATAATAAATTAGTAGGTAGCTATGATAAAACAATTTAATTTAAAAAGTTTTGGATAAAGATTTCAAATATTAAAATACTTTACAATAATTAGCCTTTGAGAAATTTTCAATTATATATAACTGTAAACATAATATATATTTATATTTATATATATATAACTGTAAACATAATTATTTGATAAAAATTGTTTAACCGCAAACATTCTATAATAAATTTAGGTTTTAACATAAACTTGCAAACAATAGTGGTATGAAAAAAAACTTTCTAGTTAATTTAAATTTTATAATCTTCATAAACAAATTCAAAATATATATTTTTTTGCATTGAATTCACAATTCTAGCAATTGCTTTAAATTTTCATTAAAATATTAGCATACTATAAAACCACATACATCCTTCTATTTAAATTAAGTTATTCTAATTAAAATAATATAACTTAATTTCTTTATTTACTTTTAATTCAACAGCCAACCGAACTAGACTTTTAAATTTAAATTTAAAATTAAAAAAATTTAAAAAAATAAAAAATGGATACATTTATTGATGACATAAATAATAAATTTAATTCTATCATTAAAACTATAAAAGTTTCTGAAATGAAACAAAATAAAAGTTTTAAAATTATTAACTTGAATAAAATTGCTACTAAATATGGGGAAAGAATAATTTTAACGACTAAAAAGTTTAAAATATTCCTACCCATAAGATATAACAAATTAACAGAAAAGGAAATGAGGAGATTGGACAATGGAAACTACGTGGTTATAAATGAAGGTGAATGTGGTCCAACACATAAAATTAAATTCAGTAGAGCAGAAATTGAAGAATTCTATGATGATGATGATGATTCCTCTATAGAAATTGAATAAATATATAATATATATACACATATGTTAAATTTTTTAAATAAAGAAAAGATAAACATTTAATTTTAATTTAGTTTTTTATTTTTAACAATTTTATATTTTTATTTATTTTATTTCAGCTATTTAGGTTGTTTTTGATACTGCTGACTAATTTTCTTTTTATGATATTGACTTCTCATTTCTTCTCCCCATTTCTTTGTAGATTCCGTTGAAGTATCCTTTAATCTTTCATAATCTTTTGAAGACTGATTTTTATTGAAGACCTTTTGTATTTTATCCATTTTAATTTTTTAAATTATTTAATTAAAACTATCGATAACCAATAGTGAAATGAATATGTTTCAAATAATTTCTCTTCTTAAATATATTTGAATTTACTAAATCAGCAATTTTAACAAGTAAACATTTTCCAAAGCACACACACCAATATGGTTAAAAGAACATCTTTTAGAACAATGAATTTGTTGATTCTTCAATATTTTTAAACATGTAGAATCACGATTATTCAAATCTAAAACATTATTATTTTTCAATATGTTAATAATCCAAGATTGTTTTTCTTCTCCTTTAACATAAATTTTTGTTTGCTTAGATATAAAAATTTTTATAAAATTGATGACATCACAAAAATGTGTTTTAGCATCCGACCATTGTAAGCCGTGATGATTTTTAGTGAGCCATTTGTTTGTATATTTTGCTTTTTTATATAAATAATGGTAACCATAAGGTGGTTTTATTATAAAATGTTGAATTTCATCATTTGATGAAATAATAGCGATTTCTTTTAAAATGAATTTTTTATTATTATCTCGAAAACCTTGTTATTACATATTCATATTCCATTTTTTATGTTTCAGCAGAGTAAAATGAGTAATTCAATCATAAAAGCAAGATTTTTAGTTTATTAATGTTACCTTATTTGTATACAAGTTCTATATTTTTCATTTCATTTATTTTTATTTAGAAATTTAAATAATTGTATTTACTTCACCTGTTAACGGTTTAAACTCTACTAAGCGATCATGAACAATAAGACAGTAACCGGTAGTTTTTTCTGGAATTCTTTTGATAGTTTTCAGCTCAATTTTTATATCAACTGGACCCATTTTAGGATCTTCATTTTGGTAGCGGGTGTCAATTATAAAAATTGGAGATGAATCTTTAAAATTCGCCCTTAAATTAAAGGTTCTGATGTTTGATGATTGTAATAAGTACTTCGAAAATTCGAGTATGCTTCATATGCTAAATCATAACGATTTTTTGAAAACTCTAAATTCATATCTTCATACGGATATACTTGAGAATTTAAATGTACTTTTAAATTAGAAACATCACAATGATTAAATATTGAAGGGTCTTTTGAAAGATTTTCTTCGATATTTTGTTGATCAGTTTGTAGAGCGAAAATAATAAAAAGAGGTTTTTCTAATTGTGAAGATGATTTAACATTCCAAATGAAGTGATTTGCTGCCGGTAATGATGGATTCTCGTTTAAGTCCCAACTTCTAAAACCCATTTTCATAACAGAACTATTACCAATACTTTTATATAATTGGTCTTTTGGTGCATCCATCAAATTAACATATTGAACTCTCCAGGATAGTTTTGTAATAGTAATATCCGGCTTCTCAGTAGAATTTGAACATATTAATGAATTGTTGTTGCTTCCAGCGCGTGTTAATATCAATTCATGTTGTGCATTAGGAATATAGTTTTTATAGTCTTCCGCAAATCCTAATAATCTCTTTAAATGAACGTAAAAACTGAAATAATGCTCTTCCAACTGAATTGATGTTTTTGGGGACCAACTCGCATTGAATAAAGCACTGCTTTCGTTTTCATTAAGTGAAATATAATTTTTTAGCGTTATACCAACCTTAGTATTATGATAAATTTCCTTACCATTAAGCGTATAAGCAATTCTCTCAAATAGAAATGGTGCAGCATTATTAACTAGCTTACTATTTTTAAGAGTCGTTCTATCGTGATTTGATAGATATCCTTCTATATAAATAAAACTTGTTGAAGGTTATATATTTGAATTCTGATTTTGTATTACTATTCTTATATTACTATTGGTGTTTGTATTGGTTATGTTGAATGGATAATATGTATGCCAGTGAGCACTAATTATAGTTTCATCAAAAACAGGTTCACCAAAAAGGTTCATTTTAATTGGTATCCAAATAATTTTAGATATTGCTTATTTTCGACAGTTAATTTTTAATCCATGGGTTTGGATTTGGAAGCTTCCGAACGAGCACCAGAGCAAATGAGACTATCTCCAAAACCAACAAAGATATAACCTTTAAATTTGGCAGGGTGGTGTTCTTTCATGTTTTATTTAAGTCTCTGAAATGTGAGAAGATTTGGTCCATGGGTTCGGGTTTTGGAAGCTTCCGAACGAGCCCCAGAGCAAACGAGATTATCTCCAAAACCAATAAAGATAGAACCTTTAAATTTTTTATAATGATGTTTCTTCCAGTTTGATTTATGTCTCTAAAATTTAAGAGGATGTGGTCCATAGGTTTGGATTTTGGAAGCTTCCGAACGAGCCCCAGAGCAAATGAGATTATCTCCAAAAACAACAAATATATAACCTTTAAATTTGGCCGAATGGTGTTTTTTCATGTTTGATTTAGGTCTCTGCAATTTGAGAGGATTTGGCCATGGGTTTAAATTTGAAAGAATTTGAACCGTGGATTCGAATTTTGGAAGCTTCCGAACGAGCCGCAGAGCAAATGAGATTATATCCAATACGAACAAAGGTAGAACCTTTGAATTTGGTACAATGGTGTTCTTTCGTGTTTGATTGATGTCTCTGAAATTTAAGAGGATTTGGTCCATGGGTTTGGTTTTGGTAGCTTCCGAACGAGCCCCAGAGCAAATGAGAATATCTCCAAAACCAATAAAGATATAACCTTTACTTTTGGCAGAATGGTGTTCTTTCATGTATGATTTAGCCCTCTGAAATTTGAGAGGATTTGGTCCTTGGGTTCGGATTTTGAAAGCTTCCGAACGAGCCTCAGAGCAAATTATATTATCTCCAAATGCAACAAAGATATAACCTTTAAATTAGGCAGAATGGTGTTCCTTCATGTTTGATTTATGTTTCTGAAATTTGTGAGGATTTGGTCCATGGGTTCAAATCTTGAAAGCTTCCGGACGAGCCCCAGAGCAAACGAGTATATCTCCACAACCAACAAAGATAGAACTTTTATTTTTAGTACAAAGGTGTTCTGTTATGTTTCCTTTTCTGTAAAATTGGAAACTGACATTTGAAAGAATTTGAACCATGGGTTTGTATTTTGGAAACTTCCGGACGAGCACAAGAGCAACGAGTATATCTCCAAAACCAACAAAAGTAGAACCTTTAAATTTAATAGAATGGTGTTCTGGCAAGTTTTCTTTATGTTCCTGAGATGGATTCGATGAATTGGAGTGGCAATTCTGTTAGCTGACACAAACCTCCCAAGGACTACCAATCTTCGAAAATAATTAAGATAGAAACTTAAAATTTTATACAAGGGTGTCAAGCATATCCCAAGCGGATGCCTTTTTTACGTTCTTGAAATTCGAGTTGAATAAGACAGAAAAGGGAAGAAGTGCAAGCAGCTGCCAAAAACACTTATGGATTTTTAATTTAATTCGAATTATTCAGGTGTAGGGTATTAATAAGTCGGTTGCATCGACTTACTGTTACATTTACTTGTTTTAATACACTTTTTCCTTTCTAACCTTCGAAGTGACAACACTTCTTCTAATTACGGATTAAAATTTTTTTTCTTTATTTTAAAAGTTATTAATATTATTAATATTTTAAATTTTATTTTTTTTTTTTAATAAATTATATCAAAATTAAAATTTGTCCACTTTTTAATTAAAAATTTTTTTTTTTTTTATTTATCTTAAAACGTTTTAAAAGTGTAGTGTGTAACTAAATATATTGAATTATACGGCTGCACTTCAATGGCGGCAGGATAAGTATTTTTTTTTTATAACTTACTATACAAGAACTATACATTTTTTTCTTATTCTAAAATTATTTACACATTACAATTCTTTTTTTATATTAAAATATTAAAATTTATTTTTTTAAAATATTTAAAATTAATTTTTATTTTTTATTTTTGATTTTAATTTTTTGAACTACATATCTATTTTACATATCTACATACTACATATCTTATTTCATCTTAAAATCAATTTGTCGTAAACAAAACAATTTTTATATCTATCTCCCTCCCACCCGTATAATGGATGCTGGAGTTCTTCTTTCATTCTCAATTCGCTCAATTTTTCTTAATACCACCATAGTTATTACCGTAATTTAATTTATTAATTTCTGGTGGTAAGTTTTGCTTTTGGTGAGTTTGTGGTTGTACCTGCGTTCAATAAGGTCACTTAAAAGTATATATTGAAAACTGTTGAATGTTGTTATAAACCGTTTGCTCGCTCAAAGCAAAATATTAAAATATTAAAATTATTAGTACGATATCAAGGTATTGATATTGTTAATAATTTATTTTAAAGTGTTGTCAACCTAGGGTTATTTAAATCGTACACTTTTACTTTTGATTTCGATTTTAATTTCGATTAAATTTTAATTTTTGTTCATTTCAATTTTTACTGTAATCTTAAATTACATACTTTAATTTATTTTAATTCAGATTTTGATTTTGGTTAATCTTGGTTTTAATTACAATTTGATTCTATTTTAATTCCGATTTTGATTATAATTTTAAATTAAATTTAAATTTTAACGTTATTCTGGTTTTTTTATTGCTTTTTTGTTTTGCATTAATTGTTTTCCAACAAAATTACCAATTTTAATATTAATTTCTGTAATATACGCGGGTTGCAAACGAATTTTCATGCCGTCGAGTTCCATCTTAGTTCAATTAAACCAGCAATTTTAGCCCTATGTGAAACACAAGTCAGTAATCACAATGGTAACTTTAATGTTACCGGCTACTCACTTATTTCACACTTCGTACCCAAAAGAGGTATCGCTTCTATATAAAAAATTACATTGCTTCTAGCCCAACCTTCCACTACATTTGGGTAAAAATTTTCGTTGAAAAGCATGTCATACATTTCTGTTTTCTATACAGATCACCCAACTTAAATGTACAAGAAACTGCTATGGAAATTGAAAATCTATCGTACCAGATCAATGAAATTTTGGACGCATCTCCAGAATCTGAAATTGTTCTGGCGGGAGATTTCATCATTCATAACAGGGACTGGCTTCATTTTTCGAGCAACATCTCCCCGAGTCAAAACTCAACTGGGAAACAAGTTGAACTATTCTCCACACTGTTCCACCTTTCTCAACTTGTTAAAAATTCCACTAGGATCCCGGACAGTGCTGATAAAGAAGGTCACCTCTTGGATCTGTTTCTCACCTCACACCCTGAAAAATATGTGGTTTCAGTTGGTTGCCTCCTGGGTAATTCCGATCATTGTTTGGTTAAGACAAGTTTTCGGGCAAACCCAATCCCCAATCAGAGGTCCCCTCCCAAAAAATTAGTTTGGCGCTACAGCCATGCTGACTGGGAGGGTCTTAACAACTTTTTTAGAACATTTGATTGGTTATTCTGCTTCCGTAATAAGAATGTTAACTTTGCTGCAAATGCGATTAGTGAAACTATTTTACTTGGAATGAGGTTATTCATTCCTCATTCCATGAAATGTGTTAAGAGGAGGCCCAAATCTTGGTTTAATCGCATTTGCAAAGAAGCAATTTTTAGAAAAGAGGAGGCTTTTAAACTGTATCAAAACAATAGATCGGAGGCTCACAGGGCCAACTATATAGTGGTGAGAAACCGATGCAAGAGAGTTATCAACAAGCAAAAATTTTTGTTCAACCAAGGGTTGAAACGTAAGGTCATCCACATGCCAAAGAATAGCAAATCCTTTTGGACATTTGCTAAAAGTCTAAAAGAAGACGTTAGAGGGTCTTCTTTTCCACCACTTGTTGATAATAATAGCAAAACAGTATCAGATTCTAGAGAGAAAGCGAACTTATTTAGCAAGCAGTTCGCTTCTAATTCGACACTGCCACAGTCAGCTCAGATGCCACCTTCTGTTCCCCGAGGTGGCTGCTCCTTTGGAAAAATTTACTTTAGGACGCGGGCGGTGATGAAAATCTTGAAAAATCTTGATACAAATAAGTCAGCCGGTCCAGATGGTATAACCACCATGGTGCTTAAAAATACCTACTCCAGTATTTCAAAACCTCTGCGCAACCTTTTCTACCTCTCCTTCACTTCGGGTATTCATCCTACCCAATGGAAGGTTGCACATGTTTTCCCAATTCCCAAAATACCTTTGTGAGAAGCTAAGCATTAGCCTTCATCATTCTGGTGAATCTGATGTGTGGCTCTTGATATTTCTAAGGCTTTCGATCGAGTTTGGCACGATGCTCTATTGGGAAAATGCAAAGCAATAGGTCTAGGTAGGGTCTTTCTAAAATGAATTGGAGATTTCCTTTCGAATAGTACGATTCGTGTACTGGTCGATGGATATTCATCTGACAAATTCAAAATAAATGCTGGTGTCCCTCAAGGATCAGTTTTATCCCCCACTCTTTTTTTAATATTTATTAATGACCTACTTTCTTTAACCTCCAATCGGATAAATAGTTTCGCAGACGACAGCACCCTTGTAGCTTCCTATGAATTTCATTGCCGCTGTAACACTAATCACCAGATTAATATAACAGCAAAAAATCTCACTATTAGTGAGCTAAATAACGATTTAACCAAAATTCAAAAATGGGGTGAAGTCAACAGAGTTGATTTCAACACGAAAAAAACCCAATGCTGTCTGATCTCGCGAAAAATTGCCACTACTATTCCCAACCTATTATTCCAGGGAGAGGTTTTGCAGCATTCAACAGATTTAAACATGTTGGGTATCGAGTTAAACCAAAAATTGACTTGGTAAAATCACATTTTTGATTAAAGATGCAGCCAAATGTTTGGGTTTTTGTATCGCTGCAAAACTTACTTTTCTGCATCTGATCTTCTCAATATCTATAAAACGTACATTCCGCTGAAAATGGAGTATAATGCACACATTTGGGCTGCAGGCCCTCAAACAGCGCTGCGTTACCTAGATAATGTGCAAAACAGAGCTATTCTACTTATCAACGACCCCAGTGTAACTTCAATGCTCACTCCACTCAGTCATCGTTGTACAGTTGGGTCACTAACCTTATTTTATAGATATCTCGTAGGGATTAACACCTGCTCGAATGAATTAAAACAGTTAATGCCTCCGCTCAAAGTTTTCCAGCGAGAAACAAGGCGGGCAGCAGAAGCTCATCCCTACCATGTAGAGATTTTAAGAAGAACATCAACATCTTTCTTCAAAATGCTCCTCCAAATTTTCCTACCTATCCCTCATAATCCAAATTTCCCAATTCCAATTTTCCCAATTATCCTTCCCACATCCCTATCCCCAAAACCAAACTGTAAATTCGTATTAAAGGTTCCATCCTAAAGTTTGGTTTTAAAAGGGGGGTGGTTTTGGTTGGTTAAAGTCCAACACTACCCTGAGGAAGTACGTGCAGTTCCTCTTGGTGACTTTCGAGTTTTCCACCAACCCTCGTAAAAAAAAAAAAAAAAAAACTACACAATGCGTTCCATTACCAATACAATTATCTAAATTTAGTTTCATATTTTCGAGGTTTATGTGCCGGTAATTTATCGCTCATAAAAACTCCTCGGAAATATTTTAAATACTTTCTTCCAAATTCTTCTAATTCATAATTGTTGAGTGCTCTTTTGGGTAGCTCATTTAATGGTTTTTTAAATTCAAAAACAGACCTAAACCTTTTTTATGTGGTTTTAAATGTAATCCTTTTCCTCCTTTTAATGTTATTGCTTCCATCATTTTATTATGACGCACACTTTCATGTAATTGTTTACGAGCACTTTTAGCATCATTTACAGCTTTTGATATACCTGCAGCACCGCCAGAAAGTGCTCCAATAGCTGATAAACCAGCAAATATAGGGATTAAAGGTAAAACTCCTCTAATTTTTGGTACCGGAATTATTCGAGGGATATAACATTTTTTTTTCTGGTTCTTAGAAAACTTTCGAGCTGCATTTAAAGCAATTTTTATAAAATTCTTATCATTCTTGGTTTCTTAGCTCTATTAAAAGCTAATTTAACTTCTTTTGTAACATTTTTCAAAGGTTTTTTTCTTTGAATTATTTTTTGTCTTCTTTTTTAAACCCATACCGAGTTTAACTTTAGCTTTCATTGCGTTTGTAACTAGATATGAATTTAACCTTTCACTAAAACTTGAGTCTTAAGCTTTAACTCTTTGCCAAGCGTTTTCTGCTAATATATTGTCAGCTATATGACGCTGATTTTGATTAGAAGTTTTCGAATATGCTATATTATGCTCTCGACAAGGTTCATCTAAACCATTAATCCCTTTATCACCAGGAGCTAATCGTTTTGCTAATTTTGTCCCAGGTCCGCAATAATTATAGCTAGGTAAATGTGCTTCAAATGGTAATTTATTTATTAATGAGTTAACAATTCCTCTTCCTTTAATGGTTTGTCTATTACTGTTTGAATATTTATTGTGAAGAAACATAATATGCAGTTTAGTTTAAGAAAGTCACTCAAACACTAATTACCTTTTAAAAAATTCATCATCATTTAAAACAAGAATTCTTTCTTTAAGTTAAAGAAATGGAATTTATAAAATTACATAACGCAGTTAAAATTAAAAATTTTGATCAAAATTCAGAAAAAAAAAAATAAAAAGCACGGTGAGTGCTTTCCAGACAGTATAAGAGGATTAATAGTCGGACCGTCAAATTGTGGTAAAAATAATGTTATGATAAGTATGCTTTTAGATTCTAAAGGTCTTAAGTTTCAAAATATATATATTTACTCGAAATCATTACATCAACCTAAATATGAATATTTAAAAAAATTAATAAAACCAATCAAAGGAATGGGATATAACGAATTTTCAAATAACGTTGATGTAATTGAACCTTCAGCCCCACAACCGAACTCAATATTTATTTTCGATGATGTAGCTTGCGATAAGCAAGATAGCATAAGAAACTATTTCTGCATGGGGCGACGTCAAGAAGTAGATAGCTTTTATTTGTGTCAGTCTTATACAAGAATTCCAAAGCAAATTCCAAATATGTCTTATAATGATTTTAAAAAGTTGAGTGCATGCTGCTGGAATGATAAATATAGTTTTCTATTAATTGATAAAGATAGCAATTTAAATAATGGTCGTTATAGAAAAAATTTTGATCCATTTGCTAAATTTTAGTTAACAATTTGTTATTAACTGAACAGGTCATTTAGCAGGTAGCAGTTAGCAATTAGCTGTTAACAGTTAGCAGTTAGCGGTTACCAGTTAGCAGTTAGCAATAGAACAGTTCGGTTGTTAATTTGCAGTTAATAATTGAACAGATTAGTTTCTAATTAAAAAATGGATGAACCACTTATGAAAGATTTAAGTAAAACTCATAAAAGTTTAAAAAAAAATTCCAATTGAAAGATTTAATTAAAACACGTAAAAGTTTTAAAAGAAAATTTCAATTTTTAAAAATTAAGAAGCTTTCAGAAGAAGATAATCGGGAAGAAAACTTTACTCCAATTACAAAACTATTAAAAGAATTAACAAATATTATTAAACAACAACGAATTCCAGATATTAAACTGGAAATTGAATGGGGTGATGATAATAATAAAAATTTTAAGTTAATGAGGTCATTTAGGCCGGAAGTTAAAACACCTAGCAACAAAAGTAATACTTACAATGAATTTAAAACTTCAACACCGAATACTATAAAATTTGATAATGATGAATCACAATCAATTTCACAATTTTTGTTTCTAAACAAGTCAGAACTCGATAAGACATATGGACCCTATTTTGATGAATCATTAAATGTGCGAAAACTTGGTAATGCTAATTTTGAAATAGATGAAATTAATAAAAATATTTTGATTGATAAGGAAGTTTTTGAAGGTACTGATAGTTTATATGAATTAATATTAAAAAGAAAACTCTAAATTATACTGCAACTGATCTAAGTACTTATCATCAAATTCTTAACAAAACGAATGCACATAGAAGAAATTATAATCCTTTAGAACAAATAAAGGGAAACAAAGGTTTTAAATTCAAGAATATATTAAGAAAATTATATGAACATGATTATAACACTAGACATAAAAAAACTGGATTAGGTCATACAAAAAAAAATTTTACTCAGTTTTTTCATAAATCTTTAACACCAGAAACCCAATTAAATTATACAAATCAATATGTTTATTGGGATGATCCTAATGAGTTAGTTGATATATTAAGACTTCTAATTGCATAACAATCAGCTGGTAACAATAATCATCATAATGAAATTGTATCTATAATTGAAGAATTGAGAGAAGCAAATAAATTCAATAGTATTTTACATTAGCAATCAGTAAAAATCAATATGTCACTTGATAAAATTGGACGTAGTACAGCTTCTTCTAGAAAACTGCATACTCAAGGTCCTCCAGGTATAGGTTTCAAACTAACTTCTGAAGGAAATTATGATTTAGATAACAAAATTTTATCAAATGTTCAAGATCCAGTTAACGGAAATGATGCAGCAACACAAACATTTGTGAACAACCAAATTTTCTTTCATAAAGAACTAATAAAAAACTACATAGGAGAAATGTTTATCAATTTGACTAGTGAACTTAAATTAACAGAAGAAAATTTAAAAATATTAGAAGAACAAGTACAAGATAGTTTAGACATAGTACATCATCAATTTTCTACAATGTTAAATGAAAAATTTTCAGAAATGAATGATTTTATTGAATTTTAAATTAAAAAACCAATTAGATTTATTAATGAGAGATTAGAAAAAGTTGAAGCCAAAGCTCAATCAGCGTTAGATGTAATTAATAATTCAAGAAATTAATTGTGATTAGTTTTCATTTAATTTCCAAAATGAATATACATCAAATAGGATATTTTTTAAATATTTTTTTAAATAAATATGAAGATATTTTATTGCAGGAATATTATGAACAGTTAAAAGATCATTTCAAATTTTTAAAATTATTTAAAAATTCTCTACAAATTGAAACGAAGGAGTATGGATATCATTGGGATATATGCCCCTATGCATCCGATAACATTGAAAGTTTTCCAGATACTTGCCCATGCCATTCAGCAGAACAATGTATGTTACACTGCACCACACTAATGGAATTATATAAAAGAATAGAAAATAGGTTATAATAAAAGTAAACATACTTGTAACTATTATACAAATAAAGAATATAAATTTTAATACATTGAACATTTATTGTTCGTTTTAGTTATTTTATTTTCTTTATAAATAACTGAAAGAGAGGTACATATATTCTAATTAGTTATTTTCAAGATGAGTAAGGATGAAGTTGTAGATTTATTCGATTAGCTTGAAGCTTCAGATTCGTCTGATGAGAGTGATGAAAAGGAAGATGATATTTCAGTTACTTCTGGTGAAATTTCAGGTTTATCTGAGGATAGTCATGAGGAAGAGGATTATGATGATGGAAAAAAAGTAAAAAAGAGAGTCAAATTTATGTTAAAGCCTCAAATGCATATATTATACAAATGGAATACAGCATATAAGTTAGCTCGGCAAAAATATTGGGAAGTTATAGCACTGGATCGCTATAGATTTAATAAAAGAATTCAATATACTGATATTATTATTTCTCAGATTATACATAGTAATCATCGGGAAATCATTTTCAATCAAAGATTTTCTAATTAGTTATATAATAATTACATTTTATTTTATTTTATTTTATTTAAAAATCAGTAAAAGAGAGGTTGTTGAAGAGCTTCATAAGCCTGCACGGAGAAATTTTGAACGACGTAGAGTTATAATAAAAGGATTTGATGATCTTTGGCAAGCTGATTTAGTAGAAATGGGTTTATATGCTAAAGAGAAGAAAGGTTTTAAATTTTTATTAACTGTCATTGACAACTTTTCTAAGTATGCATTGGTAATCCCTATAAAAACAAAAACTTCAGAGAACGTTACAGAAGCAATGCAAAATATTTTTGTAAATTCTAAAAGACAACCTCAAAATTTACAAACCGACGATGGAAAAGAATTTTTTAATAAAATATTTCAAAAATTAATGCATAAATATCATATAAATCATTATTCAACATATAGCACATTAAAAGCATCTATTGTAGAACTTTTTAATAGAACTGTAAAAGAAAAGATGTGGAAAGAATTTAGTTTTAACTGAAATTACAAATTGATTAATATAATTGATGAACTAGTCAAACAATACAACAATACTAAACATCGAACAATTAAAAAAAATCACTCAGATGTTAATAAACAGTATGCTAATGATTTACTCAAAACTGTATACAATCATATAAAAACATCTCCGTTTGCTAAATTTAAAGTTGATGATCCAGTTCGAATAAGCAAATACAAACATATTTTTGAAAAAGGTTATACACCCAATTGGACAACTGAAATATTTAAAATCAAAGAAATTTCAGATTACCAACCCTTTAACATATTTATTAGAAGATTATCAAGGTCAATCAATACAAGGAGGCTTCTATGAATATGAACTATTAAAAGCTAATCAAAAACATGTATACTTGATTGAAAAAATTCTTAAAACTAAAGATGATAAAATTTTTGTTAAGTGGTTAGGATTTTCTACTAATCATAATTCATGGGTAAATAAAAATGATGTATTATAAAAAAAAAAAAAATTTTTTTTATTTTTATTAATATCCAATTACATAATATATTATTTTATTTTATTTGTAAAAATTATGAAATTTCCATTTGATATGCTGACTTTTGTTTTATTGATCGCACAATCTAGAACTGTGTATTCAGATTTATAATCTGTATCCATAAGTGGAACTCATTCTACCTCTCCAGTACCTGATATTCTATCTGCTAAAATTTCGCGGTATTCGAAGCATTGAATTTTGAGAAATTTTTGTTTGAAATTACTATCATATGCACATCGGATATGAATTTCTTTATCAACAGCATATTCTAATTTAAAATATCTGTAGAACACATAATCGCTATTTATTATTCCACCTATATTACGTTCTTTTAATATCAGTTCTTGTCTAAAAGCTTCAATGGCTTCATCTATAGACACATATTGAGGATCAAAATCAGCTTTATCCCCAAGTAAATAACCATCTGCTTTGAAAGTAGTTATTGGTGTGGATATAGTTGTACTAATTGATGATACTTTGTTTAGTTCATGAGAAATTGAATGTTTTAAAAGCTGAACTGATAAATTTATTTTAACGGTTTCATTATTTGGAAGTAATATATTAAAATAAGTGCTTCCAAAAGCTGATTCATCTAACTTGACATCAGGAATTGGGATTGAATTGGTTTGTACAGTTGACAAAGCGAAAATAAATATGATATATGATATCATCGTTTTAAGAAAAATATGATCTGTCTTCATCAAAGGTAGACGAAAGAATAATTTGTTAGAAACTTAAAATATATTATGTATACTTTTCATTTTCTCGAAATTTCTTTTTTATGTACAAACTTTACTTGACTTATAATAGAACAAACATACATAAAAAGTGGTAAATAACGATCTCTCCCATCTGAAAAAGCTTCCATATAATCTAAATACTCCTCTTTTAAACTTTCAAGTAATTTTCTTAAATTAGTTAACATATCCCCAATTTTTGATCTATTATTTTTTTCATTATATGTATTCTCTATTGATGATATAAATATAATTCCATCATCAATTCGTTTCCTTATCATAGATTTTTTTAATTTCGTTTTGATTTTCTTCATATACATTTGTTTTCATGGAAAATAATTGAATATGTTCTGAAATTCTTTTATTCTTATCTTTTGATAATACATTTGAAATATTTTTCTCAATCAACTCCCAATCATCTTCTTCAGCAAATCGCCCCCAAAACTGTTGGTTACTTGATTTTTGATTGATGATTGTCTGATTGTACCAATAATGGAAATATCACCGCCATATACTTCTATTTTAATATGTTGCCAATCCAATGGAGATAAAAATAATTTATTATTTATTGACTCACCATTTCTAATTTTTAAAACATATGCCTTTTCCCCCCCTTCTGGTGTTAGATATATCTCCAAAAAATCATGAAATATTTTCCAATTAATTATCTTGATTGAAGTCCATTTCCGGCCACAAATACAATATTTATAACCATGTAAAATGTTATCAGCCCAAAACATTTTGATCTTTTCAGTTGCTAAACTTACCGTCTTATAACACTTTTTAATCTTAAAATTAACCTTTTATACAATTTTGAATTAATATAAGATTATTAGAAAAAATACATCTTCTCTGGATAAGATCATAGGATTGCGATCGAACCTAAACATAACACATTCATAAACTTACCGAATAGATTTCTATACCCCTTAACACTCCTACCCACAGAAAATTTAGTTAATTCTCAGTATTTTCATATTTTATTTTTAAATTAATAGCTTAATTAGTTTTCTTTAGTTTTCAACTTACAATGGAGTTTGCAAGAACAATTATCGTATTTAATAAATTTTTTCTTGAAAATAAAAAAAATTTAGAAGGAAATATAAACGTGAAATTCAATATCATATAAATTTTTTGGGAAATTATGCTGAGTCAACATTGATTCAATTCAATTCATTGGGAGAAGATAAAGATGATAAATGGACGGATTTACTTACTCAGACTTCAATTAAATTTCCTAAGATATCCCTATTACGATTAGGTAAAATTGTAAAGAAATTTCAAGAAAAAAAGGTAAATATTGAAAAACATTAAAAATAAATAAAAAAATTTTGTAGTAGTTTCTTTAAATTGTTTTAATCAAAGGAATTCCCTGACGTAATTTCTGATTTTTTTAATGAAGAACTACTACTTCTTAAAATTTTTTATTTTCTTATCAGTACAATTAATTTAAGTTGAGAGAAGAGAAAAAAAATTTTTTATTTTCTTATCAGCACAATTTTAATTTTTCACAATTGCTTCATATAATATCATTCATATAAGACCAATAAGAACTTAAAAAAAATTAAAACCGCAATTTTTCACTTTTTCATTTTTCTATTTCAAAATTGTTCTTTTTACAAATACTTTGCATAAAAATTCTATTTTGCTGACACAATCATACAAACATCCATTCTTCACCCCCCATTTAAATAATAAAACAATTAAAACAGCAAAACAAAATTCTAAATTTTAAATTTTAAACTCTTATCACAAAACCACAAACATTCACTACATGCTATAGGGTATTTTTATAATTTCACTACATCTTTACATTTATAATATAATCTATTCAAAACTCAATACACGCTTCCAACAACTTCGACGGGTTCACTTATCAACAACTTCGACGGATACACACCATATACCATCTCTACTGAAGTTTCAAGCTTCCTCCCACTCTACCCAATTTCAACTACCATTTCAAAACCTAATACTTCCGAAATCAACAACTGCGTCTGCACCGGCAGCTCTAGGCACTACAACTTCAACAAATAACATTCTCTCATTTAATTGAATCATTCAACCTTCTAATCCTAAAATCTATTTCATTATACCTTACACTTAATTCTCACTTTCAAATTAACGAACACTATATTCAAAAACTTTAAAAATAACGAACACTAGATTCAAAATAACAACTGTCAAAATATTGTGATGTCATCTGACAGCCCCAGAAACCCCATATCCTATCTACTTACCTTCAAAGGTATGGATCGGGTTAAAATCAAATTCTAAGTCGATTAAGCCTTGTCCATCAGCAAGATAACTCAAAAACTAAGAAAGCTAGAGTCTTGAAATGAACACAAAATATTCTTACCACAATTTGTAGGTTCCCTATTTTTTTGGTTGAGATCCGACCAAAACTTCGGGTAGCTCTCAAACACCTAATTTTTAGATCCCCTCATTTTTATGAAATAGAGCCATGAAATTTTAACTGCTGATAAATTTAATAAAAATATTAATTTTATTTTTAACAATTTTTTTCTGTAAGCTCACCCGTTACGGAGCTATAGCTCCCCAAAGTTCGAAAAAGCTCTATATTTAAATTGTTATAACACAAGTTGTATAAGGTATATCTTTAATTTAAAAACGCCTCTGGAAATAAATAAGTATTAAGGGCTCTGAAAATAAGTTACAGGTGTTTAAAAATTCCTTATTTTTAAACACCTGTTCAAATTTTTTTGAAGTAATATACAAAATTAAAGCTCCATTTTTATTTCTATTAACAACTTTTCTTATCTTAATTATATAGGGTTACCTTAAAATTGACGAAAGAGTGACTTCATTTTTCTAAATTTTTCTAACAAATTTTTTGACGATTTTTTTGCATTTTTTTTACTCGATAATTTGAAATTGTTGAGGATGATGCGTACTACAAAAACTATTAAATAAATAAAAAATATAACGGTTGTTTGAAGAATTTAAATTTATATGATATTAGTATGCATACTTATATAACTCATGTTTATTTACATATCGTATATGTCACTGATGAATGTAAGATATATAATACATATGTATGGTATAAGTTATTATACATTTGCCACTTAGTATTAAATGGTACTATCACATATTTGTAAAAGTTTTGGATTGATAATGGTTATGTGGAAGGTTATAATCTGCTTTTGAAGAATGTGTAAACATATAGTTTGAATATATGTACAACCCATAGTTCTAGAAATTATAAAATTCACCCAAATTATTTTACTATTTTTAATACTAAAAAATTAAAAAAATAATATTATAAGCAGAGTGACAGGCTATGAACATACTAACGGTTCATACGGGTATCTAAGAGTTAACAAAGGCAACTGTTCTTCCTCGTTTTCTACTAGAACTTCTTCCCAAAACTCATACTGTAAACTTCAATTCAATTTTGCATAATCTATTTTTTAGTTGTTTGTCATTACTGTTTTTATTATGTTTAACTTCACTCAATTTTTAACAGCTTTTTATTAACTTGGTTGGGTAAAGGATGGAATCTTAGAAGCCATTTTAAACACACTTCCAGTTGAGCTAGAGACTTGAAATTTTCTTCATTAGATCAGATCCCGATGACAATACATGATTTTAAAATAATAATATCGAAAAACATTTGAGAAATTAGCTTAATTTTAAAATTAAATTTTCATACAAAGATATAACAGAATTTTTAACAGAATTATTACAGAACCAAAATAAAACATTTTATCTAAATTTACTAAACTCACCAATACCAATACCAATACGTATACGTAATACATAAATGTTTTTTTTTTCTATAAAAGACTATTGTTTTTTATGTAGCCCATTGCATTGTATGTGCACATATACGTAGGTACGTACTTAAAAATATGTAATAATATGTGCTTCGAAAATATTTTTGGTTTGAAAGCGATGAATTTGAAAGATATGAATGTGTAAACAAATTAATGTGCCGCACTTGAGAACACAGTGTAAAACTTAATATGCATTTACTTAAAATTTAGTTAGCAAGTGTTAAATTTAAGTTTTTTTTCATCAAATCAATTGGTTTTTAGTATACATTTTTATTTATAAAAGATAATGTGTTTATTTATAATATTTATATAAATATGTGTTTTTCCTTTCTTAATTATAATTAAAATAGAGCTTTTCTTTCGAAACTCTTAACATATTAAAATCGAATATTATGGCCCCAACATTGATATCTAAATTGGGAGCTGCCTTTAAATTAAGATCTATTAGGGAATGATGATCTGCACCACTGAAGTATAAAAACTAAGAATATATTACCAATTATGTAAAAACATTAAACAACAAAAAGAATATATTAAAAATAAGAAATCCAGTCTTTTTTAAAAATAGTAAATAACAACAATATTTTTCTTTTCAATAACAATAATTATGAATTAATCATAAAATATATGTTATGTACATCGTCTAGAAAAAGCAAAATAATTTTTTTTAAATTCAAAAACATTATCATTTAGAAGTAAGCAATTCAATATGTTCTCAATTACATACTTTTAAAACCAAATTTTTTTACTACATACGTATGTAGGTACAAACATGTACAAAAATGGTATGCATATTTTTATGTGTGCTGTACTATTAAAAATCTGCTAACACAGTCACACCAAATTTCCAAATTCCCAACTATTATTATTTAGTTGATTTATCGATTTATTATTTTTTAATATGTAGGCAACAGTTATATTTATATGAATGAACGGTTAACATAAACGAACAAAAAAAAAATTCAGAATGTTCTATAGCTAATAATTTCTATTTTTGAAATAGACTGTATGCATAAATTTAATATTAAAAAAAAAAAAATAAGTTCTTAGCGTACCTAAATAACAGAAAAAAAAAAGTAAAATGTAATACTGGAAGAAAAATAAAAACGAATAGAAAAAAAAGAGAACAAAAAATGTTACTTTGATCGTTTTTAAATATTTTTAAAGGCTATTTCTTATGTATATGTGCAGATCTGATATTTACCCACATTACAGATAGAAAAAAAGAACTATTAGAATGTTATGATTTTAAAAGAAAGAAACATACGTTTGATATTTCCGTACATAACAGATAAATAAAAAAAATATTAAAATGTTATGTTATGAAAAGAAAGAAAAAACAAGGCAGTGTATGAATCAAAGTTTTTAAAGAGTCGCATTTTTAAGTGGAAATAAAGAACATTATAAAATTGCAATAACAATTTTATTTAAATTTTTAATTTTGCTATGCAATGTTTCCTTAATTTTTTAAAAATCTTGCCACAATATATAATATAATATAACAATCAGAAGTTCAGATCATTATATAGTACCCATACTACTATAATATGTATATGAATGAATATATCAGTATATATGTGTGTAGTTATAGATTCATTATTTTTTAATACCAACAATTATATTTATATGAATGGACGGTTAACATAAACGAACAAAAAAAAATTTTATGTATGCATATGAATGGACGGTTAACATAAACGAACAAAAAAAAAATACAAAGACTTATATAAAAAAAATACAGACTTCAATTAAATTTCCTAAGATATGCCTATTACGATTAGGTAAAATTGTAAAGAAATTTCAAGGAAAAAAGGTAAATATTGAAAAACATTAAAAATAAATAAAAAAATTTTGTAGTAGTTTCTTTAAATTGTTTTAATCAAAGGAATTCCCTGACGTAATTTCTGATTTTTTTAATGAAGAACTACTACTTCTTAAAATTTTTTATTTTCTTATCAGTACAATTAACTTAAGTTGAGAGAAGAGAAAAAAAATTTTTTATTTTCTTATCAGCACAATTTTAATTTTTCACAATTGCTTCATATAATATCATTCATATAAGACCAATAAGAACTTAAAAAAAATTAAAACCGCAATTTTTAATTTTTTCATTATTCTATTTCAAAATCGTTCTTTTTACAAATACTTTACATAAAAATTCTATTTTGCTGACACAATCATACAAACATCCATTCTTCACCCCCCATTTAAATAATAAAACAATTAAAACAGCAAAACAAAATTCTAAATTTTAAATTTTAAACTCTTATCACAAAACCACAAACATTCACTACATGCTATAGGGTATTTTTATAATTTCACTACATCTTTACATTTATAATATAATCTATTCAAAACTCAATACACGCTTCCAACAACTTCGACGGGTTCACTTATCAACAACTTCGACGGATACACACCATATACCATCTCTACTGAAGTTTCAAGCTTCCTCCCACTCTACCCAATTTCAACTACCATTTCAAAACCTAATACTTCCGAAATCAACAACTGCGTCTGCACCGGCAGCTCTAGGCACTACAACTTCAACAAATAACATTCTCTCATTTAATTGAATCATTCAACCTTCTAATCCTAAAATCTATTTCATTATACCTTACACTTAATTCTCACTTTCAAATTAACGAACACTATATTCAAAAACTTTAAAAATAACGAACACTAGATTCAAAATAACAACTGTCAAAATATTGTGATGTCATCTGACAGCCCCAGAAACCCCATATCCTATCTACTTACCTTCAAAGGTATGGATCGGGTTAAAATCAAATTCTAAGTCGATTAAGCCTTGTCCATCAGCAAGATAACTCAAAAACTAAGAAAGCTAGAGTCTTGAAATGAACACAAAATATTCTTACAACAATTTGTAGGTTCCCTATTTTTTTGGTTGAGGTCCGACCAAAACTTCGGGTAGCTCTCAAATACCTAATATTTAGATCCCCTCATTTTTATGAAATAGAGCCATGAAATTTTAACTGCTGATAAATTTAATAAAAATATTAATTTTATTTTTAACAATTTTTTTCTGTACGCTCACCCGTTACAGAGCTATAGCTCCCCAAAGTTCGAAAAAGCTCTATATTTAAATTGTTATAACACAAGTTGTATAAGGTATATCTTTAATTTAAAAACGCCTCTGAAAATAAATAAGTATTAAGGGCTCTGAAAATAAGTTACAGGTGTTTAAAAATTCCTTATTTTTAAACACCTGTTCAAATTTTTTTGAAGTAATATACAAAAATTAAAGCTCCATTTTTATTTCTATTAACAACTTTTCTTATCTTAATTATATAGGGTTACCTTAAAAGTGACGAAAGTGTGACTTCATTTTTCTAAATTTTTCTAACAAATTTTTTGACGATTTTTTTGCATTTTTTTTTACTAGATAATTTGAAATTGTTGAGGATGATGCGTACTACAAAAACTATTAAATAAATAAAAAATATAACGGTTGCTTGAAGAATTTAAATTTATATGATATTAGTATACATACTTATATAACTCATGTTTATTTACATATCGTATATGTCACTGATGAATGAAAGATATATAATACATATGTATGGTATAAGTTATTATACATTTGCCACTTAGTATTAAATGGTACTATCACATATTTGTAAAAGTTTTGGATTGATAATGGTTATGTGGAAGGTTATAATCTGCTTTTGAAGAATGTGTAAACATATAGTTTGAATATATGTACAACCCATAGTTCTAGAAATTATAAAATTCTCCCAAATTATTTTACTATTTTTAATACTAAAAAATTAAAAAAATAATATTATAAGCAGAGTGACAGGCTATGAACATACTAACGGTTCATACGGGTATCTAAGAGTTAACAAAGGCAACTGTTCTTCCTCGTTTTCTACTAGAACTTCTTCCCAAAACTCATACTGTAAACTTCAATTCAATTTTGCATAATCTATTTTTTTAGTTGTTTGTCATTACTGTTTTTATTATGTTTAACTTCACTCAATTTTTAACAGCTTTTTATTAACTTGGTTGGGTAAAGGATGGAATCTTAGAAGCCATTTTAAACACACTTCCAGTTGAGCTAGAGACTTGAAATTTTCTTCATTAGATCAGATCCCGATGACAATACATGATTTTAAAATAATAATATCGAAAAACATTTGAGAAATTAGCTTAATTTCAAAATTAAATTTTCATACAAAGATATAACAGAATTTTTAACAGAATTATTACAGAACCAAAATAAAACATTTTATCTAAATTTACTTAACTCACCAATACCAATACCAATACGTATACGTAATACATAAATGTTTTTTTTTTCTATAAAAGACTATTGTTTTTTATGTAGCCCGTTGCATTGTATGTGTACATATCCGTAGGTAAGTACTTAAAAATATGTAATAATATGTGCTTCGAAAATATTTTTGGTTTGAAAGCGATGAATTTGAAAGATATGAATGTGTAAACAAATTAATGTGCCGCACTTGAGAACACAGTGTAAAACTTAATATGCATTTACTTAAAATTTAGTTAGCAAGTGTTAAATTTAAGTTTTTCTTCATCAAATCAATTGGTTTTTAGTATACATTTTTATTTATAAAAGATAATGTGTTTATTTATAATATTTATATAAATATGTGTTTTTCCTTTCTTAATTATAATTAAACTAGAGCTTTTCTTTCGAAACTCTTAACATATTAAAATCGAATATTATGGCCCTAACATTGATATCTAAATTGGGAGTTGCCTTTAAATTAAGATCTATTAGGAAATGATGATCTGCACCACTAATGCCTTTTTCTGAAGTATAAAAACTAAGAATATATTACCAATTATGTAAAAACATTAAACAACAAAAAGAATATATTAAAAATAAGAAATCCAGTCTTTTTTAAAAATAGTAAATAACAACAATATTTTTCTTTTCAATAACAATAATTATGAATTAAACATAAAATATATGTTATGTACATCGTCTAGAAAAAGCAAAATAATGTTTTTTTAATTCAAAAACATTATCATTTAGAAGTAAGCAATTTAATATGTTCTCAATTACATACTTTTAAAACCAAATTTTTTTACTACATACGTATGTAGGTACAAACATGTACAAAAATGGTATGCATATTTTTATGTGTGCTGTACTATTAAAAATCTGCTAACACAGTCACACCAAATTCCCAAATTCCCAACTATTATTATTTAGTTGATTTATCGATTTATTATTTTTTAATATGTAGGCAACAGTTATATTTATATGAATGAACGGTTAACATAAACGAACAAAAAAAAAATTCAGAATGTTCTATAGCTAATAATTTCTATTTTTGAAATAGACTGTATGCATAAATTTAATATTAAAGAAAAAAAAATAAGTTCTTAGCGTACCTAAATAACAGGAAAAAAAAGTAAAATGTAATACTGGAAGAAAAATAAAAACGAATAGAAAAAAAAGAGAACAAAAAATGTTACTTTGATCGTTTTTAAATATTTTTAAAGGCTATTTCTTATGTATATGTGCAGATCTGATATTTACCCACATTACAGATAGAAAAAAAGAACTATTAAAATGTTATGATTTTAAAAGAAAGAAACATACGTTTGATATTTCCGTACATAACAGATAAAAAAAAAAAATATTAAAATGTTATGTTATGAAAAGAAAGAAAAAACAAGGCAGTGTATGAATCAAAGTTTTTAAAGGGTCGCATTTTAAGTGGAAATAAAGAACATTATAAAATTGCAATATTTTTATTTAAATTTTGAATTTAGCTATGCAACGTTTTCTAAATTTTTTAAAAATTTTGCCGCATTATGATATAATGCAACACTGAGAAGTTCAGCTCATAATATAGATACATACGTATATGAATGAATATATGGCTATTTATGTATGTAGTTATAGATTTGTTATTTTTTAATATGTAGGCAACAGTTATATTTATATGAATGGACGGTAAACATAAACGAACAAAAAAAAATTTTATGTATGCATATGAATGGACGGTTAACATAAACGAACAAAAAAAAAATTCAGAATGTTCTATAGCTAATAATTTCTATTTTTGAAATACACTGTATGCATAAATTTAATATTAAAAAAAAAAAATAATTTCTTAGCGTACCTAAATAACAGAAAAAAAAAGTAAAATGTAATACTGGAAGAAAAATAAAAACGAATAGAAAAACGAGGAAGAATACAGTTGACTTTGTCAACTCTTAGATACCCGTACGAACCGTTAGTATGTTCACAGCCTGTCACTCTGCTTACAATATAATTTTTTTAATATTTTAGTATTTTAAAATAATTTGGGTGAATTTTATAATTTCTAGAACTATGGGTTGTACATATATTCAAACTATATGTTTATATGTACATTCTTTAAAAGCAGATTCTAACCTTTCACATAACGATTATCAATCCAAAACTTTTTCAAATATTCTATAGTACCATTTAATACTAAGCGGTAAATGTATATTAAATTTACTAAGTACAAAACAGTAAATATAATTTTAAATATTATATTATATTATATTTAAATATTCCATTGACAGAAAAATTTCTTATAAGTACAATAAAATACATATATGTATGTAAATACGGCGCTATATAATATACATCTATACTCTTATCATTCATTCACTAGTGACATATACGATATGTAAATAAACATGATATTATATAAGTATGTATATATATCAATATCATATAAATAATAATAAAAATTCTTCAAGCAACCGTTATGTTGTATATTTATTTACATTTTTATGTACTACGCATTATATCCTCAACAATTTCAAATTATCGAGTAAAATAAAATGGAAAAAATTCGTTAAAGAAATTTGTTAGAAAATTTGAAAAAATCAAGTACCACTTTCGTCAATTATAAAGTAACCCTATATTCTTAAAAAAAGTTGTTAACAGAAATAAAAGTATAATGTTGGAGCTTTAATTTTTGTGTATTACTTCAAAAAAATGTTAACAGGTGTTCAAGTTACAGGTGTTTAAAAATAGGAAATTTTCAGTTTTTGACCCCTTACAGCTCCTAAACGGGGGGTGATACAAAAAAAATTTCTGAAATGACTCATACTAGTTTTCAATGATCTAACTTCTGTCAAAATTTCAAGTTTCCAACTTTAACCGTTTAGAAGATGGAAGGGTTAAAGGATTTTGCAAAATTTGAGTTTCGCATAACGGTAAATTAAGACACCGTGTGCCAAAAATATATATTTATTGTATATATACTTTTAAAGCTAATGAAAGTAGTAATCGTTTGGCGTTTTCAAAATGAAGATATACCATATACAACTTGTGCTATAATAATTTAAATATAGAGCTTTTTTGAACCTTTGAGGAGCTGTAGCTCCGTAACGGGTGGGGCTACAAAAAAAAGTTATTAAAAATAAAATTAATATTTTTGTGAGATCTATCAGTGTTTAAAATTTCATAGCTCTATTGCAAAAAAAATGTGGAAATCTAAAAGTTAGGTGTTCGAGAGCTACCCTAAGGCTTGCTCCAAACTCAACCAAAAAAAATAGGGAACCTACAAATTACTCCCAAAATATTTTGTGTAAATTTCAAGATTCTAGCTTTCTTAGTTTTTGAGTTAGCGTGCTGACGGACGGACGGACGGACGGACGGACATGGCTCAAAAGTCTTAGAATTTTTTTCTGATCCGATCCATACCTTTGAAGGTATATCTAGCTCGCTTATTTCGAGGTGTTACAAACGGAGGAGTAATTTTATTATACCCGATCCTATCGTACGGGTATAAAAAGAGAACAAAAAATGTTACTTTGATTGTTTTTAAATATTTTTAAAGTCTATTTCTTATGTATATATTGTGCACATCTGATATTTACCCACATAACAGATAGAAACTAAGAACTATTAAAATGTTATGATTTTAAAATAAAGAAACATACGTTTGATATTTCCGTACATAACAGATAAATAAAAAAAATATTAAAATGTTATGTTATGAAAAGAAAGAAAAAACAAGGCAGTGTATGAATCAAAGTTTTTAAAGGGTCGCATTTTTAAGTGGAAATAAAGAACATTATAAAATTGCAATAACAATTTTATTTAAATTTTTAATTTTGCTATGCAATGTTTCCTTAATTTTTTAAAAATCTTGCCACAATATATAATATAATATAACAATCAGAAGTTCAGATTATTATATAGTACCCATACTACTATAATATGTATATGAATGAATATATCAGTATATATGTGTGTAGTTATAGATTCATTATTTTTTAATACCAACAATTATATTTATATGAATGGACGGTTAACATAAACGAACAAAAAAAAATTTTATGTATGCATATGAATGGACGGTTAACATAAACGAACAAAAAAAAAATTCAGAATGTTCTATAGCTAATAATTTCTATTTTTGAAATAGACTGTATGCATAAATTTAATATTAAAAAAAAAAAATAAGTTCTTAGCGTACCTAAATAACAGAAAAAAAAAGTAAAATGTAATACTGGAAGAAAAATAAAAACGAATAGAAAAAAAATACAACAAAAAATGTTACTTTGATTGTTTTTAAATATTTTTAAAGGCTATTTCTTATGTATATGTGCACATCTGATATTTACACATATAACATATAGAAAAAAAGAAATATTAAAATGTTATGCTTTAAAGAAAGAAAAAACAAGGCAGTATATAAATCAAAGTTTTCAAAGGGTCGCATTTTAAAGTGGAAATAAAGAACATTATAAAATTGCAATATTTTTATTTAAATTTTGAATTTAGCTATGCAACGTTTTCTTAATTTTTTAAAAATTTTGCCACAATAAATTAATAATAAAAAAATTCAATATATTCTATATTATAATAGGTAATAATATAATTATAGACTGTGAGGGCAACTGTAAAAATTCAAAATTAAACAAGGAAAAAAGAAAATATCAATTCAATACTTATATTTGTCGTTACTAAAAAGAATAAAATAAAATAAAAAAAAAAAATTTTTAAAAAAACAGCTTTTTTGAACTAAAAAGTAGAAAATAAATTTTTAATAGCAAATTTTTCTGTAATTTTCTAAAGTATATTGTTACAATCGAGATTTCTTTGAAAAAGTTTATTTCAATATGTCAAATATATATATAAATATAAGTATATATAAGTTTTAAAGTCTGTGAAATTAAAATAAAAGTTGGAGGCAACAAACGCATAACTACAAGCTTATATTTTTAAATTTTGCCTCCAGCTTTTATATTAATTTCACATACTTTAAAACTTATATATACTTATATTTATATATATATATATTTGACATATTGAAATAAACTTTTTCAAAGAAATCTCGATTGTAACAATATAGTTTAGAAAATTACAGAAAAATTTGCTATTAAAAATTTATTTTCTAATTTTTAGTTCAAAAAAGCTATTTTTTTAAAAATTTTTTTTTTTTATTTTATTTTATTCTTTTTAGTAACGACAAATATAAGTATTGAATTGATATTTTCTTTTTTCCTTGTTTAATTTTGAATTTTTACAGTTGCCCTCACAGTCTATAATTATATTATTACCTATTATAATATAGAATATATTGAATTTTTTTATTATTAATTTATTGTGGCAAAATTTTTAAAAAATTAAGAAAACGTTGCATAGCTAAATTCAAAATTTAAATAAAAATATTGCAATTTTATAATGTTCTTTATTTCCACTTTAAAATGCGACCCTTTGAAAACATTGATTTATATACTGCCTTGTTTTTTCTTTCTTTAAAGCATAACATTTTAATATTTCTTTTTTTCTATATGTTATATGTGTAAATATCAGATGTGCACATATACATAAGAAATAGCCTTTAAAAATATTTAAAAACGATCAAAGTAACATTTTTTGTTGTATTTTTTTTCTATTCGTTTTTATTTTTCTTCCAGTATTACATTTTACTTTTTTTTCTGTTATTTAGGTACGCTAAGAACTTATTTTTTTTTTTTAATATTAAATTTATGCATACAGTCTATTTCAAAAATAGAAATTATTAGCTATAGAACATTCTGAATTTTTTTTTTGTTCGTTTATGTTAACCGTCCATTCATATGCATACATAAAATTTTTTTTTGTTCGTTTATGTTAACCGTCCATTCATATAAATATAATTGTTGGTATTAAAAAATAATGAATCTATAACTACACACATATATACTGATATATTCATTCATATACATATTATAGTAGTATGGGTACTATATAATGATCTGAACTTCTGATTGTTATATTATATTATATATTGTGGCAAGATTTTTAAAAAATTAAGGAAACATTGCATAGCAAAATTAAAAATTTAAATAAAATTGTTATTGCAATTTTATAATGTTCTTTATTTCCACTTAAAAATGCGACCCTTTAAAAACTTTGATTCATACACTGCCTTGTTTTTTCTTTCTTTTCATAACATAACATTTTAATATTTTTTTTATTTATCTGTTATGTACGGAAATATCAAACGTATGTTTCTTTATTTTAAAATCATAACATTTTAATAGTTCTTAGTTTCTATCTGTTATGTGGGTAAATATCAGATGTGCACAATATATACATAAGAAATAGACTTTAAAAATATTTAAAAACAATCAAAGTAACATTTTTTGTTCTCTTTTTTTTTTCTATTCGTTTTTATTTTTCTTCCAGTATTACATTTTACTTTTTTTTTCTGTTATTTAGGTACGCTAAGAAATTATTTTTTTTTTTTAATATTAAATTTATGCATACAGTGTATTTCAAAAATAGAAATTATTAGCTATAGAACATTCTGAATTTTTTTTTTGTTCGTTTATGTTAACCGTCCATTCATATGCATACATAAAATTTTTTTTTGTTCGTTTATGTTTACCGTCCATTCATATAAATATAACTGTTGCCTACATATTAAAAAATAACAAATCTATAACTACATACATAAATAGCCATATATTCATTCATATACGTATGTATCTATATTATGAGCTGAACTTCTCAGTGTTGCATTATATCATAATGCGGCAAAATTTTTGAAAAATTTAGAAAACGTTGCATAGCTAAATTCAAAATTTAAATAAAAATATTGCAATTTTATAATGTTCTTTATTTCCACTTAAAATGCGACCCTTTAAAAACTTTGATTCATACACTGCCTTGTTTTTTCTTTCTTTTCATAACATAACATTTTAATATTTTTTTTTTTTATCTGTTATGTACGGAAATATCAAACGTATGTTTCTTTCTTTTAAAATCATAACATTTTAATAGTTCTTTTTTTCTATCTGTAATGTGGGTAAATATCAGATCTGCACATATACATAAGAAATAGCCTTTAAAAATATTTAAAAACGATCAAAGTAACATTTTTTGTTCTCTTTTTTTTCTATTCGTTTTTATTTTTCTTCCAGTATTACATTTTACTTTTTTTTCCTGTTATTTAGGTACGCTAAGAACTTATTTTTTTTTCTTTAATATTACGCTTTTATATTAATTTCACATACTTTAAAACTTATATATACTTATATTTATATATATATATATTTGACATATTGAAATAAACTTTTTCAAAGAAATCTCGATTGTAACAATATAGTTTAGAAAATTACAGAAAAATTTGCTATTCAAAATTTATTTTCTAATTTTTAGTTCAAAAAAGCTATTTTTTTTTAAATTTTTTTTATTTATTTTATTTAGTAATTAAACATGTCATCAGTGATCAGTAATATTAACTGTACACGATATTTTTAAAATATCAGCACTCTTAAGATTATAGTTAACAACTACACACTCATAAACATTTTTTTAGAAAACAACCAACACCACCTGAAACATAATTACCATTTGTACATGCAAAAAAGTCATACCATGGAATATGGTATCCAAATTCAAAATCCAAATCCAAAATTTCATAATCGTACAACCATATTTCCGAGACAAATAAAAAGTCAGGTAGTGATTTAAAACCTTCAAGTTCAGAAATAAGATAGTTGAAATTTTGCCTTAAGCTTCTAATGTTTTTATGGACTATAACAAAATTATTAAAACAATTACAATTGTATTTTGCTACATTATCAATAGTAGGTAAGGTAAGATTATTGTTAATAAGATCATAATCGAAGTTAGATATATCAAGTATCATTTGCAAAATCAAAAATAAAAATTAAAAGTTTAATAAATCAAGAATTTATTTTTGATAAATCTTCGAAAGAGCTTTTAGCAATGGCCTTATCACCCTCCACTTTTCTACGATATATTTTACAATTTTGATACTATAAATACATAAAATTGTTTTGTTTTTTTATTTTTTTTGCTTCCGTATATAAAGCTTTGGTGTAATTTGTAAATGCTTCGTTTATGAAGATGTTGCTTTTTTTTATACCAAAAGATGATGTGTTGAGTTTTTCTACATTCAAAGATTTTGCCTAATAATTTTTTGCTTTGTATCATAAGAATTAAAACTCACACATAACACTGTTTTATTTTTAATTTTAATATTTTTTAATGTTTTAACATAACAATTTTTGATTTTATTCACACCAATGCTTAATTGCAAACAATCAGAAAAAACTTTCTTTGCCATAAGTAATGCTTTATTATTATTGAGATTTGGAATATCAACAATTTCAGTTGCATTATTCTTAATTAAAACATTAGTATTTTTTTGAAAGTAATATATTATTAAAAGTAAGTACTGAAATATAAGTTTATTTTTGGCTAAAATATAATTTTTATCAGTAATTTTATTCGAACAATTTTTGTAATCAAGTAATTTTATTAGAGCAATAAGTTTAGTTTAAAAGTTTTAGTTTATAATAAATTTTATTTTAAATAAATATAAATAAATTGAATTGTTTTTTAACGATAATTATTTTTAATTTGATTTTAGCTCTGCAACACTCAACAGACTTAAATATTTTAGTTATCGAGCTGAATCAAAAATTAATTTGGTGAAATCATATTTTTGGTATACCCAATGATCCTGCTAAGTGCTTGAGTTTTTTCTATTGTTGCAAAGCTTACTTCTCCTCTTCTGACCTTCTCAATATCAATAAAACTTACATTAGGCCGAAAATGGAGTATAGTGCACACATTTGGGAAGGAGCTTCACAAACAGCGCTGGGATATCTTGATAAATTGCAAAATAGAGCTATTTGTCTCCTTAATGATCCCAGTGTTACCTCATGGCTCACTCAACTAAACCAGTGGCATACAATTTGGACATTGACCTTATTTTATAGATACCTCGCAGGTATCTGTATCTGTATCTGGGAGCTGTCTATAGATACCTTGTAGATACCAATGCCTAAATTCATATGGCCAACTATAATAAAGTTTTTACTTTTTTCCTAAGGAAGGAAAAGTGCTATACGTTGTCCCAGATGGATGAAAGATATGTCGACACGGTCGATGTACGGGAATGGTCATTTACACTAAAGTGAAAAAAAAAATAGAAGAAGAATTTTATATAGCAGATCTGAAAAAGCGATGCTTCTATAGGAAACTGTATTGAAAGTATTTTGGCTGGTAGGAAAAATAGGAAAAAAGAACGCCTGTTAAATCCTAAACCAAAAGTAGAAAAACCGCTAGATACATTTCACATTGACCATTTAGGATCTCTAACTACAACAAAAAGTGGATACAGATATATTTTAGCAGTAATAGATGGATTTACCAAATTCTGCTGGTTGTTCCTTACAAAAACAGGGAATGCTAATGAAGTGGTACAAAAATGTGAAAACATTGCAAATACTTTTGTATATCAATCCACAATTATATCAGATAAAGGCGGAGCGTTTATTTCTAATCAGTTTCACGACTATTGCAAAAATCATAATATTAAACTTTATTTTATTTCAACACGAGTAGTATAGCTATGGGGGTTCTAGACCAAAAATGAGTCATCATTTTATTCCCGTGACATCACGGGAATTGAAAAAAAACATTACGGAGTATTATGGAAATGAATTTTGTTTTGTAAGGGTGTTATAACATATAATTTAAGAAGCAAAACTTTAAGAAACAGAACATATGGCATGTATCCATCGAAGTTGTTGATAAGTGAACCCGTCGAAGTTGTTGGAAGCATGTATTTGGGTTTTGAATAGATTATATTATAAATGTAAAGATTTAGTGAAATTATAAAAATACCCTATAGTATGTAGTGAATGAACTTATGGCATGTATCCGTCGAAGTTGTTGATAAGTGAACCCGTCGAAGTTGTTGGAAGCATGTATTTGGGTTTTCAATAGATTATATTATAAATGTAAAGATGTAGTGAAATTATAAAAATACCCTATAGTATGTAGTGAATGTTTGTGGTTTTGCGATAAGAGTTTAAAATTTAAATTTAGAATTTTGTAATTTTTTTTTAATTCTTATTGGTCTTATATGAAGCAATTGTGAAAAAATAAAATTATGCTGATAAGAAAATAAAAAATTTTTTTTTCTGTTCTCTCAACTTACATTAATTGTATTGATAAGAAAATAAAAAAATTTTAGAAGCATGAATTCTTTATTAAAAAAATCAAAAATGACGTCAGGGAATTCCTTATTATTAATAGAAAAGAAAAAAAACCAAAAAACCGATAAAAAGACAGATAAATGTAAAAATTAAAAAGAAAAAAACTTCTAACAAGACCATCTGTATAATTTGCTAAAGTTAATAATAGCTGATGTCATCAAAAAAATAAAAGTTACTGAAAGTAAATGGTGGGGGAGGAAGGAAAAAATTAAATCAATCGAAATATGATTTCTATAAAAACAAAAAAAAATGTATCCTATAGTTGATTGGTATAGTTTCTGGTTTATTTTTTCTATGCAAATGTATGAAAATCGCAAGCATTATTTCTTATCAGTAATAAAATTAAGAAATAATGTTTGTGGTTTTCTTTTTGTGTTAGAAATTTAGAAAAAGTTACAAGTATCTACTAAATATTTTTATTTTATTAAAATGTGAATGAAATTTTATTTTATTACTGATAAAAAATAATGTTTGTGGTTTTCTTTTTGTGCTAGAAATTTAGAAAAAAAAAAACAATATTTTTCTCTATATTAATTCAGTTTTATTAATCCATGAATTGTGAGCGGATGAGAATCCAAGCCATTTTACAAAAATCTTATTATCTTTACTTTTAATAACTTTTTCAACTAAATAAATATTATTAAGTTTAGATTTAAGCAACTCATGCTCATAGAAGCTTCCTTGTATGTGTTGACCTTGATAATCTTCCAGTAAATATGTGACAAGGTTAGTGATTTAAACTTTTCTTATCTTAAATAATTTAGTTGTCCAATTTGGGGTGTAGCCTTTTTCAAAAACATGTTTATTCTTGCTTATTCGAACTGAATCATTAATTTTATATTTTGCGGGTAAAGCTATTTGTATATGATTATATACAGTTTTAAGTAAATTTTCAGCATTATCTTTATTGACATCAGATGGTCGTTTCTAAATTGTTCGATGTTTAGTGTTGTTATATTGTTTAACTTGTTCTGCAATTAGATTAATTCATTTATAATTTCCATTAAAACTAAATTCTGTCCACATCTTTTCTTTTAAAGTTCTATTAAAACGTTCTACAATAGGGGCTTTTAATATGCTAAATGTTGAATAATGGTTTATATGATATTTATCCATTAAATTTTTGAATATTTTATTAATAAATTCTTTCCCATCATCGGTTTGCAATTTTGCGGATATCTTTTAGAATTTGCAAAAATATTTTGCATTGCTTGTGTGACGTTCTCTGAAGTTTTTGTTTTTATAGGGATTGCTCATGCATACTTAGAAAAGGTGTCAATTACAGTTAATAAAAATTTAAAACCTTTGTTTTCTTTAGCATATGAACCCATTTCTACTAAATCAGCTTGCCATAGATCGTCAAATCCTTTAATTATAACTCTACGACGTTTAAAATTTCTCCGTGCAGGCTTATGCAACTCTCTTTTATTCATTTTTAAATAAAATGTATGTAATTATTATATAACTAATTAGTAAATCTTTCACTGAAAATGTTTTTCCGATTATTACTATCAAAAATCTTGGAAATAATTTCGTCAGTATTTTGAATTCTTTGATTAAATCTGTTGCGATCCAGTGCTATAATTTCCCAATATTTGCATCGAGCTAACTTATATGCAGTATTCCACTTGTATAATATATGTATTTTGGGTTTTAACATAAATCTGACTTTCTTTTTTACTTTCTTTTCATCACCATCATAATCATCTCCCCTCTCGTTCTCTTCAGAAGAATCTGATATATTATCTTCCTTCTCATCACTATTTTCAGAAGAAGAATCTGAAACATCAAGCCATGTGAATAAGTCTACAACCTCATCCTTACTCATCTTCTAAATAACTAATTAAAGCACATAAATAAAATTAAATAAAATAAAATAAAAAGCAAACAATAAATGTTCAATGTATTTTATATTCTTTATTTTTATATTAGTTTAAAAGTATGTATACTTTTATTATAACTTATTTTCTATTCTTTTATATAATTCCATTAGTTTTGAACAGTTTAGCATACATTGTTCTGCTGAATAACATGGGCAAGTATCTGAAAGACTTGTAATATTATCTGATGTATAGGGACATATATCCCAATGATATCCATACTCTTTCGTTTCAATTTGTATAGAATTTTCAAATAATTTTAAAAATTTGAAATTATCGTTTAACTGTTCATAATGTTCCTCCAATAAAATATCTTCATATTTATTTAAAAAAATATTTAAAGAATATCCTATTTGATGTATATCCATTTTGAAAACTCAATGAGAACTAATCCCAATTACTTTTTAAGTATTAAATTATTAATTATATCTAATGCCGACTGAGCTTTGGCTTCAGCTTTTTGTAATCTCTCATTAATAAATCCAATTGGTTTTTTAACTTCAAATTCAATAAAATCATTCATTTTTGAAAATTTTTCATTTAACATAGCAGAAAATTTGATGTGGATATTCTCTAAACTATCTTGCATTTTTTCTTCTAAAATTCTTAATTTTTCTTCTGCTAATTTAAGTTCTATAGATATTGTTGTCTCTGTATGATCAAACATTTCTCCTATGTAGTTTTTTATTAATTATTTGTGAAAGAAAATTTGGTTATTCACAAATGTTTGTGTTGCTGCATCATTTCCGTTAACTGGATCTTGAACATTTGATAAAATTTTGTTATCTAAATCATAATTTCCTTCAGAAGTTAGTTTGAAACCTATACCTGGAGGACCTTGAATATGTAGTTTTCTAGAAGAAGAAGCTGTACTACGTCCAAACTTATCAAGTGGCATTATGATTTTTACTGATTGTTAATTTAAAATATTATTGAATTATATTTGCTTCTCTCAATTCTTCAATTATAGATACAATTTCATTGTGATGATTATTGTTACCAGCTAATTGTGAACTAATTAAAAGTCTTAATCTGTCAACTAACTCATTAGGATCATCCCAATAAACAAACTGATTTGATTGATTTGTATAATTTAAATGCGTTTCTGGCATAGAAGATTTATGTAAGAAACGTTCTAAAAAATTTCTTTTTTGAATATCCTGAACCAGATTTTTTATACCTAGTGTTGTAATCATGTTCATAAAATTTTCTTAATATGTTCTTGTATTTATAACCTTTGTTTCCTTTTATTTGCCCTAAACTATCATAATTTCTTCTATGTGCATTCGTTTTGTTAAGTATTTGTATTGTATTTATAATCACTTTCAGTATAGTTTAAAGGTCTTTTTTTAAATATTAATTCATATAGACCATCAGTTCCTTTAAATTCCTCATCATCAATCAGTATATTTTTAGTATTTTCATCTATTTCAAAATTAGCATTACCAAGTTTTCGAATATTTAATGATTTACCAAAACGTGGTCCATATGTTCTATCAAGTTCTGATTTGGTGAGAGCAGGAAATTGTGCAATTGATGATTCATCACTATTACACAATTTTAAAGTATTTCGCGTTGAAGTTTTTGAAATTGATGATTCATCATTATAGCCGTTCAGTATTAGCCTTGTTGCTAGGTGTTTTAACTTCCGATGTAAATGACGGCATTGATTTAAACCTGTTATCATCATCCGCAGCCCATTTAATTTCCGCTTTGATAACATTATCTGAAAATTGTTGTTGTTGTTTGACAACATTTGTTAATTCTTTCAATGGTTTTATAATTGGAGTAAAAGCTTCTTCTCGATTACGGTCTTCTGATAACTTTTGAATTTTTAAAGATTGAAATTTGCTTTTTAAATTTTTACGAGTTTTAATTAAATCTTTCATGAGTTGTTCATCCATTTTTTTAAAATGAGGATTAGTTCAATTATTAACTGTAAATTATCGACTGAACTGTTCTCTTGCTAACTTCTAACTGGTAATCGCAAACTGCTAACTGGTAACTACTATATGCTAATAGCCAACAGCTAACTGCAAATCGCTAACTGCTAAATAACACCGTTCAGTTAGTAACTGTTGAACGATTCGTTCAGCTAATAACTGCTTACTGTGGCAGATCTCTTGTTAACTAAAATTTAGCAAATGCATCAAAATTTTTCTGATAACGTCCATTATTTAAACTGCTATCTTTATTGATTAATAGAAAACCATAATTATCATTCCAGCAGCATGCACTCAATTTTTTAAAATCGTTATAAGACATATCAGAATTTACATGATCATTATATATATGTTTTAAATTTAAATCATCCTGCTTGAATATAATCAAAAAAATAGCATTATATCTAACTAAGTGCTTTGGAATTCTTGCATAAGACTGGCATAAATAAAAGCTATCTACTTCTTGATGACGCCCCATACAAAAATAGGCCCTTATACTATCTTGCTTATCACAAGCTACATCATCAAAAATAAATATTGAATTTGGTTGTGAGGCCGACGGTTCAATTACATCAACGTTATTTGAAAATTCGTTATATCCCATTCCTTTGATTGGTTTTATTAATTTTATTAAATATACATATTTAGGTTGATGTAATGATTTCGAGTAAATGTATATGTTTTGAAATTTAAGCCCTTTAGGATCTAAAAGCATACTTATCATAACATTAGTTTTACCACAATTTGAAGGCCCAACTATTAATCCTCTTATACTATCTGGAAAGCGTTCACCATGTTTTTTAATTTTGGTTTTTGAATTTTGATCAAAATTTTTAACTTTAACTGCATTATCTACTTTTATAAATTTCATTTTATAAAACGTAATTAGTGTTTGAGTGAGTGACTTTCTTAAACTAAACAGTATATTATGTCTCTTCGAAATAAATATTCAAACAGTAATAAAAAAACTGTCAATGGAAAAGGTGTTGTTAATTCTTTAATTAATAAACTACCATTTGAAGCACATTTACCTGATTATAATTATTGTGGACCTGAGAACGATTAGCTCGTGGCGATAAAGGAATTAATGGTTTAGATGAAGCTTGTAAAGAGCATGATATAGCTTATTCTCAAAATATTGATCAAAGTCAACGTCATATAGCTGATAAAATACTAGCAGAGAAAGCTTGGCAAAGGGTTAAAGCTAAAGACTCAAGTTTTGGTGAACGGTTAAATTCATATCTTACAAACACAATGAAAGAGAAAGTTAAACTAGGTATGGGTTTAAAAAAGAAAACAAAGAAAACTAAAAGAAAACAAAAAAAACCTTTGAAAAATGTCATAAAAGAAGCTAGAACAGAGTTAAAACTATAAAAAAGAATATAGTATATAGAGAGAATATAGAATATAGAGAATAGTATAAGAATAGCTTTGCAAGCAGCTCGAAAATATTCTAGAGGGCAGAAAAAAATAATAGATATTCCTAGAATAATTCCAGTACCAAAAATTGGTGGAGTTCTACCTTTAATTCCAATTTTTGCGGGTCTTTCAGCTATTGGAGCATTATCAGGTGGTGCTGCTGGGATAGCTAAGGCTGTAAGCGATGCTAAAAATGCACACAAACAGTTACATGAAAGTGAGCGTCATAATAAAATGATGGAAGCTATTGCATTAAAAGGAGGAAAGGGATTACACTTAAAACCGTATAAGAAAGGATTAGGTTTTTATTTGAACTCGAAAAACCATTAGATAAGCTACCCAAAAGACCATTTACAAATTATGATTTAGAAAAATTTGGTAAAAAATACTTGAAACATTTTCGAGGGGTTTTTATGAGAGACAATTTACCTGCAAAAAAGCGTTGGAAATTTGAATGTGGTGTAATAAATTTAGATAATTCTATTGGAAATGGAACACATTGGGTAGCTTATTTTAAAAATGCAGAAATAACACACTATTTTGATAGTTTTGGGAATTTACGTCCACCATTAGAAGTAATTAAATATTTAGGTGATAAGCTTGTATATAATTATAATAAATATCAAAACTTTAATACATATAATTGTGGTCATCTATGTTTAGAATGTTTATTTCATATTGTTAAAAAATAAAGCAAAATTATCAGTAAATAAAACATAATAAAACAAAAATAATGTTTTTTATTATTAGTCTAGCTTTATTTAAACTAACCTACATTAATAATTTTGTTCAAGTTCAAGGTTATTTCTTTCTTTCTATTTGAATAAAAAGAAACATAAAACTATCTGATAAAGAATATTTAGAATTTAGTTGTAATACAAGAAATTTAAAGAAAAATTAGAATTAGAAATATTATATAGGTATACATTTATTATGATGATGATGATCAGCCTTGAAAATCTATAAAAGCAAAATAGATTTACGAAATATCTCATTATTTCAATTAAAGACATGTCAATAACATTAACTTTAAACGGAAACTGTTCCATATTAACCACTAATTATTTTCCTCCTATAGACCTAAAGTGGGAAGAATATACATGTGGTTTAGTAGATTTTCAAACATATAATTCAATTCCGAATATAGATGAGGAAAATAATAGATTTATTATTGATAATAAATCCATCATTCTTCCCACAGGTTCATATGAAATTGAAGATATTGAAGCATTTATCAGAAAAAAATTGAATATTGTTAAAACAGACAATGAGAAGTTAATTATAAGACCTAATAATAATGCTTTAAAATGTGAAATTTTTGCTGATAAGGAAATTGATTTCGAAAGAGAAGATACTATTGGTAGATTATTAGGTTTTAGCAGAAAAAGATTATTGCCAAACAAATGGCATACTTCAGATCTTTTTGTTGATATTAATAAAATAAACATAATAAGAGTGGAATGTAATATTATTTCCGGAACTTATATTAATGGAGCAGAAGCTCACATTTTACATGAATTCTCTATTAACGTTAGTCCTGGCTATAAAATAATTGAAGTTCCTAATAATGTAATTTATTTACCAGTAACCGTTAATCAGATAAGTTCTATTACTGTAAAACTGCTTGACCAGAACGGTAATTTAGTTAATTTTCGTGGAGAAACAATAACAATTAGATTGCATTTGAAGCCTCAAAATGCTAACATTTAATCAAAATCAATCTCATCAATTCTATATACCTTCACAGAATATGAAACAACAGTTTAATCAATCAAAGTTATTCAAAGGAGTAGGAGGTGGCTATCAACACTTAGAATATGAAAAACGATTATCATTTGAGAACAAAGAATACCTAAAATCTCTTGGGTATTTACTAAAAGCAAATTAAAATGGAGCTTTTTAATGATCCTGTTTTTAATGAAACTATAACTAGCGCTCAATGGCATTCATATTCACCATACACAAGTTCATTTGGATTAAGTGATAAATTTAAAATACAAATACAAAATCAGAATTTAAATATATTACCTTCAACAACTCTAATTTATATAGAAGGATATACATCAAAACATGATGGATCAGCTGTTACACATACTAAACTAGTTAATAATGCTATACCATTTCTATTTGATGAAATTCGTTATGAACTTAATGGTAAAGAAATTGATCATAATCGTAATGTTGGGATAACTTCAACATTAAAAAATTATATTTCACTCAATCAAAATGAAAGTACCGCTTTATATAATGCAAGTTGGTCACCTAATGAATCAATTAAAATGAAAGGACTTTATTTCAATTTTTGTATACCCTTAAAGAGATTATTAGGATTTGCAGAAGATTATAAAAATATTATTCCAAATGCAAAACATGAATTGATATTAACTCGCTCTCGATTAAAGGATAATTCATTATTATGTAATGCTACTAATGCTGCTATTGAAAAACCGAAAATTCTTATCACAAAAATATATTGGAAGGTTCAACATATTGACTTAGCTGATAATCTTAAATTAAATTTATACAAAAGTATTGAAAATGGTTCGGTAATGAAAATTCCTTTCAGAAATTGGGAATTACATGAATATCCTACATTACCAGCAGGAACTACACTCATATTTGGAATGTTAAAACAGCTTCACAACTTGAAAAACCTCGGTTTATTATTTTTACTTTACAAACTGATAAACAAAATAAAATTGATGAAGATCCATCAAAATTTAATTATTGTGATATTAAAAATATAAAAGTATATTTAAATTCTAAATCATATCCATATGAAGATATGAATTTAGATTTTGGTAAAAATCGTTATGCATTAGCATATGAAGCATATTTGAATTTTAGAAGCTTCTATTATAATAACTCAATATCAGAACCTTTAGTTTCATGGGACAATTTTGAAGATGATTCTCCAATCTTCATAATTGATACTCGTTATCAAGATGATAATTTTAAAATGGATCCAGTTGATGTCAAAATTGAATTAAAGACTTTAAAAAAATTCCAGACAATACTACAGCATATTGTCTTATATTGCATGACCGCTTAGTCGAATTTAAACCATTAACAGGAGAAGTTAATAAAATTATTTAAATTTCTAAATAAATGTATTAAATTTAATCAATTAAATTCTTCTGAAACATAAAAATGGAATATGCAATAATTGATATACAAGGTTTTGCTATTCTTCCATCAAATGATGAAATTCAACATTTTATAATAAAACAGCTTTATAGATACCATTATTTAGATGCTAAAACAAAATACACAAATAAATGGCTCACTAAAAATCATCATGGTTTACAATGGTTTGACGGCAAAACTCATTATTGTGATGTTATACTTGTGATGTTACTATATTGTGATGTTAACTTCTTAAAAATTTTTTTACCAAATCCAACCAAAATTTATGTTAAAGGAAAGGAGAAAAAAACCTGGATAAGTAATATGTTAAAAAATTCAAATGTTTTTGATTTGAATGATCATGATTCTTCAAGTTTAAAAATATTGAAAAATCAGCAAATTCGCTGCTTAAAAAGATGTTCGTTTAATCATGTTGGTGTTTGTGTCATAGAAAATGTTTACTTATTAAAAACGCTGATATAACAATTTTAATCATATATAAACTCTTTAAATATTGAAGCAGACCTCAAATGAAAAATATCAGAGTTGCAGAATTGTTTAAAAATTACGTATTCATGGATAATAAAACCTTCTACTTTTGGAGATCAAATAAATATGGATAAGATAAAAAAGGTTTGGAATAAACATCAATCATCAAATAATTATAAAATAATTATTCAACACTTCAACAGAATCCACCAAAAAATGGGAGGAAGAAGTGAAGAATCAATATCATAAAAAAATAAATGGACCTAAAAATATCTGAAAAAAAATTAAAAATTATTTATTGTAAAATGTAAAAAAAAAAAACACAAAGAATTTTGCTAAATAAAAAATATAAATTTTATTTGAACTTATTTTTTCTATAAAAGGTTATTTTTATAAAAGTTTTTTTAATAGAGAAATTCAATTTTATTTTATTTTTTTCTTTTGAAACTATTTCAAAAGAATAGCTAATTTTATTGGAAAAATTTAATTTATTTAATTTTTCAATAATTTTGCTGTTATGCTTTTTCACATACATGTTGGGTAAATATGTATAAAAACTACTACACTCTGTTTTAATGCTTCTTTCATATCTTCCCAAAGCATTTTTAAATGAAGAATCCTTTTCTTCTAATAATGTGATGACAAATTTTTTATTAATAGGTAGGTCACTCATTGCTACGTATGACATTTGTTGTTGATCTTCGTTAATTTCATGCAGAAATTCTTCTAAGTTGGAAACCTCATCATCAGATTCTTCAACGTCTACAAAATCCAAGTTCCTTTTTGCCATCTTTTTTTATTGTTTTGGTTGTGTTACTTTTTAAATCTGTGTTACTGTTTAAAAGTTTAAATCTCAACTGATATTTTCTTCATGATTTGCATGCTATTTATACTCAAACTTAATCAAAAAAAAATCTGAATTAATTGTACAAAATTAAAAAACAAAACATTAACTGTTAGAGTTAGAGGATGTTTGAGGTTTTATGGTACCCAAATTTCTTAAACTTCATTAATTCAACTTATCATTAAAATATTTTGTGGTTTGAAAATTCTAATAATATTGTTAAAATTTCTATGTGCTTTAATAAAAAAGAAAAACTAGAATGTTTCAATATGATAAAATTAGAAAGAAAAAAAATATTTCTTTATTAATTATATATCCAAACTTCAATTAAAATGGATGTTACCAAACAAGAAGCTGATTCAACTACGTTTCTATTTCATGAAAATGAAATTAATAATAATGGAAACAATAATAATAATAATAATAACAATAGCAACAACAACAACAATTATCAATGTGTTCAATGCTTGGATGTTTCATCGACTGTTTTAGATCAAAAAATATTGAATAAAAAAATAATGAATTAAATAAGCAAGCACACATTATGAACGATCTGAAGGATCAATAATCCTCTGGCCATTAGAAGAACGAAGAGTTGAACTAATTGAAGAACTTGATGATCATCATGAATTAGTTATAGAAGAAGAAGAAGAAGAAGAATATGTGGACATAAATAACCAACAAGGGGATCCATATTACATGGAGTGGTTGGAGAGACAATTTTAATTTTGTCATTGAAAACATTCAAAACTGTTCCTAAATTGTTAAAAAGAAAAATTCAAAATAAAAATCAATTTTTTTTTTATTTAATTAATTAAAATTTTTTATTTTAAAATCTTAAGAATAAACATTTAATTTTCAATCTTTATAGGTATTAATCTCAATTGTTTTCAATAGCGTAGTGACCCTATGCATAAGTATTAATATTATTTTCTAATACATATCTTTTGTTATCACATGAATTTAATGCAAGTTTATTTTGTTTAATACTATACACATTGTGTTCCTTTGATTTATTCAAATTTTGTTCAACTATTTTATTAACATTATTATTTAAACAATTTACAAAATCATCAAAACAAATTTCCCTTTTAACAACATTTTTCTTAATACCTTTAATTTTTTTAGTTTTCTCACTATTTTCTACCTTAATTGCATACATTTTTGCTCTTAAACCAACAAAATGTGACATTATCTTACCATTTAACTCATCCTTCATTAGACCAACAATTTTTTTATTTACTTGAGGTATTTGCCAAATGTTATCTTCCGGATAATCACTTGTATCGAAACGTAGCTGACAATCATTCTTTATATGTTCATATATATTTACATTAGAAATTTCATAAATTAAACTGTCTGTATCAGTATAAATAATTGAATAATCAGTACCAAATTTTGGTTTCATATAGTTATAATGATATTCATAATTTAAAGTTTTTCATATATCTAACACACATAATCCTATATAAATAGGTTTGCAAAAATAAACTTCTGTTTTAAACAATTCTATTGCTACTAAGTTTTCATTAAAAACGGTACAATTTTTAAAAAATGGTGAGGCAATTAAAGATTTGGCGTCATATCTACCTTCCCATTTGGAAACTAACTTCACAGTACTATACTTTCTAACATTCTCCATAGTTTTTCCAAATGTTGCATTATTTTTTAATTTATATTGATTTTTTTCAAAATCATTTTTCGCTTGCGCTCTCAACTGAGTGTTCAAATCAATGTATGGTTTTAACCATGGTGATTGATCAAACTCTAAAATTTTATGTATTTTTCTTAATTTTAAACCACATTCTATTGCTTGTCTTAAATTCCTATAATGTATAACATATTTTGTTTTATCATGCAGACTAGCAAGTAATTTTTTTTGTTTAGAGTTTGGTGGATATGTATTCTCTGGACAAAAAGGTAATTCAGAATGTAAATCATGAATTTCCTTAGGATATTCCATATCTACTTCAAGAATATACCCTTTAGAAGAGTCATTCGAAAGAGATAAAATGTTTTCTTCAGTAAAATCTTGAATATTTTCAACCCATTGAAAATTTCCAGTTGGCAATGATTGTGTCATAGCATACCCATATTGATTATTTATATCCCAATACATCAGATATTTCTCAGGTTTTTCAGGATTATAATTTTCTAAATATTTATTATTAGCTTCACAATACCTTTTAGAACATTGAGTCAGACCTCCTCGTATACCCCGTTCTATGAACATGATCATATCAATATCTGTCAATAATTCTAACTCTATCCCAGTATACAATAACATAGCATCCCAAGTATAACCGGGAAGTGTATAATAATGGGTTAGGTCTAATTTATGAGATTTCAAAGAACTTATTCGAAATTTTTCAAATACTTCAGCCAACAATAAAACATAGGTTTTTAAAAATATGTCTGAGTACTTTCCTAAATTTTTTATATTCAATTCACTATACACTTTCTGAGCATGTTTATAATTTTCATCACTAACATGCTCCTTATTTAATTGATTATAGAAGTGCTCTTTAGTTGGAAGATCTTCTTCTAAAAATTTTTCAAAATTATCAAAATAATCATATTGTTAAATTGTTATTGTTAAATTAGACAATTACATATCGTAATTGTTAAATTAGAAAATTCTGATTCTAAAACTGGATATTCATCTAGCAATGATGAAATAGAATCTAGGCTAGCTGGTAAAAATCGAAATGAATGTTATTATTTTCAAATATATGTATTTTGCCTAATTCCATTGGAAACTTAATGTTATCTAAATTCAATACCATTTCGTAATGTGGATAACTTGATGGTCTATCCGAATGCCTTTCAGTGGGATATAGAGCAGACACAACAGCCCAAGCAAAACAAGCATTACCATTATTTTTCACATTGATTACCGCTTTTTTTCTAAGTATATCAGATGGTGTTCGAATGAAAGAGCATCCTGTTATAGGCACATACTTGTTAATATTTATTACCAAATTAATGATCGCTGAAAGCGCCCAGCCACTATCTTTCTCCTGAAAGTCATCAAACTTTGCTAATAAAGATTGTGCTGTACCATCATTTAAAATTTCTTTTAAATCATCATCTTTGTAAATTATAATATTTTTTGTATTCAAATGCTTGAAATCAGTTTCTGTATCATCACTATCAGCTACAGGTTTTTCAAATTCACCACAGAAAATTATATTCACTTTAATACTCACATATTCTTTCAATATTTCTTCAAATTTTACAGTCATCAATGCAATACACTCTTTGAGGAACTCCTTGAGATCCTTGTTCTTATTCTTTGTGAAAATGCTGAAGATGGTAATTCTTCCCAGACCAAATATTTTTCATTATTTAAAGAATTATAAGAAGTAGAAGGTTGTTCATTTGTATTTATATTTTGTAGCAATGTTCCTTGTTTTTCATTTCCTTTCAGACCGATCATAAATTGTAGAAAGATTTGAGTTTACTTATAGCTGACAAAACTTTAGTTTTTTCCCCTACTGTTTGAGCATGCTCCAAAATTTGTTCCAAATTCTTAACATCTTTTAACACAATTTCAATATTTTCACTCGCTACACTTTTGTTGTCAATGCAATCAAATACTTTATTTTGATTTTTTTCAATTACACTTGTTATTAAGTTTTACATTTTAATTGTCAATGTTGTTACAAACATCAATATGTCACAAACCTAACTGTTTCATGTTTTTATATATTTTCTATTTTCTAAATTGTTCTTTTTTTGTATTACTGATAAGAAATAATGTTGGTGATTTTCATACATTTACATAGAAAAAATACATTTTTTTTTGTTTTTATAGAAATCATATTTCGATTGATTTAATTTTTTCCTTCCTCCACACCATTTACTTTCAGCAACTTTTATTTTTTTTTGATGACATCAGCTATTATTAACTTCGGAAAATTATACAGATGGTCTTGTTAGAAGTTTTTTTCTTTTTAATTTTTATATTTATCTGTTTTTTTATCGGTTTTTTGCTTTTTTTTTTCTTTTCTATTAATAATAAGGAATTCCCTGACGTCATTTTTAATTTTTTTAATAAAGAACTCATGCTTCTAAAATTTTTTTATTTTCTTATCAATACAATTAATTTAAGTTTGAGAGAATAGCAAAAAAAAATTTTTTATTTTCTTATCAGCATAATTTTAATTTTTCACAATTGCTTCATATAAGACCAATAAGAACTTAAAAAAATTATAAAATTCTAAATTTAAATTTTAAACTCTTATCGCAAAACCACAAACATTCACTACAGACTATAGGGTATTTTTATAATTTCACTAAATCTTTACATTTATAATATATTCTATTCAAAACCCAAATACATGCTTCCAACAACTTCGACGGGTTCACTTATCAACAACTTCGAGGGATACATGCCATATGTTCTGTTTCTTAAATTTTTGCTTCTTAAATTTTATGTTATAACACCCTTACAAACCAAAATTCAATTCCATAATACTCCATAATAATACGGGAATAAAATGATGACTCATTTTTGGTCTAGAACCCCCATAGCTATACCACTAACACGATTACCAATTGAGAGTAATTACGAAATTATCACTCTGTAAGCGGGAAAAATGGTACATGTATGTCATTGAAATGTCGAATAACCGCAAGCAAAGATTTCGATCGAAACACGTTCCAGAAGGAGGACTACCATGAAGGATCTCTTAGAACTGAATGTAGTGCAGATAAGATGAAACCGTGGATGCAATATGATTATAAACCAGATTAGAGCAATAGCGATGTACAAATCATCGAGTAATCCGAGGCGGATTGAAATGCAGGACGGCCGAATGTAGGTTGGATATTTTTTCCTAACCGCTAACCACTAATTTAAATTAAAAATTATTTACCTTATACCTTGATATCCAGAAACATAATTTTCCTATCTGCAAGCACACGACCTAAAAAAAACATCAAAATCCAAATATCAAAATACTAAACTGTCAGTTGTCATCACAACATAATAGAGCGAAACAACAATATTTTTTATATATGATTTGCTGCTACGGGAGCTAAATATGGGTTATTGAATTTAAATAAATCGATCAATGGAGATTAATTATCTATTATAACATAAATTCAAGTTCAGTGATGAATGAACTCTTTTCATTTTTTTATCTGAAGCTGTTATGTTTACCATTATAACAGAAGAAAAGAAATTGTAAAAAACGACTAGTGGATCAGTGGACCTAAAATGTAAAACATTTTTGAAGGTAATATATTATTAAAAGTAATTAGTAATTACATATTATTCAAATATAATTTTTATCAGTAATTTTATTAGAACAATTTTTGTGAAGTTTGGTTTAAGCATTTTAGTTTATGATAAATTTTATCTTAAATAAATATAAATAAATTTAATTTTTTTTGAACAATAATTATTTTGAATTTGATTTTTGTAATAATAATAATAATAATTATATCCGTATGAACTATGTTTAAAGGGTATAATAAATTTGTCACTACGTTTGTGACACCATAAAGGAGTCAAGCTAACAGATATAGTAATAAAGGTATGGATCGCAATCGAATTCTGAGTCGTTTAAGCCATGTACCGCATGATAACTCAAAAAATAAAGAAGGTAGAAGGCTGAAATTTTGGTTACGTCACTTTTGAAAAATTATTAGTTTCGCTATTTAAATACAGCATTTTCGGCCGCTAGGATCGAGTAGCTGACGTACATTTTCTTTCTTTATATGGAAATCTATTGCAGGTACGTAATTGTAAATTCCAAGAAGGCTTCCTCAAGAACAAAAGATCACTAATGATCAAGTTTAAGAATAGCTAAAAGATAATGTCATTATTGAAAGTTGTCCAATTATGCTAGTCCAGTTGTATTTGTAAAAAAGAAAGATGGTTCAAATAGGCCTTGTGTAGATTTCAGGGCGGCTCAGTCCAAAAACAAACACCACACTTGATTTGAAAATGGCTTTTTTCACAAGACCATAAAAAAGAATAGTCGAAAGTATACAGCCTTTGTCACGCAGAGGGGACAATATGAATGGCAGAAAAATTTTGAATACGATTTTTGTAATACTAATAATAATATTGTAATACTAATTTTTGTAATACTAATATTAATTCGAGTGCTATGGGTTACAATTCCCCTAGATGATTTGTTTGCAGTTAATGTACTAAAAAAAAAAAGTTAAGGAATAGTCAGAAATTTCCAAATTAATATTAGTTAAACTACAACTGTTTAGAGAAATATCAGAAGGCGGACTCTTTCAGCAAAAAAAAATGCCGTGATAAGTAAATAGTGTCAACAGGTTGCACGAATTGGCGTCATCTACCAAAATATCTAAATTCATATCGCCAACTATAATAAAGTTTTTACTTTTTCCTTAATGGTAAAATTTATTCCCTTTTTATTTCCTCTGGCGCAAAAATTTATCATATTATATAGTAATATTGTTGTTTCACTTTATTATATTGTGATGACAACTGATACATGACAACATGTTTAGAAAAATATCAATCAAGAAAAACTAAAAATTAATAAGAGGATGAAAAACAAATCTTTGAGCTATTAGAGATGAAGTGCAATCAGATAAGTAGAACATTTTAGAATTAACTCTTATGATTAAATGTTGTTTTTTTAGGTGCTGTGCTTCCAGAGAGGAAAATTATGTAGAGATGGATATCAGGAAATTAATTTCCTGTATTAGTGATTAGTGTTTTCTTCTTTTATATTTTGTCTTATAAGTAGAGGAGAAAATATCCAACCCACATATATATTTACAAAAATTAAAATTATAAAAAACAAGGCAGAAGTAAAAAAACGGTTTTAAAATCGGCAATGTACAAAAGGCAATACAAACTATTTAGAATAATGACTTGCAACAAAATTTACATATAATATAAAATAAAGTGAATATAGGACTTTTTTGCAATTTTGAGGGGCTATAGGTTCGGAACCCTATATAACTAAAAAACAGTTAACCTGTAAAAATATATTATTCAAGCTTTAATTTTTATGTCTTGCCGAAGACATGCCGAAGACAAAATTTGTGCAGGTGCCTAAGTTACAGGTGTCTCAAAATAGCAAATTTTTAATTTTTGAACCCAAATAGCCTTTAAACAAAAAAATAAAATATCATGCAAAATTTGCTTTTCGCATAACGGCAAAATTTAAATAGTATATTACAAATACTGCGTAATTTTGATATTTTTTTATAAAGGTAAGATGATTCCAGGTCTTGTAGCATTTTTAAATTGTAAAATTGCTAGACAGAGCCTGAAATATATACATCTGAAAAGAAGACGTTTTTGTAATTTTGAGGAGCGGCAACTCTGGAACCCTACATAACTAAAAGAAACAGTTAACAAACTTAAAAATATATTAATGGAGCTTTAAGTTTTATGTGTTGCCGAAGAAAAATGTGTACAAGTGCCTAAGTTACAGGTGTTTAAAAAAAAGCAAATTTCCTATTTATAAGCCCTAATAGTTCATAAACAGGGGGTGGTCCAAAAAGAATTTTCTTAGGAAACATATCAATTCAAAAAGCTCTTTCTTACTTTAAAATTTCAAGTCCCTATCTAAAAGCTTGCCGCAGTTATGAAGGTAGAAAAATCATGCAAAATTTGGGTTTTCACATAACGGTAAATTTAAATACTAAATTTAAAAAATTGTATAATTTTTATACTGATTTACAAAGGTAGAAAAAAATTATTCCGAATGGCGTTTTCAAATTGAATAAATGTTTAATAAAACATGAATTATACGCATTTAAAAACTGGGCTTATTCAAAATTTGATAGCTCCGTAAAGGATGGGGCTACATAAAAAAGTTGTTTTACAAAATTAATTTGTTTGTAAGACCTACCCATGGTTAAAATTTTTTTTCTCTATCTTTAACGATATAGAAGTTTTGTAAACAAACGGATGGATGGACGGACAGAGTGAAACTAATAGACACATTTTTTCAAATTTTTATGGTAATGTGGTAAAAATTGGTTTCTAGTTTGTTTAAGTGCAGTATTAATTTTTCTATTTTGTGTTATTTTCCACTACAAAATTACTGACAATTACTTAAGGAATGTCCAATAATATTCTAAAATTAAGAAAAAATTAAATTATATACTTAATGTTAAATATTAAATAATGTTCATAAAATTAAATTATAATAATAGTAAGTTTCAAGTTCATTTATATTTCAATTTTATATGTATACATCTGCAAAAATTAAAACAAAAAGTTTCAAGTTCAATATTATTTTTTGTTTTGCAGAATTACCTATTAAAAATTGTTTCTTGTAACATGAGCTCATTGAATTTTGAGAACAAATTCTGGATATAATATTCCAATATTGCTTGTTTTCTAAGATTTTCATAACAATTTGGTGTTGCTAATTAGTAAGAGATGATGTGCATCTTTTACTATAACCTCCGCACACCCTTTTAAATTTTTTATGTAAGTCAAGTTGTCATAAAGTTTATCAATGTATTCAATAGTTTAATATTCTTCTAATATCAATTTAACTACAATTTTTTAACTACTCTAAACGTTGATTTAAATATTTACGGCTTTAAATAAATATTTACGCCTTTTTTAAATAAGTTCCAATATTTCTGTGGTTATGCACTTTTGTTTTGCCCCATGTTTCGACTCACTTAATGAATAATGATCATGATGACTAATAAAGTCCTCATTATGTAATTTCTAGAAAACCTTTACTTGTACCGATTGAAGTGTAGTATTTAATTGCATTAAATTTTAATTAATCAACAGTTATTAAGACAACCAAATTTAGTCTGAATACATTTTTAAGATTAAAAGTTAAATTAGAATGTTTAAAAACAGACTTGCATTTGCTTTAAAAAATATAAAGAAGATGATGTTTTTATAAAACTTAACAGCTTAAATTATAGAACCATCAATGTAATAAAACATAGTTAAGTCAAATGGTTAAATTGAGAAAAAAAATGTTTACATTCCAAACTACATAAATAATATTGAATCATAATTATAAGCCTTACACCAATAACTAAATCAATACAATCGCCGTTTAAAAATTTCGAATTTAACCACTGTAATATATCTTGACTTGTTCACAAATTTATTTCCATAACTGTAAATAAAATATTACCAAGTTAACTTTAGAAATTGCATAACATAAAATTGCTGACCTAACATTTTGTGTGGTCACACTTAGTTGCATACAATACATTTAATAAAGAAGAAGATCAAATTACATTTTTCGTTTAGATTTTTAAACGTTATGATTTTCTTGTAAATGATTCATATTTGTAATGCATTTTTTAATTTTAATTTTTTTATTTTGCGTATATTTCATTATAATAATTTCTTTTTCACTATCATAATATGTGTGTATTATGACCTCGGATCTGGAATCATAAATAAGATAAGTGCACTTTTCTTTCTCCTATTATTTTTTGTTTCCTTTATTTTTGTTATTTTTGTCATGGCCGTCTCTTATCCAATTCAATAATTAGTTGAATGTTGTTTTTCTTTTCCTTTAATGGTTCCTTTCAAATTAAATAAGAATACAAAATTATTTTTCATAATTTTATTTTATTATTTTATTTTATTTCTCAACAATTTTAAATATTTTAATAAATTTTTGATATGATATACATTTTTTTTTTGTTTGTTTGCCTTCTATTGAAAGTAGGTAATTTAAATACATTAATTTTTATAATTTTATAACCTAAAATTAACTTCATGCATTTCTTTTTTTAATATTATTATTAATGAACTTAATTTAATTTTTATTTTTTTGTTACCTTAAACTTAACTTATTTTCTCTTTTTGTTAGTAAATAATAATTATTTATAAATTTAGGCACACAATATACATACACAATTTGGTATAATTCCCTCTACCTTAATATTTAACACTGCATAATTATTTTTATTATAATTGTTCTATTTCTTTTTTTTGTTGTTATTAATATTCTAACTTTAAATTTTATTTTTCTATTTTTTAATTTTTTTTATTTTTACGATTTTTAATTTTTGTAAAAATCACAAATATTGTTTTTGTTTACAAACGTGCGACTGAACTACACGTCAAATGATCAAACAATAGATATCCGTCCTTTTCATTCATTAACATTTTTTGTGATAGATTATATTGTTTGTTATTCTATTAATTTTCTACCTCATTTTGCTATGTTTACTTTAAGCATTATTTAAGTATCGCGTTTACATTATTCGTAGTTAACTTTGAGTTGGAATTACTTTCAATAAATAATTAAAAACTGTTGAAAGTATTTTGCAAAATTTTTGTTATCTGTGGTGACTACTAATGCTTAATATTATTTTTTATTTATTATTATTTATTAATTATTAATATTGATAGTTTATCTTTTAATATTAATTAATTGGTAATTAAGTACTAATTATTGATTATTTATTGATCATTGCACTCAATATTAAAATTCAATTAACTTTGGTTAATTTTTTAATTTACTCTTTGTTTGCCAAATTCTTTAAATACTTGAATATTTTGGTTTTTGTGTCTTTTATTTTATTTTTTTTTCTGATTATATTATTTATATAGTTTCAAAACCATTGTTGCTATTACTCATTGCCGATTTTAGCGTAAATTTTTGCAATGTTTGTGATCTGCAGTCGAATTTTCTTGCCCACCTTAATTTAGTAAAACCAGGAATATCCACTCATTCCAGTCAAATCGCACTCAAACCAGTCAAAGACCTGTCCTAAAAAAAATTACTATGAAGCGTAGAATATATAAGGGAACCTTCTCTATTTGGTGAGCATCTAAGTATGCTCATATCTTTCTGGTGAGAAAGTGTTAGGAAATAAAAACCAATTCATGACAGTAGATCAAAATTATTACATGGCGACCCTGCACTTACCAAGAATATAGTGCAGTGAATAACAGTCAACAAGTTCGCAACAGGTAAACATAAAAGTAAACAAAAAATATATATATTTCATAAATGGACGAAGAAATTCACAAACGTTGCACACAGCTAACAACACAAATTGAGAAGATAGAGGAAGAAATGAAGTTCAAAGAAAAGCAGTTAAAAAAACTAATAATAATAGATGAGTACAAATCAAGGGCACCACCGAAAACAAGGCAGAGAGGTGGAAGAAAATTTAAACATCGAAAAGAATTGAGTGTATTGCACTCAATTCTTGCACAGGAGTTTACCATTACAAAATCTGAAGAAAATAAAAAAGAAACGTTAAAAAGAATAGCAGAACTAAGTAATAATAAAAATAAATAATTAGAAGTTAAATATGGGAATTTTCAGTAGTGACACGATAGTGATTCAACAAGCAAATGTTCACACCAACAAGATACTGAAAGAAGTAGTATTAACAGTCATAATCATTTTCATCTAAGAACTGATTAAATACTTCGTCCACAAAAAAGCAAAAAAGACAAATATGAACTTATTATTATATTACAAATAAAATAAATAAAAAAAAAATTTTTTTATGTTATTAAGAATTAAAGAATATTTTGTTTTTAAATGTAAATTTAATATATTGTGAAATTGATAAATTTAAGATTATATTTTTATTCTCTCACATATATAAAATTTTTGTTTTGACAATTTGAATGGACTTAAGTTAAATTAAAGAACTAAGTGACGTAAACTAAGTGATGTAATTACTTAAAAATCTAAAGAAAAACTCGGATAAAACATACTATCAGGCATTTATAAAAGACAAATTGAACAAGTTTGGGAATATTTTCAACAAAATTATGAAGATAACTTACAACTAGATTTCATCATTAAATTAAGAGAAATCACTAAACAAATAAAAATATTCTTAAAACCAAAAGTTAAGGACGAAATTTCCAACAAACTTTGATTTAACAGTAGCTTTAAAAGTTCTGCCACAATTTGAAGGTGGTATCAAGCAGCTTTCCAATTTTTTAGGTTTGATAGAATTTTATGCAGACTTTAATCTGATGATGATGATGATAAGACCAGACCAAGATAAAGACCAGATTATTATTAAAGTTCATTTTAGCAACTACACTCTCAGATAGAGTAAAAAATAGTCAATAGATTAATCATAAAAGAAGAAATAACTACGTTACAAGAATTCAAGGAAATTTTAACTAAAATTTTTAAATCTAATAAAAATCCGACTAAGGTTCAAAACGAATTAACAAGGTTAATGCAAGGTAACCAAGAAGTAAATACCTTTGCAACCAAAATAAAAACGCTAGGTCTAAATACATTCAAAAACGGATTAAATGATATGTGTAGGTCCATAATTCGACCAGAAAAATTAAAAATTCTGAGTGAGGCTATACAGCTAGCAGCCAAAGTTGACAGCAATGCTCGTTGAAATAATATTATCCATTTTCGAGCAAACAATTTTAGAGGCCAATACAACAGCTGAAATAACTACAGACGCAGTTATAATAGAAATAACTATGGTAACTATAACACCAATAAACATAGTAATCAATAATAGGTTTCAAAATAAACAACAGAATAACCGGGAAACTTCAGTGGCCCCAGCCGAAAATATCCGGGGCATGTGAACAACATGCAGAGGAACCCTCAAAATATGTAAAACCAATTGAACGGAAGAACATAATTCATTTAAATAATGACAAAAGCTTCACATACGTAATATAAGTAAGAATAAAGAAGATTTGACTCTATTAATAGACTCTGGAGCAGATATATCAATAATTAAAGACAACATAATAAACCAAGATATTTTAGAAAGTGAAGTTTTCCAAATAAATGGCATAGCAAGCTAAACTTTTTTCACTAATGGTGTAATAAATTTAGAATAAATAATTGAAGAAAAATTAATTAACTATAATTTCCATGTAATGGATACAGAAATTAATATTATAGCTGACGCTATTTTTGGTAGAGATTTTCTATTTAACAACAAATGCAAAATAGACTACGAAACATGCACATTAGTAATATCGCAACAAGATGAAGATATCATATTACCATTGAGCATGAATACTCGAACAATATCAAACATCATGATACAACCTCGAATGGAAGAGATATTAGCGAAATATGTAGATTTAGAAGAAGACTATCTGAAGAAGACTGATCTTAGGTAAAGAAATGGCAAAAGGTGTATTTTAAGCAAATTCTATTGCACGAGTTCAAGGCATAAAACACATAAAAATTTTAAATACAAGAGACACACCGGTGAAAACTAAATCAAGAGAAGTAATCGTACAACCATTAAAAAATTACGAATTATTATCAATAAATGGAAATGACACTTTAGAAAGATTAGTAAAACTAAAAAACGGTATTAATAGTAGACAGCTTGAATAAATTAGCAAACAATTCAATTATAGATATTTGTAAAAAATTTCGAAATGTATTTCACCTTGAAAATGAAACGTTAACAAGTAATAATTTTTATGAACAAAGGGTTTCCACTAGAGACAAGTCTGCTTTTGTAAAAAATTATAGAACACCAAATGTTCAACTACAAGAAATAGAAGAACAAGTCACAAAATGAATGGAAGATGACATAATTGAACATTCTACTAGTCCATACAACTTCCCACTTTTAACTGTTCTCAAGAAAAGTAAAGATGGAGAACAAAAATACAGGTTAGTTGTGGATTTTAGATCCCTAAACAAAAAAGTTGTAGATGATAAGTTTCTATTACAATTCTAGATGACGTAAATCTAAATATTTTTCAACACTGGATATGACAAGCTCTTTCCATCAAATCCCATTGCATCAAAGATCCAGGCAAATGACAGCATTTTCAACGAACAAAGGTTACTACCAATTCAAAAGAAAACAATTTGGATTGAAAATATCTACAAATTGTTTTCAACGAATACTTTCGGTCGAAAATAAGACCACCACTAAGACCTTAAGTTAATAAGTTAATAATAAGACCATATAAGTTAATAACATTTATTGTCCAGGTCAAATTCCACTTTCAACAGTTAACGCACCTAATTATTTCGCAACAACTTGTCACATCAGCAAAATTATAACAGTTGGGAAATATTAAAATCATATTTTCCCACATCGGCAAATCACGTTGCAATAACATGTCAATGCAAGTAAGAATATTTGGATAATCAAAAACTTAATTATTTTATGGTAATTCTAATTTGATAGACTTATTTAGACTTAATTAAAATTCATTTTTTTATCGATCGCGGAGTAGCAAATTCTTAACTGGCGCCCGAGAAGGGACCATTAGATTTATCGGTGCAGTGTAAAAGTGTAAGCCAAAAAAATTTTTTAAAACAAAAAAAACAATAAGAAAAAAAAAAACATTTAGTGAAAATTCGAAATCGAACAGTTAAAAACATTTAGTGAACAATTAATTTTAAATCGAGCAGTTAATTAAAAGAAAGGAGAAATTTTAATAAACTCTTAAAATAAAACAAAAGGAAAAAAAAACATTAACTTAAATAAAAATTATATTGCTACAAAGTAAAAGAAATTAATAATAATAAGACAAATCTACGAATAATTGTACAAAATAATTGCACAAAAAAAAAAAAAAAAATTTTCTACTAACATTACTAACACACTAACAATATTAATAATTAACAAGGTAATAAAAATATTTTTTTGCAATTTTAATATTATAATAAAGACAGGTGAGCACTTGGTCCAAACACTGCACTTTAAATCGCGCAGCAAGTAGGATAAATTTCTATCCGAAATCTTACCAGCAAGAAGGGTTAGGAAACGAGGCCGTTTAGTAGATCCCCAAAAGGAATAAAAAGGAGCTGCACTACGGTGTGCTTGAAACAAAGATCACCAGAAGTACGTGTTAGCAGCCGCCTAATTCGTTGGTATCAAAGACTGCAAATGGTTTCCTACAGTTTGTCACTCCAAGGAATCATCTTCACGTAAGCAACATTTTACTTTTTCATCTATTGATATTTAAAACAAAAACTTCAAGCAATTGTGAGAAAAAAAAAAAGAAAAAAATTTTAAGAAATAAAAATAATTTTTTATAAAAGAAAAATTGAAAAAAATTTTTTATATGAAGAAAAATTAAAATTATATTAAAAATAAAATTATATTAAAGGAAAAAATAATAATATAGAAAAATAAATATTTTTGTGTTTTGCATTTTGTGAATCCAGCCTTAATTTACCCAAAGTGAGGCTTCTTTGGGCACAGAATCGCAAAACTTCCAATATCAAAAAATAAATTTTTTTTTTATTAATATAATCATAGTTGATTCATACGTCAACAAGTATCTCTATATAAAGAGAGAAAAGTGTGAAAATAACCCTTTATTATATAAATTTTACAAAAGGTAAAGAAAAATAACAAAAATTAAAAATAAAAGAAAAATATAAGAATCAAAAATAAAATTTTAAACATTGAAAATTGTAATTAAAAAATAAAAAAAAATAACGATCGTTTCATTAAATAATAAATTTTTTTTTTAACAGATCTGATAATTTTAAGAAATTTTTTTTTTTATTAAAATTTTTATTATAAGGTTATTTAAATAGAAATAAATTGTAAAAATTATAAAACAAAATTTTAAAATAGAATAAAATAGAAAATTTATTAGAAAAAAAATTCCATATGCTTGAAGTTTACCACGAATTTAATTATATTATTACTACATATTACTTTTTAAATAAGATACTTTAAATAAATTTTATCATATTTATGTTAAAAAAATAAAATGTTATAATTAAAATTCTTAAATAACTAAATTTTTTAACAAATTAAGAAATTATTTTGACTAAATAAATAAAAATTAATAAGGATAAATAAATAAAGATTTCTTAAAGGAATTAAATAAATAAAAGAAAAATTTTGTAATAAAATTATATGACTTTAATTTTCTATTATAGTTTTACTAAATTTTATTATATTTATAGACAATAATCATAATACTATTACATTAGTTGTAAAAGAATAATAAAAACATAATAATAAAACTTATTAAAAGAAAAGTAAGTGATAATTATATTTGTAAAACAAGATTAAATAAGTAAGTCAAATTTTTAAATCTTTCAAAGAATTAACGTTGGTATTGATCGCTTACTCCATTTTTTTGAAATATTAATCGGATGTTCTGGAAAAAAAATTTTTTGATTTGGTTTTGGTTTTTTGAAAAATGGTTTTTGATTTCAAAAGGATTTTTCTTGATTTCGAAGGACAGAATTGAATAAATTAATTAATAACTATTATTTCGATAAATTAAAATAAATATTAAATAAATATTTAACTGCTTTAACAAAATAAAAAATAAAAATTATTTTAATTATTCTATTAACTAAATTCGCAAATTTTATTCCTATTTTCTTATTCTCTTATTAAAAATATTTTTTTTTTTTTCTTTTTTCTTTCTTTTGGTTTTATGTCCTTAAAGAGAATAACTTACCTTTCTTTTTTGATTAATTGATTAGGTTTTTTCATCCACTTAGCGTCATCTCATCATGAGCACGAGCACACAGATTATATTAGGGAAACGGTAAGGGAAATGGTTCAATACGAAACCAGACGTATGTTTAGAGAGGTACACGGGGATACGTACCCTTTTGACGACGACGAGGTGGATCAAGAAATAAATATCGATTTTAATTTAGAAGGTATGGACAAGGTACCCGAAGTAGTTAAAGAGATAGAAAAGTTTTCGGGCGAGACATGAGAATGTAGTTCTTGGAAAAAAGACGTGGAGAGAATCATGGGAAAGTATGAGCACTTAAGAGGTACATCAATATATTATGGGATTTTGAGTACTATTAGAAGAAAAATAAAAGGAGAAGCCGATGCGGTCCTAGAATCCCTTAATGTTCCGTTAAACTGGCAAAAAATTCTTAGATGTCTTTATAGGCATTATGCTGATAAAAGGAATATTCGTACTTTGGTATATCAAATGTCAAATAAGAAGCAAGCAAACTTAACCGTTGAACATTTTTACAAAGAAATATTCCAACATCTTACATTAATATTAAAAAGGGTTTCATCTATGAATTTGACCCCAGACGCATATAATGCCATGACGAAAATGTACAGGGAAACACGTTGGACACTTTCTTCCGAGGATTGAATGAAAATCTCTCCACGCAAATAAGCCTATTTAATCCAAAGGATCTGTCACAAGCTTTAGATTTGTGTCTGAGAGCACACAATCCACATCAACGCTTAAATCGTAATCCAGATCTCAAAACGAATGCTGACACCGGACCCAATCGTATAATAGTATAATACAAAATTCGTATAATAGACCTAACTTCTACAACCATAGACGAATCTCATGGCAGTCTAATAATAATCATAACTATAATTATAACTCTCTTCAGTAACAGCCCAGTGAGCAAATAAGCCAACAATTGAAACCGGAGCCTGCAGGTTCAAGCCAGACTCATTTGCCGCGATACGATAGAAACTTCAACAATATACCGGCATATCACAACAAATACCATTACAACTCAAGAAGAGATATCAATAACAACAAGAGAACAACAATTCATGACTCATACCAACCTAATAAGACGCAAAGCCTTAACTACACGAGACCTTCACCATTAAAGGAAGAAGAGAGGGAGAAGAAAGTTTTCAAAGAATGCTTGTCCTGCAAACAAAAATCACCTAATTCTTTTTTATATTAGGCTCATCCTCGATCCCGTACATCGAACATCAAACAGGGAACGGGGAAATTTTAAAGTTTCTTATAGACACGGGGTCTAATAAGAATTATATTCAACCAAGATATGTAAAAAATCCTATTCAAAATGAGAAGGAGTTCCAGATTAGTTCAGTTGGAGGCAACATTACAGTTACTCATCACGCTCAAATAGACCTCTTTAAACAAACACCGGAAATACCAAAAATAAAATTTTTCATTCTAGCAAATTTAACCACTTTTGATGGAATTATAGGAAACGATACGCTTACAAGTTTAAATGCAGTCATCCATACAAAGGAAAGCCGTTTAGTCCTGCAAGGAAATTTAAGATTTGCGCTTAAGTAATTAATATCGGAATCAGTCAATAAAATAGAACTCAGAACGTCACATCCAAACACTCAACAAAAAGAAAAACTAAGCTGGCTCATAAATAATTTTACAAATTTATTCGCAGATCCTAATGAAAGGCTCACTTATACCACCGTAGTGAAAGCGGAAATAAGAACCACAACAAACGAACCTATTTTTTTCAAAAGTTATCCATATCCTTAAAACCCGAAATCGATAAGCAAATCCATCAGCTTCTGGAAGATGAGATCATCAGGCCTTCCAGATCGCCATATAATTCGCCGGTATGGATTGTGCCGAAAAAGGAGGATGCTTCTGGCGAAAAGAAATACAGAATGGTGATTGACTATAGGAAAATTAACAAGATAACAATTGCTGATAAATACCCAATACCGGAAATAGATAATGTTCTTAAGAATCTGGGCAGCAATAAGATTTTTACAGTTATAGATCTTAATAGTGGGTTCCACCAAATTCCGCTTAGAGAACAGGATATTGAAAAAACTGCTTTCTCTGTTAATAATGGTAAATATGAATTCCCACGGTTACCATTTGGCCTAAAGAACGCCCCGTCCATATTTCAAAGAACGTTGGACGATATCCTTCGAAAATATATCGCAAATAGCTGTTACGTATACATAAATGACATTATCATTTTTAGTAAGCACGAAAATGAACACTTCAGGAATCTTGAAAATATATTTAAAACTCTGGAGGCAGCTAACATGAAAATACAGCTTGACAAGTCCGAATTTCTAAAAAACGAAGTTGAGTTTTTAGGTTTTATCATTTTTGCAGAGGGGTCAAAACTAATTTGAAAAAAGTAGATGCCATATGTGACTTACCAGCACCCAGGCCTTTAACAACGTTAAGAAGTTTTCTGTATGGGACAAGAAAAGCTGTAATCTGCACTGATCACCAACCATTGACGTACGCTCTTAGCAACAAAAATTCGAACAGCAAACTTAAGAGATGGAAGGCAATACTGGAAGAATATAACTACGAATTAAGATATAAACCCGGCTCCACAAACGTCGTAGCAGATACCCTGTCCAGACTTGTTTCGAAAACTCAAACAAACGCTTTAACTGTAACTCAACACAGTAGCGACAGTTCATATCACAACTGTATTCAATTAGTCGAGGCTCCAATCAATGTATTCAGAAATCAACTTATATTAAAAATAGGAGATCAAAGCGAACAAGTAGAATTAAAACCATTTACTAATTATTTCAGACATATTATCACAAAGGACGAATTTTCTGAAAAGGATTTAATTAACATCTTGAAAAAGCGAATAAATCCACATGTCATAAATGGAATTATGACTACCGAAAAAAATATGGGAATAATACAAAAGATTCATGCAGATAATTTCATTAATTCTAAAATTAGATTCACTAGATTTATAGTAGAAGATGTCATAGACGAAACCCAACAAAAGGAAATTTTAATCCAAGCCCATGGACGTGCTCATCGGAATGCTCAGGAGAACAAGGCCCAAATTATTTCGAAATACTACTTTCCAGGAATGGCAAAGAAAATATCGGATTTTGTTAAAAACTGTTCTATATGTAAGCAGAACAAATATGATAGGCATCCGAACAACCCAGAAATCAATAGTACACCCATCCCAACCTTTGCTGGACATACAATTCACATCGATATTTTTTCTACTGAGTTCAAACTAGTTCTTACAGCAATTGATAAATTAACCAAATTTGCTCAAGGTAGAATAATAGAAAGCAGATCAATCGAAGATATTCGTTTACGATTAAGAGATATACTTTTTTATTATGGAGTCCCAGAGTTCGTAATAATGGATAACGAAAAGGCTCTTAATTCCGCCTCCATTAGAGCTATGATGGAAGACGAGCTTACAATTAAAATTTTCACAACGCCACCGTATAAAAGCGAGGTAAATGGACAAGTGGAAAGATTTCACTCCACGTTGTCAGAAATCATGCGTTGCTTAAAGGCTGAAAAAGTAAATCGTAATTTCTAAGAATTATTACAAAGATCCATAAATGAATACAACCATACAATTCATTCGGTAACAGGAAAAAAACCAATTGAACTTTTTTTAGGAAGAATTCCGAATATCAGTCCAGAAGAATTTGAAAAAAATAGACAAAATAACATCGAAAAATTAAAGAACAAACAAAGGAAAGATCGAAAATACCATAACAAAACAAAAAAACCAACTAAACAATATGATGTAGGACAAACTATTTATGTGAAATACAACAAAAGAATAGGGTCCAAACTTACTTACAGATTTAAAAAAGAAAAAGTTAAAGAAAATTACAAAACAATCATTCTTACAGAATCAGGCAGAATAGTGCACAAATCTAATATCAGATCATAATTTAGTTTTATCCTTTTTATTCAATACTTTTCATTACTTTCGTTACTTTCTCTATCCCCCATGTTTACTATTTTAAGATTCCTCATATGCGAAACTTTAGCAGATTCAAATTTTGGATTTTAATGGATCACCCGCTGTACTCATAAATCTTGGACAGGCCAAGATACGAGAAAGAAGCTTTAGATTAATTCGCACAATTGACCTGACCACAATCCAAAATTCATTAAAGGAAATTAATTTCGTACTAGAAGAAGAAGAAACAAAATCTCATTTTTATATCCCTATTTGGAACATGAACTTTTACAAATTCAGGATCTGTTAGATGAATACGAAGTACACCAGAAACAGAAAAGAGCTATCAATGCTGTTGGAAGCTTATGGAAATGGATAGCTGGAACTCCTGATCATAAGGACTTTGTGATGATTAAAAGCAAATTACATGATGTTTTGGAAAAACCAACTCACAAGTAATCATAAACAAGGTGTTTAGCGACCAAATTAGTAATATAACACAAGTCACAAATTCAATCATAGAAAATATTAGGTCACGTAATGGATTTAGCGATCAAAACGCTGAAAGAATTCGATATAAATTAAAATTATTAGAGGAAGAAGTTATCAATATCAACTACGCGGTCCATTGGGCTAAAGCAGGGGTTATAAATTCTGTATTGCTACCAAAAACTGAAATAGCAATACTTACAAAAGTATTGAATCAAGACAATTTTCCTTATACTACACCCGAAGACGCTCTAAATTATAGTAATATAAAAATTATTTGTAATGGTACTTATTTATTTTATCTTGTTGAAATTCCTTTAACGAAATATGAAATATTTGATAATTTAGCTTTAAGATTAATAAAAAATAATAATACAATAGTAAAAACAGATTTTAACTATATTTTAGTAAATAAAAACCAAGTATATGGAATTTTAAAAGATTGTAAGAGCACAAGCTCAATTTTATTATGTAATAAAGAAAATATTGTAAACATATCCAATTCTACTTGCATTCCGAATATTTTAAAAGGGAAACGTTCAACATGTAATATCACGAATGGACATCATATACCGAATATAGAAAAAATCACCGACGGAATAATCCTGTTGAATCAGTTTAAAGGCACAATCAGCACAAATGGTGAACCGAAAACAATCAAAGGGACACATTTAATAATTTTTAAAAATTCAACGGTTTCAATAAATAATACAACCTTCATATCACGCGAACTAACAGCAACTAAAGTATTACCGCCTTTACTCCAGCCAAAAATGATAAAAGAAGAGTTTCACGAACATCTATCATTAGAAATGTTGAAGGACGTTCATATCAACAACACGCAGGAAATTAAAATTTTAAAAAAGCAGAGATTCGAAGACAAAATTATTAGTTTATTAAGTATTGCACCAAGCACAGTCACAGTTATAATAATAATAATATTTCTTATAACAATAAATTTAAAGAAGAAAAGGAACAAATTAATCATCAATAATCAACATCCCATAAAAGAAGATAGACAAGTTGATTCAAGTAAACCCAAGGAACAAGATGAAGTAGATCCTAATTATTCAGTTAAAAAAACTACGAGCAACCATCATCCAATCGCACTACAAAGAACACCTTACAAGTTACCGTTTCCTCGACAGTGATCGAATGAGGCGATTCGATTTTTAAGAGGGGAAGAGTTAATAACATTTATTGTCCAGGTCAAATTCCACTTTCAAAAGTTAACGCACCTAATTATTTCGCAACAACTTGTCACATCAGCAAAATATAACAGTTGGGAAATATTAAAATCATATTTTCCCACATCGGCAAATCACGTTGTAATAACATGTGAATGCAAGTAAGAATATTTGGATAATCAAAAACTTAATTATTTTATGGTAATTCTAATTTGATAGTCAATAAAGAAAGACGGTTTAATTTTAAATTAATTAATCTTTTTATTTAATAAAACATTTTCAGATAACAAAATTTACAAAAAATTTTAAATTAAAATTTATTTTTTTATCGATCCCGGAGTAGCAAATTCTTAACTTATATAAGCATGAAGAATGGCTATCTTCATGTTTGGGATGCAACTTCAATATGAAGATGAAGATACATGAAGAAATTGAAATTTAAAAATAATGAAAATATGAAACTAACTGTAGACAGAAATAAAAATGAAAAGAATTATAAAAATAAAAAGAGTTATAAAAATAAACATGAAAAGAATTATAAAAATAAAAATGAAAATAAATATAAAGATAAAAATGAAAATAAAATTAAAATTATAGCATCAAAAAATGAAATAATTGCTGAATATAGCGAAAAATCATTATCAGAGATAAAATTGATTCAGAGTAAGCTATTATTCAAAACAATCAATTTAAACATAAAAGATTTAGCCTTGGCAAATTAATGAAGAAATATTTAAAATCTATCGGATATCCGAGAATTTAATAAAATATTTAATGAGCTGTAAAACAATTCTGAAAATAAAGATTGTTTAAAAATTATAAATAAAGAAGAAATGCGCAAATTAATTAAAGAAAATCGCGATTCATTATATGGTGGACACTGTGGCATAAGTATCATCAGTAAATTAAAACAAAAATATGTATGGAAAAATGTGAACAAAATGGTTAAAAATTATATAAATAATTGCGAAATATGTAATAAACTAAAAATATCTAAGTATAGAAAAGAAAATTATATAATTACAGACACATCCACAACAACCTTTGAAACTATTACAATAGATATAGTTGATCTATTAAGACCATCAAAGTACATTCTTATTTCACAATGTGATTAACTAAATATGTCGAAGCTTATTCTTTAGAAACAAAAGATGCAGTAACCGTTGCAAAAACAATTGTCGAGAAATTTATATTAAAATACAGATGTTTCAAAAAATTGAAAACTGATAAAGGTACAGAATTTACAAATGAACTATTCAAAAACATTTGCCCAATTTTTAAAAATTGAGAAAGTAATATCCACACCTTATCATGATGAAACATTACGTTCTATCGAACGTAATCATTAAATGAGTAATCAGTATTACGTAATCAGTATTAAATGACTACTTGATGAGTTTAGTATCACAAGACAGTTGGGACGAATATTTAACCTATTATACGTATTATTATAACTCAACACCACATTCTACGACAAAATACTTTTCGAATTGGTTAATGCAAAATTAGTTCTTTTTCATGTGAAATATTTAAAAATAAAGATATTATTTATAACATAGATGATTATTTAAAATTTTTAAAAATAAAATTAAAACATGCTCAAGAAAGAGCTAAGAATTATCTAATTATAGATACACAAAACAAAAGATTAAATAACAATAATATAAATATTTCAAATTTTAAAATTAATGACTTTGTATATATGAAAAATAATAATAAAAGAAACTTACATTTCCGTTTAAAGGACTATTTAAAATTATCTCACAAAAAGGTCCAAATAGTACAATAATTGTAAACAATAAAGAATTACAAGTATATAACAATAATTTAATTAAATCTAGAAGAAAAATTATAGAATAAAATATATAAATTTTTAAAATAAGCTAAGAATATTTTTTTGATATATGTATATAAAAATTTATCATTAAGATTTAAAAATATTTTATACTTTGATAAATAAGTGAGTATGACAGTAAATTTAAGATAAATTAGTTTAAATTTTAAGCTAATATTATTTTTTTCTTTGGGGAGAGGATCTAATATATCTTGACTTGTTCACAAATTGATTTTCATAACAATTAATTAATTTAAATTTTTTTTGTTCTTTCTTTCTAACATCTCCTAGTTGTAAACAAAGCAAAAACAATATCCTTCTCACTACATCCCGTTGATAGATGTTAGTGTTCCAAATTCTTCTTTTCTCAATAATCAATACCACCATAACTTAAACTGTAATTTTAATTTGTAATTTCTGGTGGTATTTAACTACTTATGTAAATTTACTTTTACTTTATCATAAAAGATCTTGAGAAGAGTTTAATATTATTATGAATTTTACTATTATTTATAATAGTGTGTGTAAGTATTAACATGATTAATCAATAACTTTTATTTGGAATATGCTCTTTTTTTCTTTTTTTTTTGTATTGCACGTAAGGTTTGCTTTGGGCGTGTTTTTGGTTGTAACTGCGTTCAATAAGGTCATTTTACATTGTATGCTAAAAACTGTTGAACGTTTTATAAATCATTTGCACATTCAAGGCAAACAAGGCAATGCCGTCGCTTGACATTTAAATTCTAGCAAACCAGAAATTCTTGCCCTATGTGAAACTCAAGTTAACTGCCAGAATGACAATTTTAATATTACTGGCTACACACTCGTTTCACATTTCGTGTCTAAAAGAGATATCGCCATCTATATTAAAAATCAAACAGCTTTCAACACTCTTAATAAATTCAAATATTCTAGCACAACCTTCCGCTATGTTTGGGTAAAAATCTTTGTTGGAAAGCAGGTCATAGATTTCTGTTTCTTATACAGATCACGCAACTCAAGTGAAGAGGAAACTGTTGTGGAAATTGAAAATCTCTCAAACCAGATCAATGAAATTTTGGATTTATCTTCAGGAACTCAAATTATTCTGTCGGGTGATTTCAATAATAGAGACTGGCTTCACTTTTCTAGTAACACTTCTCTGAGTCAAAACTCAATTGGGAAACAAGTTGAACTGGTTAAAACCATGGTTTGGTTAAAACAAGTTTCCGGGTAGGCCCAATCACCAATCAAAGGACTCCTCCCAGAAAATTAGTATGGCGCTACAGCCATGCGAACTGGGATGGTCTTAACAGCTTTTTCAGATCCTTTGATTGGTGATTGTGCTTCCGCGATAAGAATGTTGACTTTGCTGCAAATGCTATTTGTGAAACAATTTTACTTGGATTGAGGTTATTTATTCCTCACTCCATGAGAATTATTAAACGGAAGTCCAAATCTTGGTTCAATCGAATTTGCAGTGAAGATATTTTTAAAAAGGAGGAGGTTTTTAAACTGTACTAAAATAATAGGTCGAAGGCTATCAGGGCAAACTATATAGTGGTTCGAAACAGGTGCAAGAGAGTTATCAACAGGCAAAAATTCATATTCAACCTAAAGTTGAAACGGAAACTTATCCACATGCCTAAGAATAGCAAATCCTTTTGGTCATTTTCAAAAAGTTTAAAAGAGGACGCTAGTGGGTCTTCTTTTCCTCCGCTTTTTGATATTAATAACATGATTGTGTTAGAAGAGAAAGTGAACTTGTTTGGCAAGCAGTTCTCTTTCAACTCGACACTGCCTCAGTCAACTGTAAAGCCACGAACTGTTCCTGAAGTTGACTACTCCTTCGGTAAAATATACTTTAGGACGAGAGCAGTGATGAATATATTGATGAAAATCTTGATGCAAAAAAATCAGTCCGTCCAGATGGTATCACTACCATAGTTCTTAAAAATACCTATTCAAGTATTTCAAAACCTTTACGCAACCTTTTTTATCTTTCCTTTTGTTCGGATATTCACCCTACCCAATGGAACGTTCCGCAAGTTTTCCCAATTCGAAAAAAAGCTAATAAAAGCCATCCCTCTAACTACAGTCCTATTGCTATACCCTCGGTTCTTTCCAAAGTAATGGAGAAAATAGTAGATCAGACGCTTTTGAAATATCTGGATCGTAAGGGTTTGCTTCATAATCGACAATACGGGTTCAGAGCCCGTCGTTCAACCGATGATCTCATGACTTACCTTTGCGAAAAGTTGAATATCAAACTTCACCATTCTGGTGAGTCTAATGTAGTGGCTCTGGATATTTCTAAAGCGTTCGACCGAGTCTGGCATGATGCTTTATTAGCAAAATACAAAGCGTTAGGAGTAGGTAGAGTCTTTTAAAAATGGATTGGAGATTTAATATCGAATCGCATGATTCGGGTACTTGTCGATGGTTATTCATCTGACAATTTTATAATTAATGCTGGTGTCCCTCAGGGATCGGTTTTGTCTTCTTAATATTTATCAATGACCTACTTTCGATTACCTCCAATCCAATCCATAGTTTCGCAGAAGACAGCACCCTTGTAGCTTCCTATGAATTTCATAGCCGTTGTGGTATTAATCACCAAATTAATAGAACAGCAAGAAACTTCACTATCAGAGAGATAAATAATGATTTAGCGAAAATGCAGAAATGGGGTCAACATCAATGGAGTCAAATCAAATCAAGAAATGGAGTCAAATCAACACCAACAAAACGCAATGCTGTTTAATCTCGCGTAAAGTAGCTACTATTACACCCAACCTGACCATCATTTTTCAGGATGAAGCTTTATAGCACTCAACAGATTTAAACATTCTGGGCATCGAGTTATATCGGAAATTGACTTGGTCAAATCTTTTTTTTGGTATAGCTAAAGATGCTGCTAAATATCTAGGTTTCTTGTACCACTGTAAAGCTTACTTTTCTCCCTCCGATCTTCTCAACATCTATAAAATGTACATTAGACCGAAAATAGAGTATAACGCACATATTTGGGCTGGAGCTCCCCAAACAGCGCTGGGTTATCTCGACAAAGTGCAAAACAGAGTGTAGCCACCTCATATTCATAATGTGTATCGTCACTGATAAACATTGTAGCCATCTCATATTCATAATGTGTATCGTCTCTTAAATTCTATAACAGTACTTTCTCTTAAATTCTGTTTATAATATATAATAAGATTTTTCTTACCTAAATGTTATATACAAACATTATACAATAAATTATACTATAAGTATAAGACCTAGAATAGTTAGTTTTAAGTTAGTCTTAAGAAGTTAAGATGTAAAACTACAAACATTAATTTAATAGAATCACTATATTACAAGTAAATACGTACAACAGTCAACAATATTTTATTATCAACATTTACCAGCAACATCACTATATTACAAGTAAATAAATACAACAGTCAACAATATAACATTACCAAGAGTTATTAACAACATAATTGTATATAAACATATAATTTAATATTTATATTGGTATCAAATATGATTAACCAAAAAAATCAAATAAAAGAAAAAATTTTTTTTTATTATATACTTTTCATTTCTATAATTACATAGGATTATAATATTATCTTTTAAATTTTGTTTTATTTATTTTCTCTTATATACTTTATATTATTGTTTTAGGAATACAATAAAATATCGTATGTACCTATATACAAACAGAAACAAATAAGCAGACAACATTTGAAAAGAAATACTTTTACATAACTACGTACATTTTGATTTTTTTTTTTGCTAAGTATATATCTATTTTTTTTTTTAATTTTTTCTGATATTGATAATTAAAATAAATAAAAGATTAAAATAAATAAAATAAATAAAAATTTTGATAAATAAAATAAAACAAAAATATAATAAATTTAATATAGCAAATTTTAAATAAAATTACTTGAAAGTTATTTAAAAACATTTTTTTTTTTTTGTTGCTTATATTCTTCATATTACATCGTATGGTTGGTTGGTTTGTGAATACACCACTAGACATAAAATACAATACATATTTTGATTTTTTTTTTGTTTTTTTCCTCCATCTGTTTTCAATTTCAAAATAAATTTCATAAAAAATTTAAATATATTTCGCTTAACAATAATAAACTAATATAAAATACAATTTGATCATAAATAAATAATATCTAGTAATCTATAATTCTTGACTAATTAAGTTTGATTTAAATAATTTTTTTTTTTATTATTTTACTTACTTATAATTAAATAATGAATAAATTTATAGTAAATTATCAATTAACATAAAATTTTTTTTTTTAATTTTTTTTTACACTTTACTTAGCTTACACTTTCTTTGGGTGCAAAATTTTAGTGTAATAAATAATTAACAATAATAGTTACATTTTCATAGCTTACATTTTCTTTTGGTACAAAATTTTAGTATAATAATTAATTTAACAATAATTAACTTTGTTTAAAATGAAACGCAGAGTAGATCTGAAATCTTCTGCTTCAGATAACGAAGCACCTGACACAGAAAATAGCACTCCAGAACCCGAGAACATTGATGACAATGAGGAAAAATGGTCTGATTCATTAATGTTTCCACAAGTTTCAAATGTTAAGATCCCTCCCTTCTTGAACAACCGTTCTGAAGGGAGGGACTGAAATGAACAACCGTTCTGAGGGACTGAAATTTAACGGTTTCTAATACTAAATACGACTATTTGGTTTCGGCACTATCTCCAGAAACCATGGAAGTTGTTGCTGATATGGTTTTAGATCCTCCAAAAGAAAATCGGTACGAACAATTAAAAAAATTATTAGTAGACAGGAACACAAATTCCGAAGAACATCGATTAGATACTCTATTACACATGTTCTAATTAGGAGATTCTAAGCCATCGGAACTATTGAGACGGATGGAATCACTGGTTACTAGTAATAGCCTTATAAATAAAAGTTTACTTAAAAAACTATGGCTTAACAAAATGCCACAATACGTGCAAACCTGTCTAGTCACTATGGAAACTTCTCATACTCATGAAGATTTACTTAGCATAGCTGATAAAATTTGTGATACTTCAAAGGTTCACTCCGCCAAAGTAGCAACAGTGATGGATTGTTTAAAAAGGCTGGAGAAACGATTACAGAATTTAGAAATTAGTAATCGTTCCAGGGTAAAAAGTCGGTCGACCATCCGTTCTCATTCTCCAAAACGTACTGAGTCTGCGCAAAAAGCTTTTTCTAAAATGAATTCTAAAACCTGTTGATACCACAAAAAGTACGGTAAACAGGCTAAGAAATATGTATTTCCTTGTGATAAAAACATTTCAAAACAGTCAAAAAACGACAAAGTTAAATTAAAAAAAATAATTTTTTTTTTTTAAATATAAAATAAAATGAACTATTTGCTATTATTAATTTTCGTTAAAATAAGATAAAAATTTTTTTTTTTAATATAAAATAATTTGAATTCAAATCACTTTTATTTACTTAGATTATTTTATTTTATTTTATTATAAATACCAAGCAAGGTATGTACATATTATATGAATGCAATAATTTTTTTTTTTCTTTTTTAAGAATGATATAATACACAAAAAAAAGAAAACAAAAACATGAAATATGATTACAGGGCGCTTAACTTAACTTAAAAAAAAATTTTTAAAATTAAATTATTACTTTTCAATTTTTACTTTTTTCTTTTTTAACATTGACATTAAATACAAAACAGTACTTAAATTCGTAATAAAACTTTAATTTTTACAATATAACATAATACTTTAATAATTTTAATACAAAAATTGATGACTTAAACAAAATGCACTTTAAAAATTTAAATATATAATTATGAGTTAGAATGACTTAAAAAAAGTTGTGTAAGGTTCATTTCTTCCGTATTCTGTTCTATGAGTTTGTTCAACTAAGAATCTCGTGTATCTTGTTTGCCTTACCCCATCATTTACGATAAAATTGTTTTTCAAATATTCAATGTGAATATTGTTATAAAGAACATCGTAGGTGAAGCAAGATGAAGAAATTTTCCTTCGAGATGATAAGGTTAGCATGTTAAAGATTTAAGTCTTATATTGTAACTCGGAAGATTAGCATAGTCGGAAGATTAAACTGAATTCTTAAAGCAAATAAGAGAAATTATTTTTGAACTGATTCAATTCTATCAGAATTTATTTGAAAAACTGGACCCCAAATAATGTTACCATATTCTAGAATAGATCATATTAGGGAACAGTAGAGAGTTTTTGTCACTGCTATATTGCTAAATTCTTTCGCTCTTCTTTTAATAAATCCCAACATTTTATTTGCTTTAGAGATCATGAAGTCATAGTGTAAGTTAAAGCTAAGTTTATTGTCGAGTATAATACTAAGATCAGTAAGACTGTATACCCGTTCAAGGGTTAAATTTTGAATTGTATAGTCGTTAAGGATAGAAAATCGTTTATGAGTGAAACTTATGGATTTACATTTCTGTACATTTAATTCCAAATTGTTCAATGAGCACCATTCTTCTAAATTATTGAGTTTTGACTACAGTAACTTTATATCAGAACTATCTTTAATGACTTGATATACTTTTATGTCGTCTGCAAACGCAATGTACGGAATATCACCTAATTTGTCAGATAAGTCAGAAATAAACATATTAAACAAGAGTGGACCTAAATGACTACCTTGCGGTACTCCTGAAGTGACATCGATAGTTTTCGATAATATACCTTGGAATTTAACATTTTGAGTTCTTCCAGTAAGATAAGAATGGAGCCATAAAAGAAAAGAACCAGATATATCAAACGTGGCAAGTTTTTTTAACAAAATGATACAATCAATACGATCAAAAGGCTTTGCTGAAATCTGTTTAAATTGCATCAACTTGGTACGCTTTTTCCATTTGATTCAAAATTTCAGATGTGTATATCATAAGGTTCGTAGTAGTAGAACAGCCTTTTCTAAAACCATGCTGTTGTTCATTAAGTTTTGTATCGATAATTGGCATAATTTTATCGACAAGAATTTTTTCGAACATTTTAGGTATAGTCGATAAAATAGCTATACCACGGTAGTTTTCCACAGATGCTTTATCACCTTTTTTATGAATATGAGTCAAAAAGGAGGATTTCCATACATCTGGAAAAATCACTGTCGATAATGACAAATTAAAAATAGTATGCAGCTGGTGAATAAGATATTGAACACAATTATACAAAAAGTTCGGTGTGATTAAGTCAGGACCAGCGCCGTTTTTAGTGTCAAGGTTCTTTAATGCTTCAAAAGTGTCATTGTCAGAAAGATGCAAGTCGGAAATTAATGAATTAGGACTATTTATTGAATTGAAATTTATATAATCCGTATTAGCGAAGAGTTCTTGTGGCCGATAAACTTTTTGAAAATTATCAGCAAAGAAATTACAGATATCTCTTGGACAAGAGGAAAAAGTATTGTCAATTGACATAGAATTTGGATAACCAAAGGTTTTACGTTTAGTGTTAACGAAGTCAAAAATATTTTTGGGATCTGTAATTAATCTATTACCGATATTAGTAACATAATTGTCATATGCTGAATTTGCTTTAAGCTTAAAATCAATATTTTTGTAAGTATTCAGCAAGTTAATGTTAGTATTATTTGTATTTTTTATTCTTTTGAAGAGTTTATTGCGTTGGTTACGCAATGTCCTGAGATCTCTATTTAACCAAGGTTCATCTTTATTATCTTTTTTGTATCTTTTATCGTAATCTTTATCTTTTTTATTTAATTTTATCTTTTTTTCGTAATTTTGGCACAAATGAATTAATTATTTCAAAAATTTTTAAATAGAAAATAGCGATAGATGAGTTAATATCCTGTTGTGATAACAGGTCGGGCCAATTAATAACTGACAAAGCATAATTTATACTTTGGTAGTCAGGGTTTTGAAAATCTTATACAATTGTATTATTGTATGATTTGGAAAAGTTTATATCAATTTGGAAAAGATAACCACGGTCGCGTCTGTAAACAGACCAATTACTGTCCAATATTTTTTAGTTTTTAAAAGAGTTATTTAAACATGTTTCAGTGATAGCTAGTACACTAAAATTACATGATTTTGCATCAATTTATAATTGTTTAAGTTAACTTCTCATACCACTGCAGTTGTGGTACAAAATTTTAAGATTATTGATATTAAGTTTGTTAATGTCAACTGTCAAAGTATAAAGACGCGCTATTTTTCTTTGCTCTAAATGCTTATTTTTATTTTTTTAATTTTAATTTTTAAAATTTATATTTTTTAAAAAATAATTTGTAAAGAAATGGCGAAAATATGTACCACCTGTGCACGAAATATTACTGGAAATTCCAAAGAAGTTCAGTGTAGTGGAAAATGTCACAGATTTTTCCACACTAAGTGTGCATCAGTGTCGAAGGAACTGTTTGAAGCCATTAAATCAGTAAGTGCAACATGGAAATGCTATAAGTGTCCTCCTACTGGTAATAATATTTTAATAATTGAAGATAATGATGATGAAGATACCGATTCATCTCCAAAAAACAATTTTCCAACTTACCAGAAATTGATATAAATGGATCCACTTTGCAAAATCTAGCTTTGTATATGAAAACGCTGGTTACTGTAGTACTTGAGATTCAAAAATCCCAAAATTACTTCTCAGCACAAATGGATGCTACACAAAATCAATTAAAAGACTTTGTAAAGTATAATAAACAAGTGCTGGAAGAAAATAAAAAGCTAAAAGAGGAAACAAAGCTCATTGAGGATAGAACAATTGAACTGGGAAGCATCTTAAATAAATTGCAATACCAATTAGATGAAAGTGAACAGAAAAAAGTAACAACAATATAGTACTTTCTGGTGTACCTTCAAATATCGAGAATCCAGTGGATACTGTACACACGATATTTAACAAAATCCAAGCTAGCCCAGATACTTTTAGAACATCATAAAAGTATCTTGTTTTAAAAAAGTATTCCAAAAATAATAAAAATGGAGAAAATGCTCTATACTTGATCGAGTTGAAATCTAATAAAGATAAAGATGAAGTTATGGTGAAGAAATCCAGCTACAAAAATCTTTTCACAGTGGGTGTAGGCCTGGAGAAACACGGAAACAAAGAAAAATTTTTTCGACACCATCTTACTTCCCTGCAATCCAAATTATACTATGAGGCTAAGCAGCTTAAAATATCAGAAAATTTTAAATTCCTGTGGATCAAAAATAATAAAATCTTCATGCGGAAAACGGACAACTCCAAGGTATTTAGAATTGAAAATTTAGGCGATATCAGTTTTATTAAAACAAAACACTGCAAATAACTGCAATGTACTACATAAAATAACCATTTCAAAACTTTTTACATTTTAAAAAAAAAAAACTTTTATTTTATTTATATTATTATATTGTGTCTAAAATTATTTATAAATTTACACTTTTTAATATTTTAACATTTCTAACTTTTAACATAACCTATAACACTGCTTTTGAAAATTTTTACATTCATAAATCAAATTTAATTTTTTTTTTCTCATTTAATCCTGAACATCAACAACAACAATTAATACAAAGTACTATGTTCAAAACTTTTTTTATTTTTTAAAATCTATACTTTAATTCTATAATTACAATTTTTCTTTTTCTAAAACAAATTTACAATAATACACTTTTTTTAATATTCTTTATAATAATTCCAATAAATATAAATATTTTCATTCTTCGATTAAGTTCAATATTAACTTTATCTATATTATACAATTTGGTAGTGATTTATATAATGATTTTAATCACTGATAAGTTACATATTAAATTCTTTTTCAATCTAACTTTTAACATAACCTGTAACATTGTGTAGTATAGGCTAGGCCGATTCTAGACCAGGAAGTGACGTCAGAGATAAGAGATGTAGAGAAAAGATAAGAGGTATGACTCAGCAATGAGTCATAGCAGGAAGTGACGTCACATCCTGTTTTGATAAGAGATATTGAGTCATCAAAAACAGGTTTTTAAAATTTTGAATAACAGACACCCATATATTTTTTAAGAACAATATTTTAATGTTTTAATTTTGTTTGATTGCCTTGAAAAATAGTAAAATAATTTTTTGTTTTACAGTTTCATATTGTATGATAAGAAATTTGTTTTAGAATATATTAAGTGTGTTTGTATTTTAACAAAAAAAAGTTGCGGTTTTAATTTTTCATGTTGATATGAGGAATAGAACTATTCAAATTTTTGTGTGACGTCAGGGGATTCCATACATTTGAGATTGAATATGAATAAATAACATATAAATTTTTTTATCTGTATTAATAGTATAAAATATTTTGTTAATTTTTCTGTGGTTTCTTGAAGTTGAAATTCTGAAAAAAGAACAAATAAGAAATTTGGTTTCCAGTTTTATATGTTCTAACAAATATTAGATAATTTTAAAGTAAAAACTAATATTGCAACCTTTTCTTACGAGTCAAAGTTAAAATTGTTGAAATTGCGGTTTTGTCTGTTTCATAAAGATTGATATAATATTATAAGGAAAAAAAAAAAATAAAAGTATTTATATTCCAGATAATTAAAATGATTTGAAGTTGATATGAAGAATGGAACTATTCAAATTTTTGTGTGACGTCAGGGAATTCCGCACATTTTAATTGAGATTGAATATGAATAAATAACATATAAATTTTCATATCCGTATTAATAGTATAAAACATTTTGTTAATTTTTCTATGGTTTCTTGAAGTTGAAATTCTGAAAAGAAAAAGAACAAATAAGAAATTTGGTTTCCAGTTTTATATGTTCTAACAAATATTAGATAATTTTAAAGTAAAAACTAATATTGCAAGCTTTTCTTACGAATTAAAATTAAAATTATGGAAATTGCGGTTTTGTTTGTTTGATAAAGATTTATATATTATTATAAGGAAAAAAAAAAGTATTTATATTCCAGATAATTAAAATGAATTGAAGTTACAAAGTTATGGTAATGTATGATGTAAAAATATTTGATAAAATTAATATAATTTAGATAAAAAATTTGTATAAAAGAGCTAAACAAGCTTACTTATTAATTACTTAATGTACTTATTAATTAATTCAATTTAAAATTTGCAAGGAAGAAGATCAAAAATGGAAAACACAATAGAAATTTTGGATGATGTAATGATTGTTACACCATCAACATCAGCATCAACATCATCTATGTCAACATGTAATCATAGACAAAAACAACAACAACAACCATAACAACAACCACAACCGCAACTACATTATAATGAAATAAATCAACAATCACTAAAAAGAAGATATGATGGTAGCAGTGTGAGTGTGAGCAATGTATTAAGTAAGTTCAACGATGCAGCATCATCTCTTGGAGTCAACCATTACAAACAAAAAAAAACTCTTAACAACAGATGAAATTATTAAGAATAGATATTATTCTATTGAAAAAATAAGATTTTGTCAGACGAGATATGGTAAGAGAATCTTATTGGATTTTCATAATACAAGTTTTTTCTTGCCTGCAAGTATGGTAGACATACTAACACAGGAAGAAATAAATATTTTAAATAAAGAGAGTAATATTTACCTATATGTGGGCAATAAATATTCTATTGTTCAAAAGGATATTTATTCTCAAGAATATTTAGCAATAAATCAATAAAATATTATATTTAAAAATTTTAAAAATAAAAATAAAGTAAAAATAAAGAATAAAAAATTAAATTAATTTGTTGTTATTTCAAGCTTAGGTGTTATTTTTCAGCATTTCTTTTTCAGATTTACTTTTCAGCATTTCTTTTTCAGATTTACTTTTACAGAAACTTAATCACTATATTTTCAACTTTATCTTTCTTTAGGAATTTCATTTTACTTTCCTCCATAAAAAATTGAAATTTTGATAATGCAAATAAAAATTATATTAGAGTGGATAATACAAACAAATAATTTTAATTTTCTGGATATTCTATAGCGGAATAAAAACTAAAATTTAGTTCATAAAAAAGCTTCACCATGTCAGCTCGCGCAAAACAAATTTTAAATAATCATATTTCATTATTTAAAAAATTTCAAAAAAGTAAAAACATTAAACAAATTAAATCATATATAGTTGAAGTGTTAAAAGATTTAATCACACTAGAAAATCTTTTAATTGAAAATTCAAAAGCTTCAAATGGTGGTAAATTACCTATATCCACCTGTATAGCTGATTTGATATCATTTAAGGGGCAATTAAAAATAAAGGTGTTAAGAAAAGAAGAAAATTCAGACATTAGTGAAGAAGCTTTAAAATGGAAAAATTTAAAATCAGCGTTTAAAAATCGGATTCAATCTGGCATTATTACCAATATTGATGATACAGATCCGAAAATATTTTTAGAAAAATGTAAAGCTATTGTAAAACAAAAAATTAAAGAGTTTTTAATACAACAATCAAGTTTAAAAATAAATATGGTTTTTTGCTGTGAATTTGTTTTACTAAAACCTAATCAAATTGAACCTGATTATGATTTAAAATATCTTGGAACTGAAAATGTATTGGTTATGTTGTCAGATTCTACAGCTGATTGGTACAATACTTTGGAAGAACAAATTCTTTCTAAATTTGATGAATTTCAGGAAAAGGGTAGTATATGGGCTTTGTCTTCAATAATAAATTTAACCATAAATATAAATAAATATTCAATATTTTTATCACCATCATCATAATATAGATTTACCAAAGTCAATTAAGAAAAAAAAAAGCATGCATTAATATAAAAATGTTGATAATGCATGCTTTGCTTGGTCGATAATGGCATATTTATATCCAAATACCACTCATTCAGATCGTACAAGAAGCTATCCGCATTATTTACAGTTTTTAAAATTCGATGCAATTGATTTTCCTGTATCAATTCAGAATATATCAAAATTTGAGAAGCAAAATGTAATTTCAGTTAATGTATTTGTATTGGAATTGTTACAAAAAAATAAATTTAAAGTTATTGTTCTTCGTTTGACAAAATCAAAAAAGGAAAAACATATGAATCTATTAATGATTCAAAATGAATATTATAAAGAAAAAAATGTTTATAATGCATTCAATGATAATGAGATGATGAAATCAAATATCACTATGTTTTAATAAAAAATATGTCAAGACTCTTGTCACAAGATGTTAGTAAACATGGTCATCAGAAAATTTTCTGTGATCGATGCTTACAATATTTCACTACAAATAATAAATTGATGGAGCATACGAAAATTTGTGAAAATATGAATGAATGTGCAATTCGACTACCTTCAAAAGATAATAACATAATGAAATTTAAAAATTTTAAAAATAAAATAGTGAACCCTTGTGAACCCTTATCTGCATACACCAGATATGGAGTGTTTATTAAAAAAATTAGATGAAGGGAATAAATACCAAGAGCATATTCCATGTTCCATCGGATATTATGTAAAATCTTCTTACATTGAAAAGACTGAATATGGATCTTATAGAGGCGAAAATTGTATCGAATGGTTTTTAGATGAATTGAAATTATTATCAATTTTAGTAGAAACCGATCTAAAAAGTTCAGGAAATTTGAAACCACTAACATCAGAGCAAATTAAAAATTATAACGAAGCTGAAAAATGTTTTATATGTGAGGAAAATTTTGACGCTAAAGACATAAGATGCAGAGATCATTGTCATCTGACAGGAGAGTACCGAGGTGCTACACATCAAAAATGTAATATAGAATATCAAAATTCATTTACTATTCCTGTAATCTTCCATAATTTAAGCGGTTACGATTCACACTTTATTATACTGAAGTTAAATTCACTCATAGAAGGTAAAATTGATTTGCTTCCTATAAATAAGGAAAAATATATATCTTTCACCAAACATATTCAAAATAGTTCAATTAAGTTTAGATTTGTAGAGTCATATAAATTTTTAGGTGTAAGCTTAGATGTATTATCAAAAACTTTAAAAGAATTTCCTATTTTAAAATCGCAATTTAATAGTTTAAGTAATTTTCAAATAGAATTATTAACAAGAAAAAGAGTTTATCCATATGACGATTTTGAAGACAATACTAAATTTTTTGAAACAAAGCTACCTGATAAGAACCAGTTCTATAATAAACTAAATAAATCGGAAATATCTAATGAAGATTATCAACATGCAAAAAGGGTATGGGATGTATTTCATATAAAAAATTTAGGGGAATATTCAGACTTATATTTAAAAACAGATGTGTTATTACTTACAGAAATTTTTGAAAAAATTAGACAAAGTTGCAAAATTACTTATGATTTAGATCCCGCACATTATTTCACATTACCAGGTAATACTTGGTTATTTCACATTACCAGGTTATACTGATTTTATACAAATTTCAAAGAGATATAGTAAAGCTAATAATATATATATGACTGATTACGATGACAATATTCTACATAAGAGCATATCATATTTAGATATTAATAATCAGTATGGATGGGCCATGAGTCAATATTTACCATTAAACAATTTCAAGTGGGTGAATGATATTACAAAATTTGATTGTGATATCATTAAAAATATTGCTAATGACTCTTCAACTGGTTATATATTAGAAGTTGATTTGGAATATCCAACTGAGTTTCATGCCAAACATAAAGATTTAACTTTCTGTCCTGAACATTCATTAACATTATCGAACGAAAAGAAACTTGTTGCAACATTGTACAATAAAACAAACTATGTTTGTCATTATAGAACTTTGAAACAAGCTATAGAACATGGTTTAAAAATAATAAAAATTCATAAAGTTTTAGAATTCGGACAATCTGATTTTCTGAAACCCTATATTGACTTAAATACAAAGCTTCGTAGTTTAGCAACTAGTATTTTTGAAAAAGATATTTTTAAATTAATGAATAATGGAACATTTGGTAAAACCATAGAAAACCTACGGAAACATTTAAATATAAAACTTAAAACATATTGGGAAGGTCGTTATGGTGCAAATTCACTAATTGCATCACCTTATTTTAAGTCTTCAACGGTTTTTAGCAAAAATTTGGTTGCAATTGAATTAAAAAAAGGTGATATATTTTTTAATAAACCCATATATGTGGGAATGGCTATATTAGATATTTCAAAAACTTTAATTTATGAATTTTTTTATGATTATATGAAGAAAAATTTAAAGGAAAATTGTAAACTTCTTTATACTGACACAGATAGTTTAATTCTAGAAATATTAAATGAAAATATCTATGATATTATTAAGAGAGATTGTTATGAACGATTTGATACTAGCGATTATCCAATAAATAATAAATGGGGAATTCCGCTTGTAAATAAAAAGGTAATTGGATTAATGAAAGACGAAATGAATGGTAAGAACGCTACAGAATTTATAGGTATAAGATCTAAAATGTATTCAATTAGAGTAGATGGAAAAGATTGTATAAAGAAGGCTAAAGGAATTAAAAAATCTATTGTACAAAAAGAAATTGTTTTTGATGATTATGCTAGCTAGCTTAAATGAAAACAGAAACAAAAATATTTGTCAAAATATGATAAGATCTAATAAACATATTGTATATAGTATTAGTCAAGAAAAAGTTGCTTTAAATTCGAATGATGATAAAAGATTCTTAATTCAAAATTCAGTTGAAACCTTACTATGGGGTCATTATAGTTTAAGTCATATGTAATTATGTAATGTGTAATTAATTATAAATGATAAATAATAAATATTAAATACTAAATAGTACATTATAATTCTTTTTATTTTTAATCAATTTCTAATTTACAATTATTAATTATTTCTTGATGACGATGATTTTTCCTTTTTTTTTTTTTTTTAGGTACATTTATTTTTTTTGTACTGTTGACTGAAATTTTTTATGATATTGGTTTTTGATTTCTTCAGTCCATTTCTTTGTTGATTCCGATGAAGTGGTCATTAAGTTTTGATAATCTTTTGTAGATTGATTTTTATTCAAGATCTTTTTTATTTTATCCATATTAATTTATTAAATTTATTGATTAAAGCTATCGATTGTGAAGAGTAAAATGAATATGTTGCTGATTATTTCTCTTCTTAAATACTTTTCAATTAGCTAAATCAGCAATTTTAATAAATAAACATTTTCAAAGGCACAAACACCAACATGATTAAAAGAACATCTTTTACAGCAATTAATTTGTTGATTCTTCAATATTTTTAAAATGTAGAATCACGATTATTCAAATCAAAAACATTATTATTTTTCAATATGTTAATAATCCAAGATTTTTTTTCTTCTCCTTTAACATAAACTTTTGTTTGACTCGATATAAAATTTTTTAAAAAATTGATAACATCACAAAAATGTGTTTTGCCGTCAGACCATTGTAAGCCGTGATGATTTTTAGTGAGCCATTTATTTGTGTATTTTACTAGATACTATAGAAATTTACTAGATACAATAGAAATTTTGGATGATGTAATGATTGTTACACCATCAACATCAGCATCAACATCATCTATGTCAACATGTAATCATAGACAAAAACAACAACAACAACCATAACAACAACCACAACCGCAACTACATTATAATGAAATAAATCAACAATCACTAAAAAGAAGATATGATGGTAGCAGTGTGAGTGTGAGCAATGTATTAAGTAAGTTCAACGATGCAGCATCATCTTTTGGAGTCAACCATTACAAACAAAAAAAAACTCTTAACAACAGATGAAATTATTAAGAATAGATATTATTCTATTGAAAAAATAAGATTTTGTCAGACGAGATATGGTAAGAGAATCTTATTGGATTTTCATAATACAAGTTTTTTCTTGCCTGCAAGTATGGTAGACATACTAACACAGGAAGAAATAAATATTTTAAATAAAGAGAGTAATATTTACCTATATGTGGGCAATAAATATTCTATTGTTCAAAAGGATATTTATTCTCAAGAATATTTAGCAATAAATCAATAAAATATTATATTTAAAAATTTTAAAAAGAAAAATAAAGTAAAAATAAAGAATAAAAAATTAAATTAATTTGTTGTTATTTCAAGCTTAGGTGTTATTTTTCAGCATTTCTTTTTCAGATTTACTTTTCAGCATTTCTTTTTCAGATTTACTTTTACAGAAATTTAATCACTATATTTTCAACTTTATCTTTCTTTAGGAATTTCATTTTACTTTCCTCCATAAAAAATTGAAATTTTGATAATGCAAATAAAAATTATATTAGAGTGGATAATACAAACAAATAATTTTAATTTTCTGGATATTCTATAGCGGAATAAAAACTAAAATTTAGTTCATAAAAAAGCTTAACCATGTCAGCTCGCGCAAAACAAATTTTAAATAATCATATTTCATTATTTAAAAAATTTCAAAAAAGTAAAAACATTAAACAAATTAAATCATATATAGTTGAAGTGTTAAAAGAATTAATCACACTAGAAAATCTTTTAATTGAAAATTCAAAAGCTTCAAATGGTGGTAAATTACCTATGTCCACCTGTATAGCTGATTTGATATCATTTAAGGGGCAATTAAAAATAAAGGTGTTAAGAAAAGAAGAAAATTCAGACATTAGTGAAGAAGCTTTAAAATGGAAAAATTTAAAATCAGCGTTTAAAAATCGGATTCAATCTGGCATTATTACCAATATTGATGATACAGATCCGAAAATATTTTTAGAAAAATGTAAAGCTATTGTAAAACAAAAAATTAAAGAGTTTTTAATACAACAATCAAGTTTAAAAATAAATATGGTTTTTTGCTGTGAATTTGTTTTACTAAAACCTAATCAAATTGAACCTGATTATGATTTAAAATATCTTGGAACTGAAAATGTATTGGTTATGTTGTCAGATTCTACAGCTGATTGGTACAATACTTTGGAAGAACAAATTCTTTCTAAATTTGATGAATTTCAGGAAAAGGGTAGTATATGGGCTTTGTCTTCAATAATAAATTTAACCATAAATATAAATAAATATTCAATATTTTTATCACCATCATCATAATATAGATTTACCAAAGTCAATTAAGAAAAAAAAAAGCATGCATTAATATAAAAAATGTTGATAATGCATGCTTTGCTTGGTCGATAATGGCATATTTATATCCAAATACCACTCATTCAGATCGTACAAGAAGCTATCCGCATTATTTACAGTTTTTAAAATTCGATGCAATTGATTTTCCTGTATCAATTCAGAATATATCAAAATTTGAGAAGCAAAATGTAATTTCAGTTAATGTATTTGTATTGGAATTGTTACAAAAAAATAAATTTAAAGTTATTGTTCTTCGTTTGACAAAATCAAAAAAGGAAAAACATATGAATCTATTAATGATTCAAAATGAATATTATAAAGAAAAAAATGTTTATAATGCATTCAATGATAATGAGATGATGAAATCAAATATCACTATGTTTTAATAAAAAATATGTCAAGACTCTTGTCACAAGATGTTAGTAAACATGGTCATTAGAAAATTTTCTGTGATCGATGCTTACAGTATTTCACTACAAATAATAAATTGATGGAGCGAAAATATGAATGAATGTGCAATTCGACTACCTTCAAAAGATAATAACATAATGAAATTTAAAAATTTTAAAAATAAAATAGTGAACCCTTGTGAACCCTTATCTGCATACACCAGATATGGAGTGTTTATTAAAAAAATTAGATGAAGGGAATAAATACCAAGAGCATATTCCATGTTCCATCGGATATTATGTAAAATCTTCTTACATTGAAAAGACTGAATATGGATCTTATAGAGGCGAAAATTGTATCGAATGGTTTTTAGATGAATTGAAATTATTATCAATTTTAGTAGAAACCGATCTAAAAAGTTCAGGAAATTTGAAACCACTAACATCAGAGCAAATTAAAAATTATAACGAAGCTGAAAAATGTTTTATATGTGAGGAAAATTTTGACGCTAAAGACATAAGATGCAGAGATCATTGTCATCTGACAGGAGAGTACCGAGGTGCTACACATCAAAAATGTAATATAGAATATCAAAATTAATTTACTATTCCTGTAATCTTCCATAATTTAAGCGGTTACGATTCACACTTTATTATACTGAAGTTAAATTCACTCATAGAAGGTAAAATTGATTTGCTTCCTATAAATAAGGAAAAATATATATCTTTCACCAAACATATTCAAAATAGTTCAATTAAGTTTAGATTTGTAGAGTCATATAAATTTTTAGGTGTAAGCTTAGATGTATTATCAAAAACTTTAAAAGAATTTCCTATTTTAAAATCGCAATTTAATAGTTTAAGTAATTTTCAAATAGAATTATTAACAAGAAAAAGAGTTTATCCATATGACTATTTTGAAGACAATACTAAATTTTTTGAAACAAAGCTACCTGATAAGAACCAGTTCTATAATAAACTAAATAAATCGGAAATATCTAATGAAGATTATCAACATGCAAAAAGGGTATGGGATGTATTTCATATAAAAAATTTAGGGGAATATTCAGACTTATATTTAAAAACAGATGTGTTATTACTTACAGAAATTTTTGAAAAAATTAGACAAAGTTGCAAAATTACTTATGATTTAGATCCCGCACATTATTTCACATTACCAGGTAATACTTGGTTATTTCACATTACCAGGTTATACTGATTTTATACAAATTTCAAAGAGATATAGTAAAGCTAATAATATATATATGACTGATTACGATGACAATATTCTACATAAGAGCATATCATATTTAGATATTAATAATCAGTATGGATGGGCTATGAGTCAATATTTACCATTAAACAATTTCAAGTGGGTGAATGATATTACAAAATTTGATTGTGATATCATTAAAAATATTGCTAATGACTCTTCAACTGGTTATATATTAGAAGTTGATTTGGAATATCCAACTGAGTTTCATGCCAAACATAAAGATTTAACTTTCTGTCCTGAACATTCATTAACATTATCGAACGAAAAGAAACTTGTTGCAACATTGTACAATAAAACAAACTATGTTTGTCATTATAGAACTTTGAAACAAGCTATAGAACATGGTTTAAAAATAATAAAAATTCATAAAGTTTTAGAATTCGGACAATCTGATTTTCTGAAACCCTATATTGACTTAAATACAAAGCTTCGTAGTTTAGCAACTAGTAATTTTGAAAAAGATATTTTTAAATTAATGAATAATGGAACATTTGGTAAAACCATAGAAAACCTACGGAAACATTTAAATATAAAACTTAAAACATATTGGGAAGGTCGTTATGGTGCAAATTCACTAATTGCATCACCTTATTTTAAGTCTTCAACGGTTTTTAGCAAAAATTTGGTTGCAATTGAATTAAAAAAAGGTGATATATTTTTTAATAAACCCATATATGTGGGAATGGCTATATTAGATATTTCAAAAACTTTAATTTATGAATTTTTTTATGATTATATGAAGAAAAATTTAAAGGAAAATTGTAAACTTCTTTATACTGACACAGATAGTTTAATTCTAGAAATATTAAATGAAAATATCTATGACATTATTAAGAGAGATTGTTATGAACGATTTGATACTAGCGATTATCCAATAAATAATAAATGGGGAATTCCGCTTGTAAATAAAAAGGTAATTGGATTAATGAAAGACGAAATGAATGGTAAGAACGCTACAGAATTTATAGGTATAAGATCTAAAATGTATTCAATTAGAGTAGATGGAAAAGATTGTATAAAGAAGGCTAAAGGAATTAAAAAATCTATTGTACAAAAAGAAATTGTTTTTGATGATTATGCTAGCTAGCTTAAATGAAAACAGAAACAAAAATATTTGTCAAAATATGATAAGATCTAATAAACATATTGTATATAGTATTAGTCAAGAAAAAGTTGCTTTAAATTCGAATGATGATAAAAGATTCTTAATTCAAAATTCAGTTGAAACCTTACTATGGGGTCATTATAGTTTAAGTCATATGTAATTATGTAATGTGTAATTAATTATAAATGATAAATAATAAATATTAAATACTAAATAGTACATTATAATTCTTTTTATTTTTAATCAATTTCTAATTTACAATTATTAATTATTTCTTGATGACGATGATTTTTCCTTTTTTTTTTTTTTTTTAGGTACATTTATTTTTTTTGTACTGTTGACTGAAATTTTTTATGATATTGGTTTTTGATTTCTTCAGTCCATTTCTTTGTTGATTCCGATGAAGTGTTCATTAAGTTTTGATAATCTTTTGTAGATTGATTTTTATTCAAGATCTTTTTTATTTTATCCATATTAATTTATTAAATTTATTGATTAAAGCTATCGATTGTGAAGAGTAAAATGAATATGTTGCTGATTATTTCTCTTCTTAAATACTTTTCAATTAGCTAAATCAGCAATTTTAATAAATAAACATTTTCAAAGGCACAAACACCAACATGATTAAAAGAACATCTTTTACAGCAATTAATTTGTTGATTCTTCAATATTTTTAAAATGTAGAATCACGATTATTCAAATCAAAAACATTATTATTTTTCAATATGTTAATAATCCAAGATTTTTTTTCTTCTCCTTTAACATAAACTTTTGTTTGACTCGATATAAAATTTTTTAAAAAATTGATAACATCACAAAAATGTGTTTTGCCGTCAGACCATTGTAAGCCGTGATGATTTTTAGTGAGCCATTTATTTGTGTATTTTACTTTTGAATCTAAATAATGGTAACCATAAGGTGGTTTTATTATAAAATGTTGAATTTCATCATTTGATGAAAGAATAACAATTTCTTTTAAAATAAATTTATTACTATTATCTTGTATATCAATTATTACATATTCCATTTTTATGTTTCAGGAGAATTTAATTGATTAAATTTAATATATTTATAAAGCTTGTAAATTAAAAAACTTAAACAATGCAATGCAATCATAAAAAATATTCCACCAATGAATGGTGGAATTTCAAAAACACAGCAAGACTCTAAGTCTTTAATGTTTTCTTTTTTTGTAGTAAACATTTATTTTTATTTAGAAATCTAAATAATTTTATTAACTTCTCCTGTTAGTGGTTTGAGTTCAACTAAACGATCATGCAAAATAACACAATAAGCTGTAGTATTGATCGGAATTTTTTTCAAGGTTTTTAGTTCAATTTTAACATCAACTGCCCCCATTTTAAGATCATCATTTTGATAACGAGTGTCAATTACAAAAATTGGAGATGCATTTTTAAAATTCTCCCATGAAACTAAAGGTTCTGATGCTAGATGATTGTAGTAAGCACTTCGAAAATTCAAGTATGATTCATATGCTAAAGCATAACGATTTTTTCCAAAGTCTAAATTCATATCTTCATATGGATATACTTCAGAATTTAAATGTACTTTTAAATTAGAAACATCACAATGATTAAATTTTAAGGGATCTTTTGAAAGATTATTTTCAATATTTTGTTGATCAGTTTGTAGAGCGAAAATAATAAAGCGTGGTTTTTCTAGTTGTGAAGATGTTTTAACATTCCAAATTAGGTGATTAGCTGATGATAATGATGGATTCTCATTTAAGTCCCAACTCCTAAAAGATATTTTCATAACAGAACCATTATCAATACATTATTTATATAATTTCAATTTTGGATTATCCATCAAATTAATATGTTGAACTCTCCAACATATTTTTGTAATAGTAATATTTGGCTTCTCACTAACATTTGAACATATTAAAGAATTGTTGTTGCTTCCAGAGCGTGTTAATATCAATTCATGTTTGCATTAGAGATAATGTTTTTATAATCTTCAGCAAATCCTAATAATCTCTTTAAAGGAATGTAAAAACTGAAATAAACTCCATCCAATTCAATTGATGTTTTGGGAGACCAAACCCCATTGTATAAAGCAATACTTTCGTTTTCATTAAGTGAAATATAATATTTTAATGTCGAAATTATACCAACCTTATTACTATGATCAATTTCCTTACCATTAAGCTCATAACTAAGTTTTTCAAAAAGAAATGGTATGGCATTATTAACTAGTTTAGTATGTTTAACAGCCGTTCCATCATTATTTGCTACAAATCCTTCTATATAAATTAGACTTGTTGAAGGTAATATGTTTAAATTCTGATTTTGTATTTGTATTCGAGTAATACCGTTGAAATTGTTTACGTATGGATGATATGAATGCCAGTGAGCACTAGTTATAGTTTCATCAAAAACAGGTTCATTAAAAAGATTCATTTTAATTGATATCCAAGTAATTTCAAATATTGTTGATTCTCAATAGTTAAACTTTTAGGAGTTTTATAGTAATAGAACTTATCTTGTTAATAGTTACAGGTAAATAAATTACATTCTTAGGAACTTCAATTATTTTAAAACCAGGACTGACGTTAATAGAAAATTCATGTAAAATATGAGCTTCTTTTTCATTAATATATGTTCCAGATATAATATTGCATTCTACTCTTATTATGTTTATTTTATTAATATCAACAAAAAGATCTGAAGTGTACCATTTATTAGCTAATAATTTCTTATTACTGAAACCTAATAATCTACCAATAGTATCTTCTCTTTCAAAATCAATTACTTTATCTGCAAAAATTTCACACTTTAATGTATTATTATTTGCTTTTATAGTTAATTTTTCTTTATCTGCTTTAGCTATATTCAACGTTTTTCTAAGAAATATTTCAATATCTTCAATTCCGTATGAACCTGTTGGAATTATAATAGGTTTATCATCAATAATAAATCTATTATTCTCTTCATCTATATTAGGTATTGAATTATATGTTTGGAAATCTACTAAACCGCAAGTATATTCCTTTCCCTTTAGATCAATAGGAGGAAAATAATTTGTTGTCAATATGGAAGAATTTCCGTTGAAAGTTAATGTTACTGACATATCTTTAATTGATATAATGAGATATTTCAGTAGTGTATTCTGTTTTTATAGATTTTCAAGGCTAATTTCTAAAAATCATCATCGTAACAAAACTATATGTACACATATATAATTACTTCTAAAAAATTTTTTTATTACAATTAAGTTATAATTATTTTTTCTTTTTTCTTTCTTTGTTACAATTAAGTTCTAATTATTTTTCTTTTTTCTTTCTTTGTTTAAATATAGAGAAATAATCTTGAACTTGAACAAAATTATTAATGTAGGTCAGTTTTAATAAGCCTACTTCTTATTATTATTAGATAAAAAAATTTTTTTCTTATGTTTTATTTACTAATAATTTTTTTCTTAACAATATGAAATAAAAATTCTAAACATAAATGTCCACAATTGTAAGAATTAAAATTTTGATATTTATTATAATTATATACAAGTTTATCACCTAAATATTTAATTACTTCTAATGGCGGTCTTAAATTTCCAAAACTATCAAAATATTGAGTTATTTTAGCATTTTTAAAATAAGCTACCCAATGCGTTCCATCTCCAATATAATTATCTAAATTGATTATAGCACATTCATATTTCCAAGGTCTACGTGTTGGTAAATTATCTCTCATAAAAACTCCTCGAAAATATTTTAAATATTTTAAACCAAATTTTTCTAAATCGATATTTGTAAGAGCTCTATTAGGTAGCTTAGTTAATGGTTTTTTGGATTCAAATAAAGGCCTAATCCTTTTTTATATGGTTTTAAATGTAATCCATTGCCATCTTTTAATGCTATTGCTTCCATCATTTTATTATGACGTTCACTTTCTTTAAATTGTTTGTGAGCATTTTTAGCATCATTTACAGCTTTTGCTATGCCTGCAGCACCAGCAGAAAGTGCGGCAACTGCTGACAGGCCTGCAAAAATAGGGATTAGAGGTAAAACTCCTACAATTTTTGGTACAGGAATTATTTGAGGAATATTAATTTTTTTTTTCTGTCCTTTAGAAAAACTTCTAGCAGCATGTAAAGCAATTTTTATAATATTCTTATCATTCATTGGTTTTTTGAAAGTTTTAACAGCTTTTTTAGTTTCCTTTATAATATTTTTCAGGGGTTTTTTTCTCTGAGATTTCTTTGTTTTCTTTTTTAAACCCATACCGAGTTTAACTTTAGCTTTCATTGCGTTTGTAACTAGATATGAGTTTAACCGTTCACCAAATTTTGAGTCTTTAGCTTTAACCCTTTGCCAAGTTTTCTCTGCTAGTATTTTATCAGCTATATGACACCTTTATCACCTCGAGCTAATCGTTTTCTTAGTTTGGTTCCAGAACCACAATAATTATAACCAGGTAAGTGTGCTCCAAATGGTAGTTTATTAATTAATGAATTAATAACTCCTCTTCCTTGAACAGGTTTTTTATTACTGTTTGAATATTTATTGTGAGGAAGCATAATATGCAGTTTAGTTTAAGAAAGTCAATCAAACACTAATCACCTTTTAAAACTCGTAATCATCATTTAAAAGAAAAAATCTTTTGCTAAGTTAAAGAAATGAAATTTATAAAAGTAGATAACGCAGTTAAAGTTAAAAATTTTGATCAAAATTTAAAGAAAAAAATTAAAAAACATGGTGGAAGCTTTCCAGATAGTATAAGGGGATTAATAGTCGGACCATTGTGGTAAAACTAATGCTATGATAAGTATGCTTTTAGATCCTAAAGGGCTTAAATTTCAAAACATTTATATTTACTCGAAATCACTGTATCAACCTAAATATGAATATTTAAAAAAAATAATAAAACCAATCAAAGGAATGGTATATAACGAATTTTCAAATAATGCCGATGTAATTAAACCATCAAACTCCCAACCAAACTCAATATTTATTTTTGATGATGTGGCTTGTGATAAACAAGATAACATAAGAGCATATTTTTGCATGGGGCGTTATAAAGAAGTAGATAGCTTTTATTTATGTCAATCTTATACAAGAATTCCAAAGCATTTAGTTAGAGATAATGCCAACTTGATTATATTCAAGCAGGATGATTTAAATTTAAAACATATATATAATGATCATGTAAATTCTGATATGACTTATCATGATTTTCAAAAATTGAGTGCATCCTGTTGGAATGATAATTATGGTTTCCTATTAATTGATAAAGACAGTAGTTTAAATAATGGGCGTTATAGAAAAAACTTTGATGCATTTGCTAAATTTTAATTAACAAGAGGTGAATCAGCAGTTGAATTACTAACTGAAGTGGTTATTTAGCAGTTAGCAGTTGACAGTTATCAGTTACCAGTTAGCAGTTAGTAGTTAACAGTTAGCAGTTAGTGGTTATCAGTTACCAATTAGCAGTTACCAGTTAACAGTTAGAAGTTAGTAGTTAGCAACAGAACATATCAGTTAATAATTGTTTTAATTTTTTTAAAAATGAAAGAAAAACTTATGAACGATTTAATTAAAACTCGTAAAAATTTAAAAAGGAAATTTCAATCTTTAAAAATTCAAAAGCTTTCAGAAGACCATGATCGGGAAAAAACATTTACTCCTATTATAAAACCTTTGAAAGAACTAACAAATGTTGTCAAACAACAACAACAAATTTCAAATAATGTTATCAAGCCGGAAATGAAATCGACTGCTGATGAAGATGATAACAATTCTAAATCAATGAGATCATTCATGTCGGGATTTAAAACACCTAGCAACAAAAATAATACTTTCAATTAATATAAATTTTCAACACCTAATAATTTAAAACTTCAGAATGATGAATCATCATCAATTTCACAACTTGTTTTTTTTAACAACTCACAACTTGATAAATCATATGGACCCTATTTTGATGAGTCATTAAATGTGCGAAAACTTGGGAATGCTAATTTTGAAATAGATAAAATTAATAAAAATATTTTGATTAATAATGAAGTTTTTAAAGGAACTGATGGTCTATATGAATTAATATTTAAAAAGAAACCTATAAACTACACTGAAAGTGATTTAAGTACGTATCATCAAATACTCAACAAAACGAATGCACATAGAAGAAATTATGATGGTTTAGATCAAATAAAAGGAAACAAAGGTTTTAAATACAAACATATATTAAGCAAATTATATGCGCATGATTATAACACTAGACATAAAAAATCTGGTTCAGGCTATTCGAAAACAAAAAATTTTAGTAAGTTTTTCCATAAGTAAGTTTGGACGTAGTATAGCTTCATCCACTTCTAGAAAATCACATACTAGAGGTCCTGCAGGTGTAGGATTCAAATTAACTTCTGAAGGAAATTATGATTTAGATAATGAAATTTTATCAAATGTCCAAGATCCAGTTTATGGAAATGATGCAGCAACGCAAACATTTGTGAACAACCAAATTTTCTTTCATAAAGAACTACTAAAAATCAATATAGGAGATATGTTTAACCATTTCACTAGTGAACTTAAATTAATAGAAGAAAAATTAAAAATGTTAGAAGAAAAAATGCAAGATAGTTTAGTGAAAGTTCATCACAAATTTTCTGTATTGTTAAATGAAAAATATTCAGAGATGAATGACTTTATTAAATTTCAAATTAAACAACCACTTAAATTTATTAATGAGAGACTACAAAACGCTGAAGTCAAAGTTCAATCAGCATTAGATTTAATTAATAATTCAAGAGATTAATTTCGGTTAGTTTTCATTTAACTTCCAAAATGGATATACATCAAATCGGATATTCTTTAAATATTTTTTTAAATAAATATGAAGATATTTTATTGGAGGAACATTATGAACAGTTAAAAGATCATTTCAAATTTTTAAAGTTATTTAAAAATTCTATACAAATTGAAACTAAGGAGTATGGATATCATTGGGATATATGTCCCTATACTTCAGATAATATTGAAAGCCTTCCAGATACTTGCCCATGTTATTCAACAGAACAATATATGTTATACTGTTCTAAACTAATGAGTTTATATAGCAGAATAGACAAATAAGTTAGAATAAAAATATGTACTCGCAAATTATTATAAAAATACAAAAAGATTATAAAATTTTAACACATTGAACATTTATTGTTTGCTTTTATTTTTATTATATTTTATTTATTATATATTCTTTATAAAATAAGTAAAAGAGAGGTACGTTTTAATTAGTTATTTTCAAGATGAGTAAGGATGAAGTTGTAGATTTATTTGATTGGCTTGATGCTTCAGATTCTTCTGAAAATATCGATGAGAAAGAAGATGATATTTCAGATTCATCTGAGGAGAGCGATGAGAAAGAGGATAATGATAATGAAAAGAAAGTAAAAAAGAAAGTTAAATTTATGTTAACGCCTGAAATATACATATTATACAAATGGAATACAGCATATAAGTTAGCTCGGCAAAAATATTGGGAAATAATTGCATTGGATCGCTATAGATTTAATCAAAGAATTCAAAATACTAATGATATTATTTCTAAGATTCTAGATACTAAACATCGGAAATTCATTGTCAATCAAAGATTTTCTAATTAGTTATATATAATAATTACATACAACTATTTTATTTTGTTTAAAAATGAGTAAGAGAGAGGTTGTTGAAGAGCTGCATAAGCCTGCACGGAGAAATTTTAAACGACGTAGAGTTATAATTAAAGGATTTGATGATCTTTGGCAAGCCGATTTAGTAGAAATGGGTGCATATGCCAAAGAGAATAAAGGTTTTTTAATTTTTATTAACTGTGATTGATACCTTCTCTAAATATGGCTGGGCAATCCCTATAAAAACAAAAACTTCAGAGAACGTCACACAAGCAATATAAAATATTTTTGTAAATTCTAAAAGACATCCGCAAAATTTGCAAACAGATGATGGGAAAGAATTTTTTAATAAAATATTCAAAAATTTAATGGATAAATATCATATAAATCATTATTCAACATTTAGCACATTAAAAGCCTCTATTGTAGAGCATTTTAATCGAACTTTGAAAGAAAAAATGTGGAAAGAGTTTAGTTTTAATGGTAATTACAAATGGTTGAATATAATTGATTCATTAGTTCACCAATACAACAATACAAAACATCATACCATTCACAGACGTCCATCAGATATAAATAAAAAAATGCTAATGAACTGTTGGTAACTGTTTATAATCGTATTAAAATTTTTCTACCAGCTAAATTTAAAATTGGTGACTCAGTTCGTATAAGCAAGTATGAACATGTTTTTGAAAAAGGGTATACCCCAAATTGGACAACGGAAGTATTTAAGATAAGAAAAGTTCAAATCACTAACCCTGTATCATATTTACTGGAAGATTATCAAGGTCAACCTATACAAGGAAGCTTCTATGAATATGAATTGTTAAAAACGAAAAATAAACAAAGTGTTTTTGATTGAAAAAATTCTTAAAACTAGAGATAATAAAATTTTTGTTAAATGGTTAGGGTTTTCTTCTATTCATAATTCATGGATAAATAAAAAAGATTTATTATAAAAAACAATATTTATATTTTGTTTAAATATTTTTACAAATTATTAGATATAATCTTTTTATTTCATTTGATAAATTATGAAATTTGTATCTGATATGATGATTTCTGCTTTATTGATTTTAAATCAATTATAGTGTAGTCGGATTTATAATCTACATCTATAATAGGAACTGTTTCCACTTCTCCGTTACTTAAAATTCTATCTGTTAATATTTCTCGATATTCTAAACATTTAATTGTGAGAGACTTTTGTTTAAAATTGCATCATATTCACATCTTATATGAATATCTTTATTATCAGCATATTCCAATTGAAAATATCTGTAAAATATATGCTCACTATTTATAATTCCACCAATATAACGTTCTTTTAAAATTAATTCCTGTCTAAAAGCCTCAATAGCCTCACCTATAGAAACATATTGTGGTACTGAGTCAGCTTTGTCTCCTGCAAATTGTGCATCTGCTTTTAAAGTAGTGATTGATGCTATTGTTGTAGTTTTTTGCATTAGTTACATAATGTCTACAATAATTACAATAAAGTTTATATAAATTAATTTAATTTACAATGACCTCATGCAAGGGTATGAATTTTATCATGTAATATATATCTCTTATTATCTAAAGAACTTAAAGCTATTTTATTTAAGTTTTCAGTGTAAATTACATGTAAATATGATTTAAAATTATTCATTTCTCTATATATAATTTTATTTTTTAATTGACAGTCTTTATAATTATTTAAATTTAGGTCATTTACAACATATTTTTTCACACCTTTTGCCTTTTTTACCTGATCACCCTGAAACGATTCAAGGTAATACATTTTTGATCTTAAACCAATAAATACAGAAACAATTCTACCGTTGAATTCATCTTTAAATAATCCAAGTTTTTTTTATTTAATAAAGGGAATTTGAATGGGTTTTCAGGAGTATAATCAGAAGTATCAAAATGTTGGCTAAATCTTTATGTATATCAGAATAAAAATCATCTGTTTGTATAGTATAAATGAAACTGTCAGTATCAGTATAATTTAAAGAAACTCTATTACCATATTTTGGTTTAATATAATTATTGTGAAAATCATACATTAGAATTTTGGATTGTTCTAACACACAGAAACCTAAATATATCGGTTTGTTATAAAGAACTTGGGATTTATTAAGTTGAATTACAATTAAATTTTCAGCAAATCTAGATGAACTATGATAATTAGATTTTGCTATTAGAGCTCGAGCACCCAAATGTTGCCCTTCACTTCCCCATGAAGTAGCTATTTTCACATTGACTCTCTTGTTAACATTCTCCATAGTTTTTCCGAAAACGGCATTATTCATTAATTTAAAAAAGTCTTTCTCAAAATTATTTAATGCATTAGTTCTGTGCATGTTATTTAAATCAATGTACTTTTTCAACCAATCAGATTGCTGAAATTTTAGAGCTCTATGAACTTTTTGAAGTACTATACCATTTTGAAGGCATTGTTTTAAATTTCGGTAATGAATAACATATTTATATTTATTATTTAGATCAAGCAACAATTTTCGTATTTTGCTACCGATCGGAATTTTATTTTCTGCACAAAACGGAAAATCATTATGCAGATCTGAAAATTTTATATGCTACATACTGAGACATTGCCTAGCCATATAAATTATTCGCATCTAAATAAACAATATATGTTGAATTTTCTTCTTTTTTATAATATTCCCCCATATATTTATTGTTGGCTTTTGAATGTCTTAAGGAACATTGACTAATACCACCACGTATTCCTTTTTGAAAAAAATTGTACATATTAATATCAGTTAATAACTCTAACTCAACACCTGTATATTTTAACATAGCAGCCCAAGTAAGGCCCGGTGCAGTGTAAAAATTAGTAGGATTTAGTTCATAAATTTTTCTACATATTTTTCGGAAATTTTCAAAAACATCTGTCAATATTAACACATTAGTTTTTAAGTATATTTTCATGTAATCCGCGAGATTTTTACAATTAAATGTGTGCCATACGGTAGTTGCGTGATTATAGTCAGTATTAGAACAAGCGGTATTTGTCATTCGGTTCTTAAATGCTTCCTGATGTGGTAAACATTCCTCATAAAGTTGTTCTATCGAATCAATGTATTCATAGGGGTAAACTCCTTTCCGTCTCATTAATTCAAATTTTTCCTCAGAATCAAATGCTTTTCTGACGTGTTCTAAATTCTCTTTATTTAAATTCCTACATAATGAGTCAAGGCTTGAGGGCATAAATCTAAAACTATCAAGAAAACGAAAATAAAAATGATTGTCTCCGTCAAGACTAATTTGTTTGGTCAGTGAAATGTAAAGTTCTTTATTTAAAGGTAATACAGCAATATTACCTTTAATTTCATTCGAGGCCCTAAACAATAAATGACAATCGTATTTTGAAAAATTATGGAAAAATATAGGAAACAAATTAGGTCGTCTATATAATATGTTACATGAAAAATGTGCAGGGCCTCTATATCTACCTGAAAAATGACAAGGATCTCTTACTCTGTCAATATAGTCTAATGACTTACTACAAATGTGACAATTCCTATCTGTTAATTGGTATAATTCTTCGTCCAATGTTAGATGTTCCATTGATTTCGGTGCCATGCGATGATTTTGAAATATGTTTGTGCATTTATTTACCAACGATGTTATAAACTCCTTAGAACAATCAACTCCTACAAACTCCTCATAACCACTCAAAGAATCATCGAAAGTACATTTAAAATAATATGAAAATGCTATTGGTACATGCCTATGTATATTTATAGTTGATGAAATTTCTGGATTACATGTGGAAATTGGTGATAAAATACTTTCAGCATCAGCATAAATCACAAAAGGAGCTTCCATTTATTGTTGGTAATTTTTATATATTAGAGTGTTGTTGTCTTTAGTAGGAAGTATCGCAACAATTTTCTTACACTCCTCCTTGTGTATAATAAGCTGTTGAGGATCATAGAAATGTTGCAAACAAGAATTACATATGTATATTTGATGTTCATGATATGTTATAGAACTCCGTAATAACTTCGAAATATGCTTTATATAAACAAAGTGGAAGATCTCATCTTTTTCAAGTAATAGTAGATTTACATGATTTAGTTTTTCTTCTTTGGTTTTATAAAAAGGTCCAACAATTTGATGTTCTGCATTCTTATACTCCAATCCAAAAACATTAATGTTTATATCATCATTAATTTCTTCAAAAATACGTAATTCGCTTAACTGTGCTGGAAATAACATACCCTCAAAATGCAGTTGACGTACATAACCATATTCTAAATCAACAGTTGGGGATGTTATATCACTAATTTTATACGATGATGTTTCATATTCACTAGATTGTGATGCAAGTCGTTGCATAGCTGATATCATACTCGACTTGAAACAGTATACGTCTTCATTTCGTACATTTATACAGGCTCTCCTTCTAATAATTGATCTTCGGTGAGCGATATATGATGATCCACGGATTGGTTGATATTTATTTATATTTATTTCAACCCGCAAAATTTCTATTATCGCCCAACTGCTATCTTTTTCCTGAAAATCTTCAGCTTGTTGTTGGATCTTCTCTGTTATATTATCATATATAGAAGAAAGATCATCCGCACGTGTAGCAATTTTCATTTGGGTTTGAAAAGATTTGGTTGATAAACTTTCTGTATCATCATCAATCGGCTTTATATAATCTCCAAAGAGTTCTAGATTGAATTTTATAGCATTATGCTTTCTTACTGAGCATTGTAGTAACTCAATAATCTCATTTTTGATACAATCGAGAAACTCTGTGGGATTTAAAATCGCTTCATTTTCATTATCGCGCAGGTATGTTTCCAATCTACCATCAAAAGACTGGTTAATTTTCCGTACATTTTTAGTAAGATGCTCAGCTGAATTCATTTTATGTGAATTTGTACGCAAATGTGCAGCTTGCAACTTTTTAGAGATGTATTTTCCACAGGGGGTGCAAAACAAATCTTCTTTTTCAGCGTTATGTACCAATTTCAAGTGTTTTTTCAAGCTATCAGCTCTTGTGAATTCCTTGGAACAGATTTCATAAGCTAATTTTGATCTCTTGTTTTGTGAGTTCATTTTTTTTGTTTTTGTTTTTATAAAAAATAACTTTATGTTATGCTATTAATATAACTTTATGTTATGAATCGATTTTAAATTACACAAATTCTTTTATGCTTTTTTAAAATTGTTATAATGGATTTATTAAGATTTAAAAATAATACAGTAAGTATGTCATAATGTTAATTTTTAAGATTTTTTTATGTAATTCATATATGTATACATAAATTATAAAAATAATACATTTGGAATATTTTTATTTCACTTGAAATTAATTAATAAAATAAAAGCGGAAGTCATAAATCAATTTATAATGAAAAGAAAAATGTTGCAAAAGTCCTTGACAACTTTTCAAATACTAGAACAATGTTGCATCATATTAGATATTGAATTTATTATAAATTAAATTCTATACTACAAGTTTTAGGTGTGTTTTTAAAAATAAAATGAATAATGATTAAATAAATTAAATTTAAATAAATGCAACAATGTAATGTATAAGTAAAAAATGTTTTTTTTTTTTTTTTTTTCATTCTGTTAAAAATTAATTGTTGCATTGCATTGAAAATTCCATGTGTTATTGAATTATTATCTACTCACGATTATATAATCAATATATATATACATTTTTTTTTACAACATTGTATTATTAATTTTTTTTTATTTTTATATCAAGTTTGATATGTGTCACGTATATTGTTTTCACAAAAGAATTTATGAATAAATTTAGTTTAGTTCCTGGTTGCTATAAGTAATAATTCAAGGTACATATGTGTCATGCAATTATTTAAGAAATTACATGATAATTGACATAGTTCTATTGCATTAGATATAAACTATTAATTACTTAGTTTATGCAGTTTCTTTTTTTTTTTTTTTTAATGAATCAGAATAAAGAAAATATGCATGCATTATATATTTCTAAAAAAAAAGAAGTAGTGGGTGGGTATTTGCTTTTAAACAGAAGGTATATAATGCTTTGAAAATTCAAAATAGTTCTTTACTTTACTTTGAAAAACGAATAAATTTAAAATCAAATCCAATTCAAAATATAAATTGAAAATGGTAAGATATTTTTTCAATCAATAATATTTCTGTTATCCTTATTATTTTCAACATTCTAGGTTTTCATTAATGAATTAATAGTCATAGTCGTCATAGACAAGATGTATGAAGTTATAACGTTTAAATTTTTAGATACAAAACGAGGGCAAAAAGCACTACTTTGTGAGGTAAAGGATCCGTTCGATAATGAAAAAATAACGTTTTACATGCCGGATAGATTTAACAAAAAAGTGTCAACAGATTCTGAATTAAGCGAATTAAACAAAGTACGTTTCTATATTAAGTTTTTGGGAAGAGACGAACCCAGATGGAACATGGCTCTATTCGAGTTAATACCAATGACTAGTATCGATTCCCAAAAGAAACTATTGAAATAAAAAAAAAAAAAAAACAAAGACCTTACTATTTAAAAAAATTAATTTTAAATTGTAATATTGTTTGTATTTTATATTTCTCAAAACAAATATTTTTCAGGTTAATCCATTTAAATCAACCTTTGTTTCTAGAGAGCCGATATCCGATCCCAAAAAGTGCAATATCGGTCCCCTGAGGTCCGGTCCCCTTTGAAATGGGGCCTAATTCTGGCGATCTCCCTCTCTTGATTCTGCATAGGGTCTCCGGATGTCTGAAATATAGTCCCCAAGGTCCAGTGTCAGTCCTTGAGGTCCGGTCCTCAGAGGTCAGAAATATACCCCCCAAGGTCCGGCATCGGTCCTTGAGGGTCCGGTATCGGTTTATGCTTCTGCTAATGGCTCCCTTCCCATAGGGGCAAGAGGCCAAGGGGCCCTAGGGGATCCCTCTGTTTTTCCTCTCTTTTTAAAATCGTATTAGGTATAAATTAGAGGTTTTCAAGTTATTTTAATGTAGTAAGACACAAAATGAGCAGCAGGAAGGCAGTAGTTGATCTACAGTTTATTGTTGGAAATAATAAGCAATATTTCTTGAAGGAATTTGCTTTGATAGCTGAAGGGTCACTGATACCAAAGCTGTTTATGTTTAAGGCACCTTACTGGTTCGAAGAGTTAAATAGTGATGTTAAACAGCAGAATGAATTCAATAAAATGCAAATAAATGGGCTTGACTGGGATGATGGATTTATAGCGATTAAAAATATTTTAAAGGAACATTTAAATTTATTCGATGTCGTTTACGTAAAGGGGTACCAGAAAAAGGAATTTTTAAATAAATTTGTTTCCAGTTCAGTAGAAGTTATCAATTTAGATAATGACATTCCATCTCTTCAGAAACTAAGGAATTTCACAACCATTTGCGCTCACCATAACATAACTGAAAATTTAAAAAGATGTGTGTAAAAAATTGTATGAATTTGTATATGTATTTAATAAAAGAAAATAATTAGTTTTAAAAAATATTTGTTTTATTTATTGTTGACCAAGATAATTTTTCTGACAGAAACATAGGTATTTCATAAAATAGTCTAGAATAGTTACATTGAGCTATGTGTAAATTCATTGGAATGTAGAAATTTTCTTGTTCCAATCTTAATTTATTATTTGCGATACATCTATCAAAATATTTGAATACATATTCTCGTATATTAAGTTCAGCTCCATTGTTATAGTACATCCCTGCTTGTATAAAATCTAGCATGAGACAAAAACGAGTGTACTCATCTAACTGCAACGTAAGTTTTTTCTGCGCTCTGCATGATTAAATGTTAACGAAAATCCTTTTGAATTTAATTTTGCTTGAGTGTTTTTAAAATCATGATAAAATGTATACCATTCCAAATAATTCATTTCGCTTATAAATTTGTTTTGTCGTTGGAAAATTATTGATTCAGTAAAATTTTCAATATTAAATAAGTTATATATTCAATATTTATCCAAAAAATAAATATAGCTTAATAAAAGGTGCTGCGGTGGCTCACCTTTTTCTGTTTTAAATACTTCTGAATTTGTAGACCGCTTCATTTTTTTTTTTTTTTGTTTTAACTGATGAATTCTATTTTAGAATTTTCTATTTATAGGTTTTCTTCCACATTTTTAAAAAATTTTTCAAAATATTCTTTGTATTTTTTTATCGTTTTTAAGTGGGGATGATGTATCGAATAAATTAAGAAAATATTTTATGCTTTTGCGGGAACTTCGGATCCATAGATATACACAACAATAATGTCCACAAACAGATGTTAAATTACTTTGTAAACGCTTATTGTTGAAAACAAAACATGTTGATTGATTTTTTGAAATTTTATAATCTCCTTGTGAAACGGAGGATTTCCAAATGAATCAAAATATTCTGCACACCCTTGAACTGGAACAAATATTGCTAACCAATGTGTTCCCTTTCCATTAGAATTATCGGTATTTACCACCAAAATACTAGGTTTTAAAACTTGTTTTGGTAATTTATCAAGAGCATAAACGCCTCTAAATATTTTATGTGTTAACTTATTACATTTTAGAACTTTTGAAATCTGAAGTGTATTCATTATCTTGCAAACGTGAAATATCAATTAGTCGAGTGTTTCCTCGTATAAATGCTATCAAAAATTCTGCTTTAAGTTTTCCATTTGTTAAGACTATATCGAATTTTTCAAGCAAATTTATTAAGTTATTAGTTATTTTTTCGTTATCGATATGTCCAAAAGAGTAATTCTCAATATCTGTTTTTTTCAAATCTCTGACAGCAAATTTATACTTTAATTCTTTTACAATAGTTTTACATTTTTCTTTTATACCAGCCACAGCAATATTTTTTACAAATATTGTATTATTATCGTCCATACAGAACGATAAATCTACTAGAATACATGTCATTTTGAAATCAATAGAGATGGTTCACTCAACTTCCTTTTATATGTTCACGTAGACGTTACGATTTTTATCAATTTCGATATTAGCATCGAATTCTGCAAATACAATACAAGTTAATGTTGAAGTTAATGGAGAGCTGAGTCTTGCTTCAATCTTTACTACTCCCTGGTATAATAAACTCTGACATGTATCTGTTCCCGAGCCGTCTGGTGATAAATCAAAAGCCAGTATTGTATGACATTTTGAAAATAATTCTTTTGAAATTTGATGTCCTCTATCAAAATGATGTATACCTGTTCCGCTAAATAATGTTAAATATGCTTGAGAATTACAAGAATTATTCGGTGTAAAACTTGTTTCAATTGCAGAGTTTGGTGTAGGCACTCCATTGACATATAATTGATATTGTGTGAGGTTTTGATGGTCGAAATGGTATGGATTTTTTGATCTCTTACCATTGAAATTTTCATTATTAACCATACAAAATACTAGAGCTTTTGGTATTTGCCCTATAAATATATTATCCAATGATATGTTAGATGTGTTAGCTGGAATTGTAAATGTTTTGATTTCACTTCTGGTATAAAAATATTTCGCGTTAGCCTTTTCCAATACAGTATTATGTACCATCAATATACTAGGATTAATTGTTAAATGTTTCATGTATAACGTAGCTTTGAGAATTTTTAAATAGCTTTCTTCGGCATCGTTAAAGAAAATAAATAAATCCTGTTTTTTTAGGGCTAAAGCAATTCGAATGTCAACATTATTTAAAAGTAATTTAGGAGTATTGAAGAAATCTACATGTAATTTTCCCATTAATTCTACTACTGTAGAATTGTTGTATGATTTTTGTCTTGATTTAGAACCAGAATTATTAAAATCATTTACGTTTGGTTTATCCAATTCCCAACCAGGTGCTTCTAGATGTGTTTGACAGGAATCTGTACTATAATTTAGTAAAGTAGTTAAGTATGCTTTATAATGGTATAAGGAGTCTGAAGGAGTGATGTTTTTTCCGTTTAGAGTTACATTACATTGTTTAATTAAGGAGTGTAATAAATTATTTACAACACTGGGCTGCGGAGCTGCCTTTGCTTCAGTTCCAGTTCCTACTTTATCATTTGCACTCCAAACTGATCCATCTTTTTTTAATATTTGAACTTTAAATTTTATATAGGTTGAGGATAAATCTCGATATGTATCTCCATTTCCAAGTGAAACAAATTCAATAGTTGACGGTGATGCCTCTAAAGAAGCTAAAGGATTGTATGCTACCTCTTCTGAACGCAAAATACTTGTTTGTACGGGTAATGACGCAAAAAGATCAAGTTTAGATTTCATACATTCCATTTTTAATTGAATATGTCGGAGGTTTTACTTTACTTTTTTCGTCGTTTCGACTTCAAATGTCTCTTTTTAGAAACTGTTCGTCTTTTAATAGCTCTTTGTTTTTTTATAGTTCTTTGTCTTCCACCATACATCGAATGCAGTTGGTTAACTACTGATTTCCGTAAATTTTTTATACCGCCTTTGCTTTGATCAATTAAAGCTTCTTTTATGTTTGCACCAGATGCTATATCATTAAAAATATTTTTACTTGTGTTTACAGCCTCTTTTTTAATTAAGTCCCAACCTGATGTAAAAACTGGCTTTAAGTAACGAATTAAACTTCCGAATATATTTCCAAAACCACGACCCCTTTGTATAGCTGGATAAAATTGTAATAAAGGCCCAATATCGTCGACTCCTCCACCTACTTGAGAGGAATAATATCTCACGTAAACTCTTTCCATGTTTGATAGGATACCATATTTGAGTAGTACTATTTATATTGTTTTTGGGGAATCAATGCTTTTTAAAGTGTAATACAATTTTTGTTGGATAGTAACTGGAAACAAAATTTATTTCATCACGTATTGGTTACAAATTTTAACTGCTATTGTTTCAAAACAATTTTTTTCTATGGGTTTGTAATGAACATTTTCAAATTCAATATTTGTAGGTATTCTACAATTTTCTATGTTGATAGCTCTCAACGCCCGCACTTTGCTACTTCTAAAAACAGACGATTGAATGATATCTGAATAAATCATCACCATTCCATTCAATTCATCTGTATTATTAGCAACAGCTAATTTGAATAGTTCAGATAATTTTGTTTTGAAATTTTTTATATTTTTTTTCTGTTGAAATAATTCAGTTAGTAATGTTTTTACATTATAACTTTGATTAACTTTTATATAGGGACTATCTTCATCAAAAGTCTGTGATATTCAAATTAAATCCCCTCGGTTAGATTCTGACACTTTTTTAAATATTACATCATCATAATTTTTAGGAGTAGAGATATATGTCAAAACTTCATTAAAAAATTCTTTGAAAACTTGATTTCGAGGAAACCCGGGATTAGGAGTTATATTTTTAATAAGCTTTGGCACAAAATTAAACTTCCAATCATCCAAATGTAATTCTGAATCGTCATATGAATAATACGTGTAGCCTATAGAGAGCTGAGTTTTCAGGAAACTATGAAAGTATAGTTGAGGAAATTGAACTACCGGCCGATCTTAGTGTCTTCTTTTTTTCAGGAGATGGTACAGCAACGGTAATTACATCACCACTTGGTGTTTCAAACATTCGATAATCAGAGCTTAGAGATGGTCTTTTGGTTACTCTAATTTTTTCTAGAGGTTTTTCAATATTTGTTACATAAACATTATACTGTACAATATTAATAAAAGCACATTTCTCTTTGTTAAATTCTTCTGTTTGTAGGAAATCGTTCAGATATATTTCTGAAAGACCAACTTTCTAATTTCCATTTCTTAAATCAAAGTGAATAGGTAATTTATTTTCGAATGAAGCTAAATTGTTATCTGGAAACAGTGTTAAATTATCATTACTAAACAATGTTACATAGAAGTCATCTTGACTATCCATCTTTGTTAACTTCTACGAAAACATAAAATGTTGAACTACTTATCGTTGTCCATTCCGGTGTTGATGAAGTTCTTAGTTTTGGACTTCTTAGTAAAGATTTTAGTTTTCGTGTTTTCGTTTCAGGAAACTGTGAAAGTATAGCTGAAGAAATTGAACTGCCGGCCGATCTTAGTGCCTTCTTTTTTTCAGGAGATGGTACAGCAACGGTAATTACATCACCACTTGGTATTTCAAACATTCGATAATCAGAGCTTAGAGATGGTCTTTCCACTAATTTTTCATCTTTCAACATTTCAGTTTGAGCTAATTTTTTAAATGAATTTTCATCATCTAAATCATAATGTGTTAAATCGATATCAATACTTGAATTTTCTTTTTTAGGATCATATTCAAACACATCATCAGTAACTGATGGTAAAAAATCGGTCTGGGCTGATGTTGATTTGTATTTAGGTAATTCAGTTTCTGTATATGCATTTCGTTTAGAAAAAAATTTTGTCTGAGTGCCTATATCAAATGTAAGATTATTAGCCTTTTCTGGTAATTTTTTTGCGTGTCTTTTGTTAATTCCATATTTGAGGAGATTTTGTCGATATAAGTACCATTTTTGCAATGGTTTTAATTTTTTGTCATATAAAACTTTTTTCATTTTTTGATCTAATAAATCTAAGTTTTTATCATCTTGAAATAATTTACTAAATTTTGAAAATATTTCTGGTGACATAATAATCATTCGCTGCATTATGTCTTACTGAGCAATTTTCCTATTACACCAGATAATATAGTTCCTATTAAAGTTGGTAAAAATCCACCATGTTGAACTAAAATTTTTCGTTTGGCTTTTATACTTTTCTTGGCACAGGCTAGGAATCTTAATTTTTTTTTATGTTTTCTTAATTTAGCTTTTTTTGCTGGTGAAATTTTATTATTACCATTTAATATATTGATTGCAATTTCAGCAATAGTTTTTATAATATCATCATCACAAAATTAAGAATATTTTCACAAAATTTCTTCTTCTTGCACTTTCCTAGTACATGCAATATATGTTGGTTTTTCTTCAATCGTTTCATACTTTTGACAGTTGTTCAAATCACTCGTATCACAGAAGCATATGCAATATTGTTTTGAAAAAATATTACTTCTAATACGAAAAAAATCGTTAACGTCTTGTGTTAAATCCAACACAATATAACCATGTGGACTTGAGGTTGATTCATTATATACCCCCAGGAAACGTTTTATATTTTCCGGATATAGTTGTCTAGCAAGAGGAAAAATCTGTGATTTGTCTCGAGGGTTTTGAAAAGCACTAAATATTTACAATTTAATGAAATATCTCTTGAGAATTTCCCCTTATGAAAAACGTTTTGCGTTAACAATACAATAGATAAATTACGATGGTGCGAACCTTTAGTAAATAATTCGCATTCCTGTTTATTTGAAGAATCTAACATTAAATCATCTAAAACAATTAAATTGGGTCTATTTTCATTCCCACTAAACTCTTTGGGAATACTGGTATAAAAGTCTATATCAGGAAAATCTATATTTTTCGGAACAGCAGATATTTCTGGGCTACACCATTTTATTTTTTCAATTTTCGGATAAATCAATCTGTCTATGTTTTCAATTAAATTACATACAAATGTTGTTTCCCCACAACCAGATGGTCCCGCAATCATCATTGTAAATGGATGAATAAAGTTAATCATTTTTGGTCTGTGTCTGATAAGAAACTAAATTTAAAATACAATTGAGAAATTATATAAAAGCAGCGAACATATTCTTAGTACAGTCATTTTGAATTATTGAAGTAGAGGAGTTCTTAAATATTTATTCCTCCGTCTTATTAGATGATCATAAAAAACTAATATTACATCTATACACACACATTAAAAATTATTCTGGAGTAAATAAGTACACTTCAATTTATGGTACTCATTTTACCCTTTGTCCATGGGCATATGATAATTTTACTTCTGAACCAGACACATGTGAATATCATACAATAGAAAATTATAGCATCACTTTGGAAAATTTAATTAAATGGTACGAGAATAATGTCGAGATTAAGGTTGTATCAGAAATTCATAGAGTGCTAGAAAAAAATTTACGAGAAAAAAATTTATTCAAAAGGGTTTAAATGATACTTGGCAAATTGATTTGGTTGAAATGATTCCATATGCAATATTCAACAAGGGATATAAATATTTATTAACAGTAATTGATACATTTTCAAAATTTGCGTATGCTGAGCCGGTTAAAAACAAAAGTGCTCATAATGTTTTAATCCCAATGAAAAATATTTTTAAGCGGGCTGGTGAAAAACCAACAAAATTACAATATGATCAAGGTATGAAATTTTTCAACAAAAAATTTCAAAATCTAATGAGGAAAAATAAAATTAACCATTATCATACATATTCAGAACTAAAACCATCAATTGCAGAACGTTTCAATCGTACGCTAAAAAACACGATGTGGAAACAATTTAGTTTACAAGGCACATATAAATGGTTAACTATTCTACCATCGCTAATAGAAAAATATAACTCAACATACCATCACACAATTAAACTTCCACCTAAAAAGGTTACAAAGATAAATGAGAAATTATTATTAAAAACTGTATTCAATAAATTAAAAGTATTCCGAAAAGCAAAATACAAAATTGAAGATTTTGTTCGTATAAGTAAATTTAAAGGTGTATATGCAAAAGGTTATCAACCTAATTGGTCAACAGAAATTTATACCATAGCAAAAATAAAAAGAACTGATCCAATAACATACAATTTACTCGATTACACACAAAAACCAATAAAAGGCAGTTTTTATGAACCTGAACTTACATCTGTTAAATTTCCTAATGTTTACCTTGTAGGAAAAATAATAAGAAAACAAGTAAATGTAACAGTAAGTCGATGCAACCGACTTATTAATACCCTACACCTGAATAATTCGAATTAAATTAAAAATCCATGTGTTTTTGGCAACTGCTTGAACTTCTTCCGTTTTCTGTCTTATTCAACTCGAATTTCAAGAACGTAAAAGAGGCATCCGCTTGGGATATGCTTGACACCCTTGTATAAAATTTTAAGTTTCTATCTTAATTATTTTCGAAGATTGGTAGTCCTTGGGAGGTTTGTGTCAGCTACCCGAATTGCCACTCCAATTCATTGAATCCATCTCAGGAACATAAAGAAAACTTGCCAGAACACCATTCTATTAAATTTAAAGGTTCTACTTTTGTTGGTTTTGGAGATATGCTCGTTGCTCTTGTGCTCGTCCGGAAGTTTCCAAAATACGAACCCATGGTTCAAATTCTTTCAAATGTCAGTTTCCAATTTTACAGAAAAGGAAACATAACAGAACACCTTTGTACTAAAAATAAAAGTTCTATCTTTCTTGGTTGTGGAGATATACTCGTTTGCTCTGGGGCTCGTCCGGAAGCTTCCAAGCTTTGAACCCATGGACCAAATCCTCACAAATTTCAGAAACATAAATCAAACATGAAGGAACACCATTCTGCCTAATTTAAAGGTTATATCTTTGTTGTATTTGGAGGTAATATCATTTTCTCTGAGGCTCGTTCGGAAGCTTTCAAAATCCGAACCCAAGGACCAAATCCTCTCAAATTTCAGAGGCCTAAATCATACATGAAAGAACACCATTCTGCCAAAAGTAAAGGTTATATCTTTATTGGTTTTGGAGATAATCTCATTTGCTCTGGGGCTCGTTCGGAAGCTTCCAAAACCAAACCCATGGACCAAATCCTCTTAAATTTCAGAGACATAAATCAAACACGAAAGAACACCATTGTACCAAATTCAAAGGTTCTACCTTTGTTCGTATTGGATATAATCTCATTTGCTCTGCGGCTCGTTCGGAAGCTTCCAAAATTCGAATCCACGGTTCAAATTCTTTCAAATTTAAACCCATGGCCAAATCCTCTCAAATTTCAGAGACCTAAATCAAACATGAAAAAACACCATTCGGCCAAATTTAAAGGTTATATATTTGTTGTTTTTGGAGATAATCTCATTTGCTCTGGAGCTCGTTCGGAAGCTTCCAAAATCCAAACCCATGGACCACATCCTCTTAAATTTTAGAGACATAAATCAAACTGGAAGAAACATCATTATAAAAAATTTAAAGGTTCTATCTTTATTGGTTTTGGAGATAATCTCGTTTGCTCTGGAGCTCGTTCGGAAGCTTCCAAAACCCGAACCCATGGACCAAATCTTCTCAGATTTCAAAGACTTAAATAAAACATGAAAGAACAACACCCTGCCAAATTTAAAGGTTATATCTTTGTTGGTTTTGGAGATAATTTCATTTGCTCTGGTGCTCGTTCGGAAGCTTCCAAATCCAAACCCATGAACCAAATCCTCTTAAATTTCAGAGACATAAATCGAACGGGAAGGAACATCATTGTACAAAATTTGAAGGTTCTATCTTTGTTGCTTTTGGAGATAACCTCGTTTGCTCCGGAATCATTCGGAAGCTTCCAGAATCCGAACCCATGGACGGATTTTGTCCAGATTCGAACTTAGCCTTTCTTTCGTAATTAGTAACCTACTATATACATTTCATCAAGATAGCATCATTATTTTTTGAGTTATCGTGCGTACGGACGGACGGACATCGCTGAATCGACTCCGGCGGTGATCCTGATTCAGAGTATATATACATGTCTATACCTAACTCGCTTCCTTTACTTTAGGTGTAGGGTATAAAAAGGAAATCAAGTTTTGGTTAGGTGGCTTGGTTTTGATAAAAAACATGATTCATGGATAAATAAACGAGACATTATTTAATTAATAAAAATGTATAAACTTTTAGTAAAAAATGCAATTTAATATGCAATTAATATTAAAAACAACTTTTTAAACCCAAGTTTTTTTTAATTTTTTTTGTTTACTTTTAACTTGAACTTGATCATATTTTCAATTTGTATTTCATAATCACAGCTTATATTATTAACAATATAATTTCAACCGTTAACTCAAAGCTTTTAAAAATTTTTTTGTATTCATTATGTGTTCAAATCAAGTTTTAAAAACTTTTTAAAATATTTTTCAGATAAATATTAAATCAGGTTTAAATTTTAAAAATTGGTATTTAAACCAAACTTTAAACTTTTCATATGTTTATACCCTACACATTAAGTATAGGGTATATTAACTTTGGTATGGTGTTTGTAACCACCAAAAGGAAGCGAGTTAGGTATAGACATGTATATATATTCTGAATCAGGATCACCGCCGGAGTCGATTTAGCGATGTCCGTCCGTCCGTACGCACGATAACTCAAAAAATAATGATGCTATCTTGATGAAATTTATATAGTAGGTTACCAATTACGAAAGAAAGGCTAAGTTCGAATCTGGACAAAATCCGTCCATGGGTTCGGATTCTGGAAGCTTCCGAATGATTCCGGAGTAAACGAGATTATCTCCAAAAGCAACAAAGATAGAACCTTCAAATTTTGTACAATGATGTTCCTTCCCGTTCGATTTATGTCTCTGAAATTTAAGAGGATTTGGTCCATGGGTTTGGATTTGGAAGCTTCCGAACGAGCCCCAGAGCAAATGAGATTATCTCCAAAACCAATAAAGATATAACCTTTACTTTTGGCAGAATGGTGTTCTTTCATGTATGATTTAGGCCTCTGAAATTTAAGAGGATTTGGTTCATGGGTTTGGATTTGGAAGCTTCCGAACGAGCACCACAGCAAATGAGATTATCTCCAAAACCAACAAAGATATAACCTTTAAATTTGGCAGGGTGTTGTTCTTTCATGTTTTATTTAAGTCTTTGAAATCTGAGAAGATTTGGTCCATGGGTTCGGGTTTTGGAAGCTTCCGAACGAGCCCTAGAGCAAACGAGATTATCTCCAAAACCAATAAAGATAGAACCTTTAAATTTTTTATAATGATGTTTCTTCCAGTTTGATTTATGTCTCTAAAACTTAAGAGGATGTGGTCCATGGGTTTGGATTTTGGAAGCTTCCGAACGAGCCCCAGAGAAAATGAGATTATCTCCAAAAACAACAAATATATAACCTTTAAATTTGGCCGAATGGTGTTTTTTCATGTTTGATTTAGGTCTCTGAAATTTGAGAGGTTTTGGCCATGGGTTTAAATTTGAAAGAATTTGAACCGTGGATTCGAATTTTGGAAGCTTCCGAACGAGCCGCAGAGCAAATGAGATTATATCCAATACGAACAAAGGTAGAACCTTTGAATTTGGTACAATGGTGTTCTTTCGTGTTTGATTTATGTCTTTGAAATTTAAGAGGATTTGGTCCATGGGTTTGGTTTTGGAAGCTTCCGAACGAGCCCCAGAGCAAATGAGATTATCTCCAAAACCAATAAAGATATAACCTTTACTTTTGGCAGAATGGTGTTCTTTCATGTATGATTTAGGCCTCTGAAATTTGAGAAGATTTGGTCCTTGGGTTTGGATTTTGAAAGCTTCCGAACGAGCCTCAGAGCAAATGATATTATCTCCAAATGCAACAAAGATATAACCTTTAAATTAGGCAGAATGGTGTTCCTTCATGTTTGATTTATGTTTCTGAAATTTGTGAGGATTTGGTCCATGGGTTCAAATCTTGGAAGCTTCCGGACGAGCCCCAGAGCAAACGATTATATCTCCACAACCAAGAAAGATAGAACTTTTATTTTTAGTGCAAAGGTGTTCTGTTATGTTTCCTTTTCTGTAAAATTGGAAACTGACATTTGAAAGAATTTGAACCATGGGTTCGTATTTTGGAAACTTCCGGACGAGCACAAGAGCAACGAGTATATCTCCAAAACCAACAAAAGTAGAACCTTTAAATTTAATAGAATGGTGTTCTGGCAAGTTTTCTTTATGTTCCTGAGATGGATTCGATGAATTGGAGTGGCAATTCTGTTAGCTGACACAAACCTCCCAAGGACTACCAATCTTCGAAAATAATTAAGATAGAAACTTAAAATTTTATACAAGGGTGTCAAGCATATCCCAAGCGGATGCCTTTTTTACGTTCTTGAAATTCGAGTTGAATAAGACAGAAAAGGGAAGAAGTGCAAGCAGCTGCCAAAAACACTTATGGATTTTTAATTTAATTCGAATTATTCAGGTGTAGAGTATTAATAAGTCAGTTGCATCGACTTATTGTTACATTTACTTGTTTTAGTCTAATTTAGAATATTCAGCACTTTAAATAAAATATTAGATCATTTCACTAATTTAAAATATCAAAGACATAAATTATTTTTTTACTCATTCTTTATGTTTTAAAACCATTTTGATCATATTTATAAAAAGTTTATAAGCAATAATTTTACATAATAAATAAAAAAAAAAATAAAAAAATTCATTTAAATTATGTTCATAAATAAAATTTGTTTAAGTTACTTCTATTTGTTTTTTTTTCATCCAATATTATAAAAACTTTTTATTATTTTGATATTAGCTTTTAAACTCTACATTTTCTTAACAAGATGGGTTTTCAAAACAAGATGGGTTTTTGTTTACGAAAAAAGAACTAGTCAACAGAATATTTTTATAGTAATTTTATTATACCCTACACATTAAGTATAGGGTATATTAACTTTGGTATGGTGTTTGTAACCACCAAAAGGAAGCGAGTTAGGTATAGACATGTATATATATTCTGAATCAGGATCACCGCCGGAGTCGATTTAGCGATGTCCGTCCGTTCGTACGCACGATAACTCAAAAAGTAATGATGCTATGTTGATGAAATTTATACTGTAGGTTAACAATGACTAAGGTAAGGCGGGGATTGTAAATGGGCGAAATCGGACCATGCGTTCGAGTACCTCCCATACAACTTCCAAAACCTAATACGTATATTTTCGAAATTAATAAAGATAGAAACTTAAAATTTTTTATGAGGGTGTGTTTTTCTGAGTCCCTCATATCCCCAAAATTTGAGATGAATTGGTGGAGCTGTTCGGGTACCTCCCATACAACTCCCAAAACCGAACATGCATATCTTCGAAATTAATAAAGATAGGAAGTTCAAATTTGATACGAGGGTGCTGTTTCCTAAATCCCTGATTTGTCTAAAATTTGAGAGGAATTGGAGTGGTCGTTCGGGTACCTCCCATACAACTCCCAAAACCGAACAAGCATATCTTCGAAATTAATAAAGACAAAAACTTCAAATTTGGTACTAAGGTGTTGTTTCCTGAATCCCTGATTTGTGCAAAACTTGAGATGAATTGGTGGAGCTGTTCGGGTACCTCCCACACAACTCTCAAAACCGAACATGCATACCTTCGAAATTAATAAAGATAGGAACTTCAAATTTGATACGAGAGTGCTGTTTCCTAAATCCCTGATTTGCCTAAAATTTGAGATGAATTGGAGTAGTCGTTCGGGTACCTCCCATACAACTCCCAAAACCGAACAAGCATATCTTCGAAATTAATAAAGACAGAAACTTCAAATTTGGTACAAGGGTGTTGTTTCCTGAATCCCTGATTTGTCCAAAATTTAAGATGAATTAGAATAGTTGTTCGGGTATCTGCCACACAACTCCTAAGACCAAACAAGCATATCTTCGAAATTAATAAATATATAAACTTGAAATTTGATATTAGAATGTTCTACCCTGTTGATGTCTCTAAAATTTGAGATGAATTGGGGTGGTGGTCCGCGTTTCTTCACACACTTCCCAAGGCCTAACAATCATATTTTCGAATTTAATAAAGATATAAACCTGAAATTTTGTACAAAGGTTGTAACAGCATTTATTTTTTTAGCTTGCATTAAATACCTAACTAAAATAACTTATGTATTTTTAATTTAATTTGAATGTTTTAGGTGTAGGGTATAAATAAGTCGATTGCATCGACTTACTGTTATTTTTACTTGTTTTTATAATACATTCTATATTCTATATTTAAACCAAGCTTTATTTTAATATACTAAATTTTTAATGAAGTATTGAAACCAAATTTAAAAAACTTATCAAAATGAAGTGCTTGAATTTATCTGAATATTTAGCAATTTTAAAGCTTCTCAAAGATAAAAAAAATTCAACACTTTTTAATCCAGCTTTAAAAACTTTTTATATAAATATTAAATCAAGTTTAAACTTAAGTTCCAAAATCAATAAAACTTTTATTAATAAAAATTATTAAGCTTCTCAAAGATAATAATAATTCACCAAATTTTAATCCAGCTTTAAAAACTTTTTTTATATAAACATTAAATCAAGTTTAAACTTAAGTTCCATAATCAAGAAAATTTTTTTATAATAAAAATTTTAAAGCTTCTCAAAGATAATACCAAATTTTAATCCAGCTTTAAAAACTTTTTTTATATAAACATTAAATCAAGTTTAAACTTAAGTTCCATAATCAAGAAAATTTTTTTATAATAAAAATTATTAAGCTTCTCAAAGATAATAATAATTCTACAATTTTTAATCCAGATTTAAAAACTTTTTTAAATTTTTTATATAAACATTAAACCAAGTTTAAACTTAAGTTCCAAAATCAATAAAACTTTTATTAATAAAAATAAATTTAAAATATCAAACACATAAGCCTTTTACTCATACTTTACCGCTTAAAAACTCCGCTGCAGCCACAGCACCATTGTTTTGCTCCTCTCCACATTATCATGCGCTTAAAAACTCCGTTGCAGCAGCAGCGCCATTGTTTTGCTCCTCCCGACATGATCATGTAAAATATCAAAGACACAATTCTTTTACTCGTACTTTACCGCTTAAAAACTTTGCGGTTTAAAAGTTCCACCATTTGCGCCGCCATATATTTACCTCGTAAGCTTTGCTGATTAAAAGCTCCGCCATTTCCACCGCCATATCTTTACCAGGAAAGCTTAAAGCTCCGCCATTTTCACCGCCATATCCTTACTACTCAATTGCATCTTATCAAAACACGTTTCACAAAAATTTTGACAAATCAAGTTCAAATGTCAAATATTATTTAAAAATAATATAAATTCTTACATACAATCTTGCTCTTATTGATCAGCTGATAATGTTTATCGAAATTATCTATGCATTACAAATAGAGCATCCAATACCGGACCGGTATTTCGGTATTCACATTTTGTGGAAACCGGTATACCAGTATTAATACCAGTATTTAGAAAACACTGAAAAAAAAACATTAATGTTAACACAAAACAACAAATAAACTGTTCAAAAATTTTATTGTTTAAGTTAAAATAATATAGAGTATAAAATTAATTCATTTGACGAAAAAAGCAAAATATGTACATAAAGAAATTATGAGTATAAAATTAATTCATTTGACGAAATAAGCAAAATACATAAAAAAATTATTTGTTGTTATTAAAATAAGCCCGCAAAAAACATAAATTATTTAAAGTTTCGTCATTTAAAGATGAACGAATTTTGGTACATAACATGAAGAAGAAGAAGAGAAAGCCCGTTCAGCTTCTACGCTCGTTGGGGGAATTGTTAGAATATAATCGTATACCAACTTCAAATTGGTACCACGTGTGCCGTCTTCCTCGAATATAGATATTTCTTTTCGGATCATTTTAGTCAAATCGTTAATATTTCAATTTGTTTTTGGTACTGTTTGAATTTTCATCTCATTATTAATGGCCATGTCTAGCTGCTCCTGTAATGTCAAGTCCAAAATTTCGTCTTCGCACATTATGGTATCTTCGTCATCATCTGTTTCGGATGGTAATGCTATAGTTTCAGCTGGGACGGATGAGAGCCGCTGGATAAGATGCACAATTAAATTTACCAAAGCTGTTTTACTTAGTAGATCAAATATGATATCTGAGCCAAAATTGTTTTGGGTTTGATCTCCTTTATGAAGATATTGTATCAAATAAGATAAATTTGTGCGTCTTTCTTTTATTCTTTGAATTAAGGAGCTTTTCATATTGTTACTTAATGGTCCTACGCCCAAATTTTGCAGCATAAATGCCAGGGTAGGATCAGCTGAGAGAAGATTAGAATCTCTTCGACACAAAGCCTCTACAGCCAATTTCACTGGTAACAACATAGAAACTGTTGATAATATCAATTCTAATTCAGATTCTGTAAAGGTAATAGCTGAATTTAAGTCAATCAGGGCTTTTTGAATAGAATTTTTTAATTTGTAAAAACGCTCTAACATAAAAAGTAAGCTGTTCCATCTGGTTTTATTATCTAAGATTAATGAGAATTCTTTTCCATGTTCAGTTTTAACATACACTTGAAGAATTTCATTTTTTGTTGATGATCGTCTGAACAGCTTCACAACTTTTCTAACTTTGCTTATCAATGGAGCCAAATTATTATAAAAATGTATAAATACGAAGATATTATATTTACCTGCTAGAAAAACGCAACAATTATATTATGTTCACCTGCTAGAAAAACGCGACAATAAAAATAAAGATTTTTTTATCTTTTTTTAATGACAATTTTTAGTCACTTTTAAAGTTTTAATTTCTTTTAATAGTTTTGATTTTATTCAATATTATTTATTAAGTATATATTTAATTCACACTATTTTGTTATTTTTCAAGAATGTTTTAAAAATAAGTTACCGTAAGTTAATATAAATATTAGACAAACAAAACAATAATAATAAAGAAGTGTTATTAAAGAACTTCAACTAGATTAGAATAATATTTAAAAAAAATTCAACAGCGATACCAGAAACGAGTATGAATAATTTTCCTCGCCATCTAGATTATAAATAACCTGAGAAAAAAAAAATATTTCTGTTCGATGAGAAAAAATACTGAAATACCGGTATATACCGGTATTGATTGCTCGGTATCGGTATTGGAAAAACGACCGGTATACCGGGATACCGGTTTTCGTTATACCGGTATTGGATGCCCTAATTACAAATGCACTTAAATGAAACAGAGAACGCAGAAAACCATTTTAGAGTGGAACATTACCTACATTATGATTCAAGTTCAATGAGCTTAAAATATCAAAATAACTTTAATAAATTGTACTTAAACTTACAAAGTTTAAGAAAAAAATTGTTTGAAGTAGAAACTTTAATTGAAAGTCTTAAATGTGATGTAGATATAATTGTCTTAACTGCGATATTGCTTCTTTCTTCTGAAAATATTTTCTTTAATCTACCAGGGTATGATTCGTATTTTATTAATCGAGAAAAACCTTACGGTGGAATTACTATCTACATAAGAAATCACTTTCCTAGTAATATTCTTATTAGTGAGGAATTTGAAAATAGCCAAATATTGGAAATTAAGCTAACGAATTAAGCTAACGGAAAATTTTAATATTATTGGCATATACAGATCACACGAGACAAACGCTATGAACTTTATTAATAGATTTGATGGGCTAACTTCAAACCTTAAAAGAGCTATAATAGTAGGTGATTTTAATCTAGATTTATTAAATGTTAACAACTTTGAAATAATATCGTATAAAATATGTTGCTAAGTAATGGTTTTCTGATTTGTAATAAGACATGCGAAAAATTTGCAACTAGATTTGGAACACAATCAAAAACAATAATTGGTCATTTTGTAACTGATATGGTAGAGAAGGAATATCATATACATGTCTGAGACTGTTCTTTGTCTGATCATCAAATGCTTTTTATCAGTACTGATCGTAAGTGAAAAAAAAAGTAATAACGTAAAATATAAAACAGTTTTAAAATACAGTAACATTGATACTGATGATTTCTGGTTAACCATTGAATCTTACAATTAAGCTGATGAAATCATTGATAATCTAATCTTACTTCTTTAATAAATAAAAATACTGTACGTATCGAAATAAAAATATTAAAAAAAAAAAGACATGGATGACTGAGGAGATTCTAAGAGTAATGAAAATCAGAGACTCATTTAACAAATACAAAAAAAAATATGTGGGTAATGAACGCATTAGTAACTTATATATTAAATATAGAGATAAGGTTAAAAAATTAATTACTGAGAAAAAACAAATAATGCTCGCACAGAATATCTTTACACCCCAGTGATACTAAGAGACTGTGAAATTTATATAAAGAGATCATTCTTAACACTGATTCCATCGAGCAAAAAAATCCAATAAAAATATTATGCCAGAATGATAAAACTATCGAAAATGAAAAGGAAATTTCAGAATGTTTTAACAACTTTTTTGTAAATGTAACGAAAGAAATTAGCGTACCTAATAATCACGTTTATATGAACCAATTCAGACGTACTATCTTCTCAAACTTTCAACTGACAAATTCCGAAGAGGTCTGCACAGCTATCAGCACATTAAATGCGGCAGCAGCTACTGGAATTGATAATATTTCTACGAAATTTATCAAACGCTTTGCGGACCGTTTGGTTCCAACTTTCGTTAAGTTAATTAATAAATCATTTCGTAACGGTATTTTTCCGAATAAACTTAAATGGGCTATTATAATTCCAATTTATAAAAGCGGAAGTAATATAGATTGCTCAAACTATAGGCCCATTTCTATGTTACCTGCTATTTCTAAAATTTTTTAAATAGTTATAAAAAATAGATTGAATTATTTTATTTCTAATAATAATATTTTAAGCGAGCAACAATTTGGTTTCCAAACGAAATCTAATACCACAGCTGCATGTCTGTATCTAACCGACTTTATATCGAAAAGTATTGACAGCAAAAAATATACTAGTTGCGCATTCCTTGATCTAAAAAAAGCATTTGATTGTGTTGACCACCAAATATTATTGCTTAAACTTCCTAACTTTAATTTTACCAGTACACAATAACAATTTTTTAAATCATATTTACAAAACAGAATGCAAAGAGTTCGCATTAATAACACATATATCTCGGAAAAGGCTATGTATGAAGGTGTACCGCAAGGTTTGATTTTAGGACCGTATCTTTTTAAGATATATATTGATGATATAGCTCGTCTAAATTTAAAAGGAGATTAACAACTATATGCAGATGATGCGGTCCTAAAATACGCTGAAAATAGTGAAGAAAGTACAAAACTTTCAATTCAAAATGATCTTGAAATAATTCAAGAATGGTTAAATAAGCATAGGATTAGTTTAAATGTAAAGAAAATAAAAATGATTATTTTCCAAAATAAATCGTGCAACTTAGGAACAAATATACCTTTTGAAAATGAGAATATTGAAATTGTCAAAAATTTTAATTACTTAGGATTAAATATAGACTACAAATTAAACTGGTGCAATCACATTAATGTAATAAAAAGAATAGGGCCATACATACTCATCTTACATAGATTAAAAAATTTTCTTTCTAAGGAAGCTTTATATACGATCTATACATCTTATATAAAATCACACATCCCAATTTGGGATAAAGCCGCGAATGTCTATCTAAACAAGGTAGATATCGTACATAAAAAAAGTGTAAAGGTAATTAATCGATACCCCATTCGACATCCCATAAGCTTGTTATACGGTAAACAATATATTAGTTTAGCAAACATAAGTAAATATGAACTATATGTTTTATCGTTTAAGATTATTAATAATGACTAATTTACTAAACAGAAAGATTGATATTCATAACCGTAACACTCGTAACAAAGCAAATTACTACGTTACATTATTCCGTCCGAATAATCAAACAAGTAATGTCGTATATAATTGTCTAAAAGCGTAAAATGAGCTTCCAGAGAATTTTAAACGGATTGAAAATCTACCTAAGTTTAAATCAATGATTAAGTCATTTGTGTTTAAAGATTAGCATCTTGGATTCGATTGTTGAACTACATGCAAAAAATAAAATAAAAATAACAAAGAAATAAAAATATCTGTTGTTGTTAAGGAGAATTAAATGAATTTAATTTAAAAACTTGATGAATGAATTGTTTACTATATTAATTACTTATGTTAAATACTTAAATACTTTTTTTTTATCACAGTTGTTAAATAAAGGTTATGTTATTTGTTATATATTCCTCTTTTGTTGTGTTTTTGTTTTTTATTCCTTCTTTTATAATTTGATCTAATTATAATTTGACTTTTGATCTAAATTTTGAATTTAACAGGCCATACAGCCCAGGCTACTGTCAAAGTAGTAACTTAATCCTAATGTTATTTATTTCAAATATTAATTGATTTATTGTAATTTATAAATACTAGAATAAAGAAAAAAAAAAGTGATTAGCTAATGTAATAATGTTTATATTATTGTTAATGGAAGAAATTGGACATTTACTTGGAGTTGGGCCGAAAAAACTTGTTATAATTTTCTCGCGACTGATATAAGTGGTTGTAATAATTATTATTGCAATAGCTACGATTAGCACGAAGGTCGTCAACTATCTCTTTCAACATTAATCCTATACTTTTATGGTATCTAATATAGAGATTTAGTAAGTTTTTATAATTAAATGGCAAACTCTCATTATGTATTAGAACTTGTAAATTAGTTCTTGTTTTGCCTTCTATGACACAGTTGTTCGAGTCATTATGCAAATATGCAAGATATAGTCTTACATAGTTGAGAATTCTCTCATCTCTAAATCTGGAAAGTGCATATCCTCGCTTAGTGATTGTTGAGTAATTTTTACAATTGGAGGTATTAACGGATTAAGCGATAACATATTTCTATTATTGTTATTATTATTATTATTTTTATTGTTATTATTATTATTATTATTATTATTATTTTTATTAATATTATTATTATTATTATTATTATTATTATTAGTATTATTATTATTATTATTATTATTATTATATTATTATTATTATTATTATTAATATTATTATTATTAATATTGTTATTATTATTATTAATATTATTATTATTGTAGTTATTATTATTATTATTATTTGACGAGCTTGTTCCCGGTTTGAACGTTTCCCCTTGTACAGAATTCCCATATCTTTTTCTAACTGGTATTTGTGTGTCTGAGATAATATCAGTATTAGTTGGATGTGTACTGAAATGAACTGTCTTTTTTTTTTTGGATTTAAAAGAAGTTGCACATGGATTGAGAAGAAATGATTTAGTACGAGTCGATAGATTAGTGCTATTGGAGTGATTCATTAATTTTTTATTATCTTTTATGTCTGAATTGTTGTGTAGTGCAGAGTCAGTGTTATTATTTTTAGAATTATTATTAATATCTTTAAAAATCTGAACTATAATATCTTTTTTCCAAAACTTGTGAGCTAGTATATCATTGACTTTGGATATTGGTACAGCAACTTTAAAGGATTTGTATTTTGGTTTGTATTTTAAATTCTGAGGAGTAATGTCAACTATGTTAACATTATTACAATTAAATTTATGTTTTAATTTATTATTGAGACTACTTACTGTTGAAGTAGCTGGATGCTTGGAGAGAAGTAGAGAGCAACGTTCACAGCGTGTTTGATTTATGTCGCCCTGGACAAAGTGGGCAATTGATCAGAAGTCACTTCATTTGTTGAGTCATTTTGTAGTGAGTTGTCATTCACAGCATATGATGATGAAGACGGTGAAGTCGGCCTTTGATTCCACATTAGCTAATTCATTTTGTAATGAAATGTCATTAACAGTAAATACGGAGCTCGGCAAAGAATTCACAACTGGCGCAGCAGCACCACTCACAGCATGTGAGTCAGGTGAAGTTATTAAAGGATCAACTAACGGATCTATTGAGTTAACTACCGGTTTCGTTGACCAAGAACTGGTAGTTGTTTTTATTAAAGAATTGTAACTTATTGGCTGTTCAGTTTGAGACCAAGCTTCTTTATAGTTTTCGTAGATATGAGTTTGATTGTACGTATATATAACGAAGGATGTGTCGAGACTTCCATCCACTTTGATACACAGATACCTTACGTCTTTCTTTAATGTACTATTTCATCATTCAGCTGTTCAATATTATTTGGTGCGCTGGTACCCATAGAATTACGTAATTCCTGCAGTTTACTATTGAAGATTAAGATTAAATGAAAAAACAAACCATTTTTTATTTTCTATTAAATAATTATCTTAAATAAAAATGTATGTATATAAATTTTCCTTTTTGGCGGGAGGATTGTAGCCATCTCATGTTCATAATGTGCATCGTCACTGATAAACATATCAATATTATATACAAACTGGCATCAGTTACAGTATTTTTTCTTAAATTCTATTTATAATATATAATAAGATTTCTCTTACCTAAATGTTATATAAAAACGTTATGCAATAAATTATACTACATAAGACCTAGAATAATTAGTTTTAAGTTAGTCTTAAGAAGTTAAGATGTAAAACTACAAACATTAATTTAATAGAATTAATTGTTCTTAAAACAATATTAAATAAAATCATATTTTAATGTTATACAAAGCTATTCGCCTTATTGGCGACCCCAGTGTTACGTTAACGCTCACTCCACTTTGCCCTCGCCGTACTGTTGGGTCATTGAACCTTTTTTATAGATACCTTGTAGGGGTGAAATTGTAAGATTAATAAATTTAAGATTTTTTTTTTTCTCTCACATATATAAAATTTTTGTTTTGCCAATTTAAATGGAAAATTTGAATGTAAAATTAAAGAACTAAGTGACTTACTGAAAAACCTAAAGAAAAACTAGGCTTGAACATACTCTCAGCCATATTTATAAAAGAAAAAAATAGACAAATTGAACAAGTTTGGGAATATTTTCAACAAAATTGTGAAGATAATTTACAACTAGAATTCATCATTAAATTAAGAGAAATCACTAAACAATTAAAAATATTCTTAAAATCAAAAGTTAAGGACCAAATTTCCAACATGACAAACTTTGATTTGGCAGTAGCTTTAAAAGTTCTGCCACAATTTGAAGGTGATATCAAGCAGCTTTCCAATTTTTTAGGTTTGATAGAATTTTATGCAGATTTTAATCTGATGATGATGATGATAAGACCAGATTATTAAAGTTCATTTTAGCAACTACACTCTCAGATAGAGTTAAAAATTATCAATAGATTAATCATAGAAGAAGAAATAACTACGTTACAAGAATTCAAGGAAATTTTAACATCTAAATCTAATAAAAATCCGACTAAGATTCAAAACGAATTAACAAGGTTAATGCAAGGTAACCAAGAGGTAAATACCTTTGCAACCAAAATCGAAATGCTTATTGCCCAACTGAATGAGTTACAAATTGCAGAATAACGAGAAAATTATAGGGGTATAATAATAAAATTAAATGACCAGTTAGGTCTAAACACATTCAAAAACGGACTAAATGATATGTGTCGGTTCATAATTGTACCAGTAAAATTAAACATTCTGAGTGAGGCTATACAGCTAGCAGCCGAAGTTGACAGCAATGCTCGTTGAAATAATATGATCCATTTTCGAGCAAACAATTTTAGAGGCCAATACAACAGCTGAAATAACTACAGACGCAGTTATAATAGAAATAACTATGGTAACTATAACACCAATAACCATAGTAATCAATAATAGGTTTCAAAATAAACAACAGAATAACATGGGGAACTTCAGTAGCCCCGGTAGAAGACATCTGGGGCATGTAAACAACATAATAGCAGATATATCAATAATTAAAGACAACATAATAAACCAAGATATTTTAAAAACTGAAATTTTCCAAATAAATGGCATAGCAAGCAAAACTTTTTTCACTAAGGGTGTAATAAATTTAGAATTAGTAATTGAAGAAAAAATAATTAATTATAATTTCCATGTAATGGATAAAGAAATTAATATTATAGCTGACGGTATTTTAGTTAGAGATTTTCTATTTAACAACAAATGCAAAATAGACTACGAAACATGCACATTAGTAATATTGCAACAAGATGAAGATATCATATTACCAATGAGCATGAATACTAAAACAATATCAAATATCATGATACAACCTCGAATGGAAGAGATATTAGCGAAAAATGTATAATTTAGAAGAAGACTGTCTGATCTTAGGTAAAGAAATGGCAAATGCTGTATTTTAAGCGAATTCTATTGCACCAGCTAAAGGCATAAAATACATAAAAATTTTAAATACAAGAGACACACTGTTGAAAAGTAAATCAACAGAAATAATCGTACAATCATTAAAAAATTACGAATTATTATCAATAAATAGAAATGACACTAAAGAAAGATTTGAAAAACTAAAAAAGGGTATTAATAGTAGACAGCTTGGATAAATTAGCAAAAAATTCAATTATAGATATTTGTAAGAAATTTCAAAATGTATTTCATCTTGAAAATGAAACGTTAACAAGTAACAATTTTTATGAACAAAGGATTTGAACTACAGACAAGTCTCCAGTATATATAAAACACTATAGAACACCAAATGGTCAACTACAAGAAATAGAAAAACAAGTCAATTAATAGAAGATGACATAATTGAACATTCTACTAGTCCATACAACTGCCCAATAACTTAATTGTTCTATTGAACGTAATCATCGAATATTAAATGACTACTTGATGAGTTTAGAAAGACTAGACTATTGGGACGAATACTTACCCTACTGTATGTATTATTATAACTCAACACCACATTCTACAACAAAATAATCTTTCAAATTGGTTTACGGCAAAATTAGTTATCTTTCATGTGAAATGTGTAAAACTAAAGATGATTATTTAAAACATTTAAAAATAAAATTTGAACACGCTCAAGAAAGTGCAAAGAATTACCTAATTATGGATACAAAAAAAAAAAGATTAAATGACAATAATTAATGTAAATATTTCAAATTTTAAAATTAATGACTTTGTATATATGAAAACTAATAATAAAAAGAAACTTGCCTTTTCGTTTATAGGACCATTTAAAATTATCTCACGAAAAGGTCCAAATAGTACAATAATTGTAAAGAATAAAGAATTAGAAGTACATAACAATAATTTAATTAAATCTAGAAGAAAAATTATAGAATAATATATGTAAATTTTTAAAATAAGCTAAGATTATTTTTTTGATATATTTATATAAAAATTTATCATTAAGATCTAAAAATAAATTATACTTTGATAACTTATACTAACATTTTGTGTGGTCACACTTAGTTTCATATAATGCATTTAATAAAGAAGAAGATCAAATTACATTTTTCGTTTAGATTTTTAAACGTCATGATTTTCATGTAAACGATTCATGTTTGTATGCAATTATATTTTGATAACAATATATTTTGGTTTATTATCACATATGGAAATGATATTGTAGAACAATACTAAGTCAATATATTGCATTGCATTTTTGTTCCAGATAAAATTCTATGCAACAAAGCAATAAATTAATATGATTTATTATCTTTGATAAGATTTGTATGGATTTGATAAAATCCAAATTAGTATATAAGGATTGATTAAGGAAAATAACAAGGTAGAATGTAAATCAACGGTTTTTAAAAGCGCACATTTCCAAAACTCAATACAAACTGTTTAGAAGTGTGACTAACACAAAAATTTGAAAATTTCATGTAATAAGAAAAAACTTGAAAATAGGACATTTTTGAGATTTTGAGGGGCCGTAAGTCCGGAATCCTATATAACTAAGAAAAGCTGTTAACACACGTAAAAATATATTATTGAAGCTTTAATTTTTATGTCTTGCCGAAGAAAAATTTTTGCAGGTGCCTAAGTTACAGGTGTCTAAAAATAGCAAATTTTCAATTTTTGAGGCGTAATAACTCTTAAAGAAGGGGCGTTACCAAAAAATTTTCTGAGGGAACTTATACTAATTCTAAAAGTTCTTTCTTGTCTCAAAATTTCAGGTTCCTATCTAAAGGGGTGCCGGAGTTATGAAAAAAGAAATTTCATGCAAAATATGGTTTTCACATAACGGTAAATTTAAATCGTAAATTACAAAATATTACATAATTTTGATATTGTTTTATATAGATAATAAAATTTTCGATCTTCAGCCTGTTTTAGATTGCAAAACTATTACGCAGAGCCCGAGATATATACATCTGAAAATGGGGCTTTTTCGCAATTTTGAAGAGCTACAACTTTGGAACCCTTTACAACTAAAATAAACCTTTCACACACGTAAAAATATATTATTGTAGCTTTAATTTTTACATCTTGCAGAAGTTAAATGTGTGCAGGTTCCTAAGTTACAGGTGTTTAAAAATAGCAAATTTTCAATTTTTAAGCCCTAATAGCTCATAATCAGGGGGTGGTCCGAAAAAAATTTCTGAGCAAACTTATACTAATTCTAAAAGTTCTTTCTTGCCTCAAAATTTCAAGCTTCTATCTAGAAGCGTGCCGGAGTTATGAAAGTAGAAAAATCATGCAAAATTTGGTTTTCACATAACGGTAAATTTAAATACTAAATTTAAAAAAATTGTATAATTTTTATATTAATTTGCAAAGATAAAAGAAATACCTGTCGAATGACGTTTTCAGATTGAAAAAATCTTAAGCAGAACGTAAGATATATGCATTTAAAAATAGGGCTTTTTCAAAGTTTGAGGGGGTGTAGCTCCGTAATGGGGGGGGCTACATGAAAAAGTTGTTCCACAAAATTATTTTTTTTATGAGACCTACCTATGGTTAAAATTTTTTTTCTCTATCTTTAACGGTGTAGAAGTTTTGTAAACAGACGGACGGACGGACGGACAGAGTGAAACTAATAAGCACATTTTTTCAAAATTTTTTTGGAAATGTGCTAAAAAATCAGATATATTCATATCGCAAACAATTTAATTATTTTATACTATTTATTTAAACAAACCAGCAATTCACTTTGCAGGAACGTACAAATTAAATTGCTATATACATATATAAATATGTTATTTTAGTACTGTCATACTGTGCCGTTATAATACGGAAAAGTAGGCAACTAGCTTTGTCAGGTGATTGGCGTATTCTTCACGCCGTAAAAATATATGAAGGAAGTTTCTGCATCATAAATTTGGTGAGCATCTAAATATGCTCATATCTTTCTAATCAAAAAGTGTTAGGAAATAAAAACTAACTCATGACAGTAGATAAAAATTATTGCATCACAATAACAAAATTTTTAAATATAACGAGTGGTTAAAATATTATTTTGCGTGGTTATAATATTATTTTTAAATATATTTTAGTATTAATTTCCGATGAAGTACAGAAATTTACAAAAGAGAAAATTAAAAAGCTAAATTTTAAACTTAATAAATTTACTTTAAAAATGAAATCCATTACTTTGAAAGGAATCTTCATACAGAAAACAACAGTAAAAATTGTACTAGATTATATCAGTATACCAATCTGAGCTTATCAAAATTTGTTTAAGAATAGATATTAGACTATTTTTAAAATAATGAATATTTCATAGAGTTTCATAGATTTCATTCGGTTCTAAGAAAAAATTAATTATAAAATCTTTAAAGCAGAAAGATGTATCTTATTCAAAATGAAACATGGGAAATTGTTTAGTAATTTTAGATAAAAATGAATATTATGCCAACATGGATGATACTGGAGAGAACCAACATTTACAAAACTTGCTTTTGAACCAACATTTACATAACCAACTTTTTATGGCCGAAATTGGAAGAAGTTGATCTTGACAACATCTGGTTCCAACAAGACGGGGCTACGTGCCACACAGCACGTGCAACAATTGAATTATTGCGAGAAAAATTTGGAGATTTAATTATTTCAAGAAGTTGTGACATTGAATGGCGTACAAGAAGTTGTGATTGAACACCATTAGACTATTTCTTGTGGGGTTATTTGAAGTCATTGGTCTTTAGCAATAAACCAGACTCTGTTCAAGCTTTAAAAGTCAATATTGAACGTGCTATTCATGACATACGACTTGATTTAGTGGAAAAAGTGCTCGAAAATTGGGTTCATCGAATTCGTTCCTGCAAAAGAAGTCGTGGTGGCCATTTGAATGACGTTTTATTCAGAACTTAATTGTATCGATTGTACTTCACATTAAATAAAAAACATTTGAATTTCCTTAACAATTAGTGTGTTTTTTTTTTTAAAGAAATCATATCACTCAAATTGGAAAACCCTTTATGTAGCAAAATTAATGTGTTAATACTCTTGAAAATTAGTTCCCTTTTTGTGGAATATTTATAATATATTATGTATATCCGATATTCTGAATTAAAAGAGGTTTTAGAGTTGGTTACATAATCAGCGTGATACGCTTTTTCCAGAATATGTATATATATGTATAGGCAAAATCTTGAATTAAGCGGAATTTCATATTTGGTTACAAAATCAGGATTTCAATAAATTGTTTAGCAGGGGTTTTGGGGACGGCAGCCCACTATTTTTAATACATTCTTATTGAAATAGTTATGTATGTACAAAATAATTAGTAAAGATTTCAAAATCAGGGTTTCAATAATTTGTTCTGCAGGGTTACAAAAATAATTAAAAGAGGTTTTAGTTGATTTCAAAATCAGGGTTTCCCTTTTTTTGAGAATATTTATATTATATTATGTACGAGTATATGCAATATTCTGAAATAGGAAAGGTTTTAGAGTTGCTCTGACAAAATCAGAGTTTTACGGCTTTTAAAGAATATGAATACTTAATGTCCCCTAACATATACTTATGTTATTTAATATTATTTGAGAATTTGTCAAACGGATGTTTGTAAAGTAAAAATTTGACATCTACCTTTTTTGACAAATGCGTTTTTACGAACCGAGATTCTAGCTAAGTGATGTTTTGCAATGTGATGTTTGCAATGTGAGTTTAGGTCCGCGGTATACCCACGAAAATTAGTAACAATTTCATTATACCAAAGTGGAAATTATCAATCTCGTCTCGAATCCAACATTTTCAAGTCTTTATGGATTGAGAAAAATACATAATACTACTGACAGATATGTGATATCGGTATAATGAATCCCATACTCTAATATTCTTTATATCAAATTCAGACACAAATGTAATATTGATATTTTATTATTATAACAAGTAAAATGGAAAATAAAAAATTACTTACATTTTTGTTAAGTTTTCAAAACAATACAAAAATAATTGAAAAAATTATGAAGTAATAACAAGATAAGATCAAGAAAAAAAAACAGCTATATCCACTACAGGACCGACCGCTATTATACGAAAAGTATAAAGCCTAAATTCATAAATTTTGTACATAATAATTAATATCAAAGCAAATTAACTTCTAATGATTTAACATCATTTTTTTTATTCAATAACAATGAAATCAATAACAACAATAAGCAATGAAATCATAAAAATATATGTTGTACATTCATTTATACATCCATTTATTATTCATTTACATATTATCATAAAGTAACTATATACATAGAGAACTCACGTAGAAGAAAAATTCGTAGTCAATTTCATTGATTTGAAATCACCCCAAGATCGTATTTGGGGTTATTTCGCAAAAAGATGGCCTTATTTTTGGTATACCATCAGAGAACATAAGAAAAACAAAATAAAAAAATATTTTTTCATTCATTCAGTTCATAATTCATTTTCTTCGAACTGATTTTTTTTTTCTCTAAAAATTGATTTTGTATTGTTAACATCCATATATATATACAAACATATCTATCTATGCATAACAAACAAATGTTCCTATAATTTTAAAATGTAATTTTGTAGATCTCATAAAGAATAACTCTACACAACACATATGTAGATAATATTTGAAGGCCAACAAATTTTTATTATGATATTGCAAGACGTGAGATGTAAATTGTAATGGAGATCTATTTGTTTTTATTTTTTTCTTTTTTGTTTAGAAGAATATTTTTTCTACAAATTAAAATATATTTTTGGATGGAATATTGAAATTTCCTAAAATATTGGTATTAACCTTTGTGGACCCATAAAGCTATTGTAAGTTAAGATCAAATTTACTGAATGTATAATTACATATTATATTAAGGCTGGTTTTTATTAGACTGATATATCCACGAAAATGTTAGAGTATAGGCAAATCATACAAAAATGATAAGTGTTTGAAAGAGATTAAGCTAAAAAAATATCGATGAAATATTTGAAAGTATCCAAGAAAGTAACCATAAATATCCACAAATTACATATGTATCCAAAAATTAAACTTCCAAATAAAACCTGCAAAAATGCAAAAATTAAACTTAAAAACATACTTCCAAAAAAATTTTTACTACCATGGCATTTAAATTTTGAAATGTCAAAAAAATAAACAAATGTTAAAATTTTATTTTTTAGTGAGAAACTATATTAAAATGACTATATTATCGGTATAAAAATATTATTAATTAACTATGTACATTATTTTTAACAACTTTATAAATAAAAATTTTATAACTAAATATGAATATAAAGTTTAATAATTTAGGTTATAAACAAATTTTAGCTGTCAAAGTGTTGCTGTAATATTTTTAATAATATGTTTTTTCATCTTTAGTAGGTAGTGCACTATATTTTTCACTTTCTAAAGTTGCGATATCCATGAAATTTCACAAGAAAACTAGTCTTTATGACTATAGATGGATATGTAATTCTTTCTAGATAGCAACTTTCTAAAAAGTATTTTTATACTTTTTAACTATATTAACTACCAAAGTGAATATACCCTACACTTAAAGTATAGGGTATATCAACTTTGGTATGGTGTTTGTAACCACTAAAAGGAAGCGAGTTAGACATGGACATGTATATAGATTCTGAATCAGGATCACCTTCTGAGTATTTTGTTTTAACACCTTTTAATTTTTCTTTTTTTTCTTTATACAAAAAAATAACTTATATTCTACAATTTAATCAACAACTAATTTCACAATTTAAATATACTTTAATTTAATTTATTTAATTATACTTTTTATTTCTTAATTTAATTAATTTTAAATGTTTAATACGGAGCTTCGGTGAGTTTGAAATCCAGAACAGAACTTAATTTTATTCGTTTATTTCCTGATATTTATATTATAATTTTTGCTTATTGAAACAATATTTTGTGGGAACAATAAAAGTAGGATTAGTAGGAATTTTGTCTGTGTGAAAAATAATTGTTTTTATAATAATGTTCCAGATGCTGAATTTGCAGGAACTTGTATATAGATTTATTGAAAGTAAATCTATGGGATAATTTAGTTTTTTATGTCATATAAAATTAATTGGAAAGACATTATTTTGTGGGAACATTAAAAGTTCGATTAGTAGGAATTTTGCATATGGGAAAATAATTATGTTTTTATGATAATATTGCAAATGCTGAATTTGCAGGAATGTGTAGATTTACTGAAGGTAAATCTATGGGATAAAAATTATTTACTTTTTTTAATAATATAGGTGTCGTATTAACATAATGAGAATTTTGTCTATGGGAAAGTAATAATATGTATTTCTATAATGTGCAAATGCTCAATTGACAAGAATGTTTTAGATTTATTGAAAATAAATCTATGGGAAAATAATTATATTTAAAATAAAGCTTTCAGTTCAGTTTAGTTCAGTGTTAGTGGTGTCATTACCGTTTATAACACCCCCACTGTTACTCTGAGGCTCCGACGAAGTATTTATTATGATTTCCTTATGTTTTTTGTATAAACATTTTATTATTAAAATTACAATAATTATAAAAACATAAGAAAATTTTAGTATAAAAATTTTCATAAGTTTTTTCTTTTATTTTAATTTTACAATTTTCTACCTTATTAAATTGTTACCTGTTATAGTAATGTTAAAATTATTACAATTGTGTTGTATATTTGTTTTTCCAATATTTTTGGTTATAATTATGCCTTGAATTATTTCTTTAACTTCTTTATTTAAAAATTTTTGCATATTACAATGTGCCTTTTCAAATTTAAATATACTATTGATACATTCATTTTCTATAATTTTTAAATTTTTCTTTAAATTATTTTCGACATTTGAATTGTAACAAATATTAGTGTCGTGTATAAGAACGTTATAGTTCTCTAATAGAATAGTTTTATTATTTTTATTTGGTATTGGTTCAATGTGAATTTCAGAAAGCGGTCTTGCACTATATTCTGGAATTAGTAATATAATAATAATTTGTTCTAAATAAAATTTTACAGTAATTTTAATATCTTGAATGCTTTCAAAATCAGAAAGCATATTTAGTTCTTTTTCTGTCAAAATGTTTTTTGATAGTATGCCTAATTTACTTGTAAGTATTACTTGTCCCATATCGTATATTTGAGGTATAATGAATTTCAATATATTGATTTTGGAGAAATTCCCGCAACGGGAGGGCTTTGAACCCTAATTCGTTATCAACTACTATTTTTTTTAAAATTCCCACAATAGATAAATATTGTAAAACGGCTCTTTTGAATTCGGTCCAAGTTCGGGAATTAATTTTGATTGCTTGCGCAAACTTAGTAAATTTATCGATAAACGTTAAAAATAATGTTTGATCTAGGCTATATAAAACGTCAATATGGACTATTTGGTTGGGACCTAAAGGTGTTTCTGTTATTTTGAACTTTGTTTTTATGGGTTTTCTTTCATATTTTTCGAGATTACAAATCTCGCAGTTGTTTATAAATTGCGCTACTCTATCGCATAACTTTGGGTGGTAGTATAGTAACTTCAGTTCATTGCATACTTCTGAAATTCCGCGGTGATTATTTTTTAAATGCTCTTTTTCTATAATTTCGACAAGTTGCTCTTCGTCCACTATATCTTCTAATAATTTGTTACATTTAATTAACTTTAATTGGCCATTAGATGAAAAATGTTCGAAAAATATTTTTTCTAAGATTTCTAAAATATTAGAATCTTCAATATAAATTGCATTGATAGTTTTGGGATTGAAATGATTTTTCAAGACAGTAATGGCTGTTTGTTCATCGAAATTTTTAGTGTGAATTACTTTCCTACATTTATTAAATATTTTTAAGTTCCTAATTCTAAGAGAACCTGAATTTGTTTTATAAATAGAAATTTGAGTTTTAAATACATTTAAAGGAGATTTACTAACTGGTATACTATTATTTTTAATAAGTTCATTTGTCTCGTTATTTCCGAACATTTGCTCTTCATTAAGGTTTACTTCTATACGTGATAAATCATTGGCGTTACCGTTTTGAACACCTTTTTTATATTTGATTTCGTAATCAAATTCGGAAAGCTTGAGACGCCAACGAACTAGTTTTGAGTTAGGTTCTTTTATGGCGAAGAGCCATTGGAGTGGCTTATGGTCTGTCTCAATTACGAATTTTCTTCCGAAAATGTAAGGGCGAAAGTACTTTGTGGCCCATACGATTGCCAATAATTCCTTCTCTATTGTACTGTAGTGTACTTCATGTTCGTTAAGAGTACGACTAGCATAACACACGGGGCGTCCTTCTTGTGATAGTACAGCACCAAGAGCGAATTGGCTTGCGTCTGTTGTAAGAGTAAAACTTTTGTTAAATTCGGGATAAATAAGGATTGGTTCATTTAGAAGTAGTCTTTTGAGAGTTTCGAAACTTTGAACATATTCAGGATTATCAATTTTTAGTTTTACGTTTTTCTTTAAGTATTTTGTCCTTGGTTTAGCGACTTTGGAATAGTCCTTAATGAATTTCCTGTAATATCCTGATAGTCCGAGAAATTGTTTAATTTGTTTTGGAGTTTTGGGAATAGGAAAGTTTTTGACGAATTCAATTTTTTTAGGATTTGGTCTTACTCCTTCTAAAGTCACAATGTGACCAAGAAACTCAGTTTCTTTTTTCATAAACTCCGATTTGTCTAATTGAATCATTAATTTGGCTTCTTCTAGCCTTTTAAAAATTGTTTTCAGCGAATCTATGTATTCTTCAATAGATGCTGAGAAAATGATGATGTCATCTAAATACACCAAACAAATTTTATTTATATAGTCTTCTAAAACATGGTTCATTAACCGTTGGAAGGTAGCTGGTGCTGTTTTAAGTCCAAACGGCATTCGAATAAATTCATAATGTCCATTCTCGACAGTGAACGCGGTTTTGTGAATGTCGCGTTCGTCAATTTCTATTTGGTGGAAACCTTTAGCAAGGTCTAACGTGGTAAAATATTAGCATCTTCCCAATTTACTTAGAATGTCATCTATATTTGATATAGGGTGCCTATCGTCTAAAGTAATTTCGTTTAGTTTCCTATAGTCAATAACGAGTCCCCATTTCTGTGTCCCACTGGCGTCCACTTTGTTTGGGACGATCCAGACAGGGGCAGAATATGGGGAGTTGCTAGGCCTAATAATGCCCTTGTCCAACATCTCGTTAATTTGCCTTTGTACTTCCTCTTTGTGAATTTGAGGGTATCTATAAGACTTAGTGAATATTGGAACGTCATTAATAGTACGAATACGATGTTTGATAGCGTTTGTGAAAGATAAATCTAAGTTTTCGTTATAGAATAAATGCGAGTATTGTTTTATAACTTGTAATAAATGCATTTTTTCAAAGTTGGATAAATGTTCATTACGAATTTCGCTTAGGACATTAAATTTGTTATCAGTTTCAGAAATTATATTAAAGTTATTATGATTTACAATCTCAGTTTCTAATGGTGAAGAAATTATAGATTTATTACCGCTACTAAGGATATTTGCTTTTACAACGGCTGTATAGTTCTGTACTTCATATATTCCTTCTTGAATTGTGATTTCGCCATCTGAGGACTTGCTTTCCTGCAGATAAGCGAGACCATTTTTTGAAGTACTGGTATAGTTAATTCATATTCACCTTTCTGAGTAATATTATATTTTGTTTCTTTATTTTTATTTTTAAAATGTATTTGGATTTCATTATAAAGTGTGGTTAAAAGTTGTTGACCTAAGTCGATTTTAGTTTTTAATGGCATTAATATGTTATTGCCTATTAGCCCGTCATAATTGTCATGAAAAGGAAAGACATACATTTCAACCTTCTTTGTTGAGTCTCCCAATTCTTTAAAAAGAGGTATAACTGCTTTATGAGTTATTTTTACATCTTGATTTATAGTTTTAATAATTATGGGGGTTTGAAGTTCTGTTAAATACATTGGATGACAAAGGTTAGGATTTATAACTGAGTGTGTTGCTCCGGTATCTATTATAAATTTAAGTGGTCTAATATTCCTACTAACTAAGATATATGGTAATTGAGATTCGAGGCCGTTAAAGGAAAAAATTTGCTGGTAATTCTGATTTATCATGTGTTAGCACTTTGCTTTGTTTTCCTATTAAAATTGTTATTATTTTGGTTGTTCCTATTAAAATTGTTATTATTTTGGTTGTTTCTATTAAAATTGTTATTATTTTTGTTGTTCCTAATGTAGTTGTTATTATGAAGCTTTGTATTATTAAAGTTTCTAGAATTATTGATAGTAGCGTTATTATTGGTACGATTATAATTGTAATTGCTTTTGGTGATTGGGTCACCAGAAAAGTTTTTATTTTTATTAATAGAATTAAATGTCTTTTGACCACTAAAATTATTAAGGTTAATATGTGCGTAGCATGCTTCATGTAAAATGTCAATGGCGGACTCAAGTGTTTTAGGGTCACGACAATATAAAATTGAACGCATTGGTTCGGGCATTTTGTTCTTAAAAATAGTTAGAGCAGAGTTTTTATTATTACTAATTGTTTGTTGAGCAACTGTTGAGTTGGCTCCTAATTCTAAGCTAACTTTTATATTTAATCTTCTTAATGTATTTTAATTTCGTTGTAGAAATCGACGGAATTTGTCTTAAAGGTGGTAGCTTTCAGTTGGTCAAAAAGTTCTTCAAGACTACACCGATCGCTTAAATTTTTTACAAGGGCGTCTTTTATTACAGTCCATTTCTTAATGTGGTTGTTTATTTCCACTACTTCCCTCGCTTTTCCCTTAAGTTTTGATTTAATCAAGTCTGCAAATATACTTTGACTTATGTCGTCATATTTGCCTAATAAAGGGCTTATCCTATCAACCAAATCTGTGAAATTTTGTAGTTCTTTAAAGTTTCCAGTAAAGTCGGGTAATTTATCGAGATATTTCAGGGGGTCAATAGTAAGGCTTAATTGAGTTTCAGTCATTTTTATTTTTATTATAATAATTACTTAAATATAATTTTTTTTTTTTTTTTTTTACAAAAAACTATTACTAATTTTAAATATTGTAAGAACGCTTTCTATTGGGGTTTTTTTTCTTAAAACTTAACCTAATTGTACTAATCGCTATTTCTATAATTTTAATATTTTAAAATTTCTAAATTATTGCTTACGTTAAAATTTTAAAGTTGTTTTTGATGTTGATCAGCTTCTGGATAAAACAGGAACTTAAACAGCAACGAGATGAACAGGAACTAAGCAGCAATGTACAGGATAACAGGAATACAGGAACTGGATTTAATATTGGCAATCACCACATAGTTAGATTTTTATTATTTTTTTGTTTTGTTTTTTTTTTTCAAAAAAATATTTATAATTTTATATATTTATTTGAAGTTTATATAATATAATAACCTTTATGTAATAAAATATATTTTTTTATTTTTGAATTTCGTATATTTTTTTTTTTTTTAATAATAAATAATTTAATTTATGTTATAATATTGTTCTTATTCTTCCGATGTACACGGAGGGTAAAATGGGATTGTGTCCTCGTCGTCACTATCGACAAACATTGCAAATAATTTTTTTATTTTTATTAGTTTATAATTTTTAAATATATATAGGTTCCCCTTTTTTTTTTTTTTTTTTGATTTAATTTCACTTATTTTTTCTTTTTATTTCATTTTATTTTTTTTTTTTTTAAATTTTCAATAATTTATTATTTATTTTTTTTTTTGTATACAATAGAATTAAAAAGAAATATACACTGTGTTAATTTTATTTGAAACTTTTATCACTTCGTTTGATAAAATTTTATTTTTTTTTATTTTTGCAAAAAAAAATTTTAACACTTTATTTGTTAAAAAATTTTATATATTTTTTTTTCTTTTTATTTTGGAAAGTCTTCCACCAAAAAATAAAAAGCTTTTCACGAAAATGTTTATAAGTTAATGCACTATAAATGTGTCAAGACACAAAGCGTTTTCTTTTATTTATTTCTTCTTTAAATTACAAAAGAAAGCACTTAGCGCATCCTACCGACTGCGCCGATTTTCGCAAACATTAAAAAAAACACAATATATTGTTTTAACACCTTTTAATTTTTCTTTTTTTTCTCTATACAAAAAAATAACTTATATTCTACAATTTAATCAACAACTAATTTCACAATTCAAATATACTTTAATATAATTTATTTAATTATACTTTTTATTTCTTAATTTAATTAATTTTAAATGTTTAATACGGAGCTTCGGTGAGTTTGAAATCCAGAACAGAACTTAATTTTATTCGTTTATTTCCTGATATTTATATTATAATTTTTGCTTATTGAAACAATATTTTGTGGGAACAATAAAAGTAGGATTAGTAGGAATTTTGTCTGTGTGAAAAATAATTGCTTTTATAATAATGTTCCAGATGCTGAATTTGCAGGAACTTGTATATAGATTTATTGAAAGTAAATCTATGGGATAATTTAGTTTTTTATGTCATATAAAATTAATTGGAAAGATATTATTTTGTGGGAACATTAAAAGTTCGATTAGTAGGAATTTTGCATATGGGAAAATAATTATGTTTTTCTGATAATATTGCAAATGCTGAATTTGCAGGAATGTGTAGATTTACTGAAGGTAAATCTATGGGATAAAAATTATTTACTTTTTTTAAGAATATAGGTGTCGTATTAACATAATGAGAATTTTGTCTATGGGAAAGTAATAATATGTATTTCTATAATGTGCAAATGCTGAATTGACAAGAATGTTTTAGATTTATTGAAAATAAATCTATGGGAAAATAATTATATTTAAAATAAAGCTTTCTTATTGTTAGTGGTGTCATTGCCGTTTATAACACATATCTTCGAAATTAATAAAGATAGAAAATTCAAATTTGATAAGAGGGTGCTGTTTTCTGAATCTCTGATTTGCTTAAAACTTGAGATGAATTGGAGGGGTTGTTCGGGTACCTCCCACACAACTCCCAAAACTCAACAAGCATATCTTCCAAAATATTTAAATAATTAAATATTTAAAGGATTTGTATTTTGGTTTGTATTTTAAATTCTGAGGAGTAATATCAACTATGTTAACATTATTACAATTAAATTTATGTTTTAATTTATTATTGAGACTACTTACTGTTGAAGTAGCTGGATGCTTGGAGAGAAGTAGAGAGCAACGTTCACAGCGTGTTTGATTTATGTCGCCCTGGACAAAGTGGGCAATTGATCAGAAGTCACTTCATTTGTTGAGTCATTTTGTAGTGAGTTGTCATTCACAGCATATGATGATGAAGACGGTGAAGTCGGCCTTTGATTCCACATTAGCTAATTCATTTTGTAATGAAATGTCATTAACAGTAAATACGGAGCTCGGCAAAGAATTCACAACTGGCGCAGCAGCACCACTCACAGCATGTGAGTCAGGTGAAGTTATTAAAGGATCAACTAACGGATCTATTGAGTTAACTACCGGTTTCGTTGACCAAGAACTGGTAGTTGTTTTTATTAAAGAATTGTAACTTATTGGCTGTTCAGTTTGAGACCAAGCTTCTTTATAGTTTTCGTAGATATGAGTTTGATTGTACGTATATATAACGAAGGATGTGTCGAGACTTCCATCCACTTTGATACACAGATACCTTACGTCTTTCTTTAATGTACTATTTCATCATTCAGCTGTTCAATATTATTTGGTGCGCTGGTACCCATAGAATTACGTAATTCCTGCAGTTTACTATTGAAGATTAAGATTAAATGAAAAAACAAACCATTTTTTATTTTCTATTAAATAATTATCTTAAATAAAAATGTATGTATATAAATTTTCCTTTTTGGCGGGAGGATTGTAGCCATCTCATGTTCATAATGTGCATCGTCACTGATAAACATATCAATATTATATACAAACTGGCATCAGTTACAGTATTTTTTCTTAAATTCTATTTATAATATATAATAAGATTTCTCTTACCTAAATGTTATATAAAAACGTTATGCAATAAATTATACTACATAAGACCTAGAATAATTAGTTTTAAGTTAGTCTTAAGAAGTTAAGATGTAAAACTACAAACATTAATTTAATAGAATTAATTGTTCTTAAAACAATATTAAATAAAATCATATTTTAATGTTATACAAAGCTATTCGCCTTATTGGCGACCCCAGTGTTACGTTAACGCTCACTCCACTTTGCCCTCGCCGTACTGTTGGGTCATTGAACCTTTTTTATAGATACCTTGTAGGGGTGAAATTGTAAGATTAATAAATTTAAGATTTTTTTTTTTCTCTCACATATATAAAATTTTTGTTTTGCCAATTTAAATGGAAAATTTGAATGTAAAATTAAAGAACTAAGTGACTTACTGAAAAACCTAAAGAAAAACTAGGCTTGAACATACTCTCAGCCATATTTATAAAAGAAAAAAATAGACAAATTGAACAAGTTTGGGAATATTTTCAACAAAATTGTGAAGATAATTTACAACTAGAATTCATCATTAAATTAAGAGAAATCACTAAACAATTAAAAATATTCTTAAAATCAAAAGTTAAGGACCAAATTTCCAACATGACAAACTTTGATTTGGCAGTAGCTTTAAAAGTTCTGCCACAATTTGAAGGTGATATCAAGCAGCTTTCCAATTTTTTAGGTTTGATAGAATTTTATGCAGATTTTAATCTGATGATGATGATGATAAGACCAGATTATTAAAGTTCATTTTAGCAACTACACTCTCAGATAGAGTTAAAAATTATCAATAGATTAATCATAGAAGAAGAAATAACTACGTTACAAGAATTCAAGGAAATTTTAACATCTAAATCTAATAAAAATCCGACTAAGATTCAAAACGAATTAACAAGGTTAATGCAAGGTAACCAAGAGGTAAATACCTTTGCAACCAAAATCGAAATGCTTATTGCCCAACTGAATGAGTTACAAATTGCAGAATAAGGAGAAAATTATAGGGGTATAATAATAAAATTAAATGACCAGTTAGGTCTAAACACATTCAAAAACGGACTAAATGATATGTGTCGGTTCATAATTGTACCAGTAAAATTAAACATTCTGAGTGAGGCTATACAGCTAGCAGCCGAAGTTGACAGCAATGCTCGTTGAAATAATATGATCCATTTTCGAGCAAACAATTTTAGAGGCCAATACAACAGCTGAAATAACTACAGACGCAGTTATAATAGAAATAACTATGGTAACTATAACACCAATAACCATAGTAATCAATAATAGGTTTCAAAATAAACAACAGAATAACATGGGGAACTTCAGTAGCCCCGGTAGAAGACATCCGGGGCATGTAAACAACATAATAGCAGATATATCAATAATTAAAGACAACATAATAAACCAAGATATTTTAAAAACTGAAATTTTCCAAATAAATGGCATAGCAAGCAAAACTTTTTTCACTAAGGGTGTAATAAATTTAGAATTAGTAATTGAAGAAAAAATAATTAATTATAATTTCCATGTAATGGATAAAGAAATTAATATTATAGCTGACGGTATTTTAGTTAGAGATTTTCTATTTAACAACAAATGCAAAATAGACTACGAAACATGCACATTAGTAATATTGCAACAAGATGAAGATATCATATTACCAATGAGCATGAATACTAAAACAATATCAAATATCATGATACAACCTCGAATGGAAGAGATATTAGCGAAAAATGTATAATTTAGAAGAAGACTGTCTGATCTTAGGTAAAGAAATGGCAAATGCTGTATTTTAAGCGAATTCTATTGCACCAGCTAAAGGCATAAAATACATAAAAATTTTAAATACAAGAGACACACTGTTGAAAAGTAAATCAACAGAAATAATCGTACAATCATTAAAAAATTACGAATTATTATCAATAAATAGAAATGACACTAAAGAAAGATTTGAAAAACTAAAAAAGGGTATTAATAGTAGACAGCTTGGATAAATTAGCAAAAAATTCAATTATAGATATTTGTAAGAAATTTCAAAATGTATTTCATCTTGAAAATGAAACGTTAACAAGTAACAATTTTTATGAACAAAGGATTTGAACTACAGACAAGTCTCCAGTATATATAAAACACTATAGAACACCAAATGGTCAACTACAAGAAATAGAAAAACAAGTCAATTAATAGAAGATGACATAATTGAACATTCTACTAGTCCATACAACTGCCCAATAACTTAATTGTTCTATTGAACGTAATCATCGAATATTAAATGACTACTTGATGAGTTTAGAAAGACTAGACTATTGGGACGAATACTTACCCTACTGTATGTATTATTATAACTCAACACCTCATTCTACAACAAAATAATCTTTCAAATTGGTTTATGGCAAAATTAGTTATCTTTCATGTGAAATGTGTAAAACTAAAGATGATTATTTAAAACATTTAAAAATAAAATTTGAACACGCTCAAGAAAGTGCAAAGAATTACCTAATTATGGATACAAAAAAAAAAAAGATTAAATGACAATAATTAATGTAAATATTTCAAATTTTAAAATTAATGACTTTGTATATATGAAAACTAATAATAAAAAGAAACTTGTCTTTTCGTTTATAGGACCATTTAAAATTATCTCACAAAAAGGTCCAAATAGTACAATAATTGTAAAGAATAAAGAATTAGAAGTACATAACAATAATTTAATGAAATCTAGAAGAAAAATTATAGAATAATATATGTAAATTTTTAAAATAAGCTAAGATTATTTTTTTGATATATTTATATAAAAATTTATCATTAAGATCTAAAAATAAATTATACTTTGATAACTTATACTAACATTTTGTGTGGTCACACTTAGTTTCATATAATGCATTTAATAAAGAAGAAGATCAAATTACATTTTTCGTTTAGATTTTTAAACGTCATGATTTTCATGTAAACGATTCATGTTTGTATGCAATTATATTTTGATAACAATATATTTTGGTTTATTATCACATATGGAAATGATATTGTAGAACAATACTAGGTCAATATATTGCATTGCATTTTTGTTCCAGATAAAATTCTATGCAACAAAGCAATAAATTAATATGATTTATTATCTTTGATAAGATTTGTATGGATTTGATAAAATCCAAATTAGTATATAAGGATTGATTAAGGAAAATAAAAATCAGATATATTCATATCGCAAACAATTTAATTATTTTATACTATTTATTTAAACAAACCAGCAATTCACTTTGCAGGAACGTACAAATTAAATTGCTATATACATATATAAATATGTTATTTTAGTACTGTCATACTGTGCCGTTATAATACGGAAAAGTAGGCAACTAGCTTTGTCAGGTGATTGGCGTATTCTTCACGCCGTAAAAATATATGAAGGAAGTTTCTGCATCATAAATTTGGTGAGCATCTAAATATGCTCATATCTTTCTAATCAAAAAGTGTTAGGAAATAAAAACTAACTCATGACAGTAGATAAAAATTATTGCATCACAATAACAAAATTTTTAAATATAACGAGTGGTTAAAATATTATTTTGCGTGGTTATAATATTATTTTTAAATATATTTTAGTATTAATTTCCGATGAAGTACAGAAATTTACAAAAGAGAAAATTAAAAAGCTAAATTTTAAACTTAATAAATTTACTTTAAAAATGAAATCCATTACTTTGAAAGGAATCTTCATACAGAAAACAACAGTAAAAATTGTACTAGATTATATCAGTATACCAATCTGAGCTTATCAAAATTTGTTTAAGAATAGATATTAGACTATTTTTAAAATAATGAATATTTCATAGAGTTTCATAGATTTCATTCGGTTCTAAGAAAAAATTAATTATAAAATCTTTAAAGCAGAAAGATGTATCTTATTCAAAATGAAACATGGGAAATTGTTTAGTAATTTTAGATAAAAATGAATATTATGCCAACATGGATGATACTGGAGAGAACCAACATTTACAAAACTTGCTATAAACCCGTTTCAACAAATGGTAAAAGGTGCAAATACTTGTATATCGAAAATGGTGGCTTGGTAAAACTCAGATGACAAACACCTATTTCTCCTAAGTCCACTTATCTAAAAACTAATAATGCAAAAAATCAACACTTAACGAATTTGCAATTCCCAAATATTTATATTTCAAAAAATTAAAAAACATGTCTCTTTAGTAGTAAAATAAATGTGTTAATTTTTACTTTGTAAAGGGTTTTCCAATTTGAGTGATATGATTTCTATGTGACGTTTCGGCCATTTGTAGTGTGTCAAGATCTGTCATTTTTTTTTCATTGTATTCAGTAATGTTTACAATTTCATTATGGGAAGATATACGCAAGAACAGCGTTTACAAATTATTCAATTTTATTATCAAAATAACCGTTCCCCAATTGCAGCTTTACGTGCGCTTTTGCCATTTTATGCTCGTAATAACGGTCCAACTGTGCTCGCTATTCGTCGAATTGTTGAAAATTTCGAGCGTACATTTTCTTTACATAATGTTCAAGTGCCAATAAGACAAAGAACCGTTCGAAGTAATGAATATATTTCTACCGTTCAGGCAAGTGTTGCTGCAGACCGCAATTTGTCGATTTCAAGACAAATCAAGTTCTCAAGAATTGGGATTGTCTCAGACCACAACCTGGCGGATCTTGGGAAAGGATTTGGGGCTCCACCCGTATAAAATTGTTATCACTCAAAAACTGAAGCCATTGGACCACCGTAAACGTTGTAAATTTGCTGATTTTGTCTTGGAACAACTTGAAAACGATTTTTTTAAGGAAATCATTTTCTCTGATGGGGCTCACTTTCATCTGAGTGGTGCGGTAAATAAACAAAACTGTCGATTCTGGTGCGAAGAAAATCCACAAATTATTTATGAACAACCATTACATTCACCTAAATTGACAGTTTCATGTGGTTTTTGGTCTGGTGGAATCATCGGTCCGTACTTCTTTCGAAATGAAGCTGGTAACACCGTTACTGTCAATGGAGAGCGGTATAGGTTGATGATAACCAACTTTTTATGGCCGAAATTGGAAGAAGTTGATCTTGACAACATCTGGTTCCAACAAGACGGGGCTACGTGCCACACAGCACGTGCAACAATCGAATTATTGCGAGAAAAATTTGGAGATTTAATTATTTCAAGAAGTTGTGACATTGAATGGCCTACAAGAAGTTGTGATTGAACACCATTAGACTATTTCTTGTGGGGTTATTTGAAGTCATTGGTCTTTAGCAATAAACCAGACTCTGTTCAAGCTTTAAAAGTCAATATTGAACGTGCTATTCATGACATACGACTTGATTTAGTGGAAAAAGTGCTCGAAAATTGGGTTCATCGAATTCGTTCCTGCAAAAGAAGTCGTGGTGGCCATTTGAATGACGTTTTATTCAGAACTTAATTGTATCGATTGTACTTCACATTAAATAAAAAACATTTGAATTTCCTTAACAATTAGTGTGTTTTTTTTTTTAAAGAAATCATATCACTAAAATTGGAAAACCCTTTATGTAGCAAAATGAATGTGTTAATACTCTTGAAAATTTGTTCCCTTTTTGTGGAATATTTATAATATATTATGTATATCCGATATTCTGAATTAAAAGAGGTTTTAGAGTTGGTTACATAATCAGCGTGATACGCTTTTTCCAGAATATGTATATATATGTATAGGCAAAATCTTGAATTAAGAGGAATTTCATATTTAGTTACAAAATCAGGATTTCAATAAATTGTTTAGCAGGGGTTTTGGGGACGGCAGCCCACTATTTTTAATACATTCTTATTGAAATAGTTATGTATGTACAAAATAATTAGTAAAGATTTCAAAATCAGGGTTTCAATAATTTGTTCTGCAGGGTTACAAAAATAATTAAAAGAGGTTTTAGTTGATTTCAAAATCAGGGTTTCCCTTTTTTTGAGAATATTTATATTATATTATGTACGAGTATATGCAATATTCTGAAATAGGAAAGGTTTTAGAGTTGCTCTGACAAAATCAGAGTTTTACGGCTTTTAAAGAATATGAATACTTAATGTCCCCTAACATATACTTATGTTATTTAATATTATTTGAGAATTTGTCAAACGGATGTTTGTAAAGTAAAAATTTGACATCTACCTTTTTTGACAAATGCGTTTTTACGAACCGAGATTCTAGCTAAGTGATGTTTTGCAATGTGATGTTTGCAATGTGAGTTTAGGTCCGCGGTATACCCACGAAAATTAGTAACAATTTCATTATACCAAAGTGGAAATTATCAATCTCGTCTCGAATCCAACATTTTCAAGTCTTTATGGATTGAGAAAAATACATAATACTAGTGACAGATATGTAATATCGGTATAATGAATCCCATATTCTAATATTCTTTATATCAAATTCAGACACAAATGTAATATTGATATTTTATTATTATAACAAGTAAAATGGAAAATAAAAAATTACTTACATTTTTGTTAAGTTTTCAAAACAATACAAAAATAATTGAAAAAATTATGAAGTAATAACAAGTAAAGAAAATTGATAAGATCAAGAAAAAAAACAGCTATATCCACTACAGGACCGACCGCTATTATACGAAAAGTATAAAGCCTAAATTCATAAATTTTGTACATAATAATTAATATCAAAGCAAATTAACTTCTAATGATTTAACATCATTTTTTTTATTCAATAACAATGAAATCAATAACAACAATAAGCAATGAAATCATAAAAATATTGTTGTACATTCATTTATACATCCATTTATTATTCATTTCCATATTATCATAAAGTAACTATATACATAGAGAACTCACGTAGAAGAAAAATTCGTAGTCAATTTCATTGATTTGAAATCACCCCAAGATCGTATTTGGGGTTATTTCGCAAAAAGATGGCCGTATTTTTGGTATACCATCAGAGAACATAAGAAAAACAAAATAAAAAAATATTTTTTCATTCATTCAGTTCATAATTCATTTTCTTCGAACTGATTTTTTTTTTCTCTAAAAATTGATTTTGTATTGTTAACATCCATATATATATACAAACATATCTATCTATGCATAACAAACAAATGTTCCTATAATTTTAAAATGTAATTTTGTAGATCTCATAAAGAATAACTCTACACAACACATATGTAGATAATATTTGAAGGCCAACAAATTTTTATTATGATATTGCAAGACGTGAGATGTAAATTGTAATGGAGATCTATTTGTTTTTATTTTTTTCTTTTTTGTTTAGAAGAATATTTTTTCTACAAATTAAAATATATTTTTGGATGGAATATTGAAATTTCCTAAAATATTGGTATTAACCTTTGTGGACCCATAAAGCTATTGTAAGTTAAGATCAAATTTACTGAATGTATAATTACATATATTAAGGCTGGTTTTTATTAGACTGATATATCCACGAAAATGTTAGAGTATAGGCAAATCATACAAAAATGATATGTGTTTGAGCTAAGCTAAAGAGATTAAGCTAAAAAAATATCGATGAAATATTTGAAAGTATCCAAGAAAGTAACCATAAATATCCACAAATTACATATGTATCCAAAAATTAAACTTACAAATAAAACTTGCAAAAATGCAAAAATTAAACTTAAAAACATACTTCCAAAAAAGTTTTTACTACCATGGCATTTAAATTTTGAAGTGTCAAAAAAATAAACAAATGTTAAAATTTTATTTTTTAGTAAGAAACTATATTAAAATGACTATATTATCGGTATAAAAATATTATTAATTAACTATGTACATTATTTTTAACAACTTTATAAGTAAAAATTTTATAACTAAATATGAATATAAAGTTTAATAATTTAGGTTATAAACAAATTTTAACTGTCAAAGTGTTGCTGTAATATTTTTAATAATATGTTTTTTCATCTTTAGTAGGTAGTGCACTATATTTTTCTCTTTCTAAAGTTGCGATATGGATATAATTTCATGGATGAAATTTCTCATGAAAACTAGCCTTTATGACTATAGATGGATATGTAATTCTTTCTAGATAGCAACTTTCTAAAAAGTATTTTATATATATTTAAGTATAAGGTATATCAACTTTGGTATGGTGTTTGTAACCACTAAAAGGAAGCGAGTTAGACATGGACATTTATATAGATTCTGAATCAGGATCACCTTCTGAGTATTTTGTTTTAACACCTTTTAATTTTTCTTTTTTTTCTTTATACAAAAAAATAACTTATATTCTACAATTTAATCAACAACTAATTTCACAATTTAAATATACTTTAATTTAATTTATTTAATTATACTTTTTATTTCTTAATTTAATTAATTTTAAATGTTTAATACGGAGCTTCTGTTAGTTTGAAATCCAGAACAGAACTTAATTTTATTCGTTTATTTTCTGATATTTATATTATAATTTTTGCTTATTGAAACAATATTTTGTGGGAACAATAAAAGTAGGATTAGTAGAAATTTTGTCTGTGTGAAAAATAATTGTTTTTATAATAATGTTCCAGATGCTGAATTTGCTATAGATTTGTTGAAAGTAAATCTATGGGATAATTTAGTTTTTTATGTCATATAAAATTAATTGGAAAGATATTATTTTGTGGGAACATTAAAAGTTCGATTAGTAGGAATTTTGCATATGGGAAAATAATTATGTTTTTATGATAATATTGCAAATGCTGAATTTGCAGGAATGTGTAGATTTACTGAAGGTAAATCTATGGGATAAAAATTATTTACTTTTTTTAATAATATAGGTGTCGTATTAACATAATGAGAATTTTGTCTATGGGAAAGTAATAATATGTATTTCTATAATGTGCAAATGCTCAATTGACAAGAATGTTTTAGATTTATTGAAAATAAATCTATGGGAAAATAATTATATTTAAAATGAAGCTTTCAGTTCAGTTTAGTTCAGTGTTAGTGGTGTCATTACCGTTTATAACACCCCCACTGTTACTCTGAGGCTCCGACGAAGTATTTATTATGATTTCCTTATGTTTTTTGTATAAACATTTTATTATTAAAATTACAATAATTATAAAAACATAAGAAAAATATTGATAGATATATTTATTACATGATTTTTATATTTTTTGTTTACAATATCGTTAATATGTTTTCTATTATTTTCTATATTTTTTACATGAAATTCTTCAAATTTTATATAATTCAAAGTTTTATTTTCAATTATTTTTGTAGTATAGAAAGGTAAAATTATTTTGTCATTAATTTTAGTATAAAAATTTTCATAAGTTTTTTCTTTTATTTTAATTTTACAATTTTCGTACCTTATTAAATTGTTACCTGTTATAGTAATGTTAAAATTATTACAATTGTGTTGTATATTTGTTTTTCCAATATTTTTGGTTATAATTATGCCTTGAATTATTTCTTTAACTTCTTTATTTAAAAATTTTTGCATATTACAATTTGCTTTTTCAAATTTAAATATACTATTGATACATTCATTTTCTATAATTTTTAAATTTCTCTTTAAATTATTTTCGACATTTGAATTGTAACAAATATTAGTGTCGTCTATAAGAACGTTATAGTTCTCTAATAGAATAGTTTTATTATTTTTATTTGGTATTGGTTCAATGTGAATTTCAGAAAGCGGTCTTGCACTATATTCTGGAATTAGTAATATAATAATAATTTGTTCTAAATAAAATTTTACAGTAATTTTAATATCTTGAATGCTTTCAAAATCAGAAAACATATTTAGTTCTTTTTCTGTCAAAATGTTTTTTGATAGTATGCCTAATTTACTTGTAAGTATTACTTGTTCCATATCGTCAACATGAGCTTTGAGTAGGTCTATATCATAATTAATTTGATACATATATTGCATATATTTTATTTCGTCTTCTATTTCCAAAATTTCATTATTGGTTTGCATATTAAAAGAATTTAGTTATTCCGAAATTGTATTTTGTTGAATTTTAATTTGCTTTGTGATACTTCTAATTTTTGTGATAATATTAAAGGTATGAATATTATAATTAAGAGGGTAATTTTGAACATTGTGATCTGAAAAGAAATATTTATTTTTTATTATTTATTTTTTTTTTTTTCTTTTTAATTTGTAGTTTGATTTTGATTTCGTTTTTTCTTTTTAACTTTTATTGTTTTTGCTTTGACCGATGGGTTACTATTATCTTGAAATCTCTTTTTGGGTTTGACGTGAGAATTATAATACTTTAGACCAGTATCTTTATTAGTTATATGGTTTTCATCTAATATTTCTATTTCCATTTTTCTGAATTTCGAGTGGTTTTTTCCCCCTCGCGGATCTTTTACAAAGTTTAAACCGGGAGATATTACAATATCGGTTCTATTTTTATTAAGAGTATCTATTATTTTGTCTTTAATTTTTAGAATTTTATTACGGATATTCTCATAGTCAGTATCCTTAACTTTACCATTTATGAAGTCGATATGTTTATGGTTGGTTGTCGAGTGAATAGTATTATTATACATATAATTTTATTATACTATAATTTTTAGAATTTTTTCCTCAACGGTGTCCAAATTTACTCGTTCGTCATGTTTAAGTAGTCTAATATGCTCGTTAATAGTGTTGTGCAGACGTTCGACATCGGCGTTCGAAGTATGATTATTATTTGAGGTATAATGAATTTCAATATATTGATTTTGGAGAAATTCCCGCAACGGGAGGGCTTTGAACCCTAATTCGTTATCAACTATTATGACGGGCTAATAGGACGGGCTAACTATTATGACGGGCTAAAACTAAAATCGACTTAGGTCAACAACTTTTAACCACACTTTATAATGAAATCCAAATACATTTTAAAAATAAAAATAAAGAAACAAAATATAATATTACTAGTTTATTTTTTTTAAAATTCCCACAATAGATAAATATTGTAAAACGGCTCTTTTGAATTTGGTCCAAGTTCGGGAATTAATTTTGATTGCTTGCGCAAACTTAGTAAATTTATCGATAAACGTTAAAAATAATGTTTGATCTAGGCTATATAAAACGTCAATATGGACTATTTGGTTGGGACCTAAAGGTGTTTCTGTTATTTTGAACTTTGTTTTTATGGGTTTTCTTTCATATTTTTCGAGATTACAAATCTCGCAGTTGTTTATAAATTGCGCTACTCTATCGCATAACTTTGGGTGGTAGTATAGTAACTTCAGTTCATTGCATACTTCTGAAATTCCGCGGTGATTATTTTTTAAATGCTCTTTTTCTATAATTTCGACAAGTTGCTCTTCGTCCACTATATCTTCTAATAATTTGTTACATTTAATTAACTTTAATTGGCCATTAGATGAAAAATGTTCGAAAAATATTTTTTCTAAGATTTCTAAAATATTAGAATCTTCAATATAAATTGCATTGATAGTTTTGGGATTGAAATGATTTTTCAAGACAGTAATGGCTGTTTGTTCATCGAAATTTTTAGTGTGAATTACTTTCCTACATTTATTAAATATTTTTAAGTTCCTAATTCTAAGAGAACCTGAATTTGTTTTATAAATAGAAATTTGAGTTTTAAATACATTTAAAGGAGATTTACTAACTGGTATACTATTATTTTTAATAAGTTCATTTGTCTCGTTATTTCCGAACATTTGCTCTTCATTAAGGTTTACTTCTATACGTGATAAATCATCGGCGTTACCGTTTTGAACACCTTTTTTATATTTGATTTCGTAATCAAATTCGGAAAGCTTGAGACGCCAACGAACTAGTTTTGAGTTAGATTCTTTTATGGAGAAGAGCCATTGGAGTGGCTTATGGTCTGTCTCAATTACGAATTTTCTTCCGAAAATGTAAGGGCGAAAGTACTTTGTGGCCCATACGATTGCCAATAATTCCTTCTCTATTGTACTGTAGTGTACTTCATGTTCGTTAAGAGTACGACTAGCATTTCACACGGGGCGTCCTTCTTGTGATAGTACAGCACCAAGAGCGAATTGGCTTGCGTCTGTTGTAAGAGTAAAACTTTTGTTAAATTCGGGATAAATAAGGATTGGTTCATTTAGAAGTAGTCTTTTGAGAGTTTCGAAACTTTGAACATATTCAGGATTATCAATTTTTAGTTTTACGTTTTTCTTTAAGTATTTTGTCCTTGGTTTAGCGACTTTGGAATAGTTCTTAATGAATTTCCTGTAATATCCTGATAGTCCGAGAAATTGTTTAATTTGTTTTGGAGTTTTGGGAATAGGAAAGTTTTTGACGAATTCAATTTTTTTAGGATTTGGTCTTACTCCTTCTAAAGTCACAATGTGACCAAGAAACTCAGTTTCTTTTTTCATAAACTCCGATTTGTCTAATTGAATCATTAATTTGGCTTCTTCGAGCCTTTTAAATATTTTTTTCAGCGAATCTATGTGTTCTTCAATAGATGCTGAGAAAATGATGATGTCATCTAAATACACCAAACAAATTTTATTTATATAGTCTTTTAAAACATGGTTCATTAACCGTTGGAAGGTAGCTGGTGCTGTTTTAAGTCCAAACGGCATTCGAATAAATTCATAATGTCCATTCTCGACAGTGAACGCGGTTTTGTGAATGTCGCGTTCGTCATTTTCTATTTGGTGGAAACCTTTAGCAAGGTCTAACGAGGTAAAATATTAGCATCTTCCCAATTTACTTAGAATGTCATCTATATTTGATATAGGGTGCCTATCGTCTAAAGTAATTTCGTTTAGTTTCCTATAGTCAATAACGAGTCTCCATTTCTGTGTCCCACTGGCGTCCTCTTTCTTTGGGACGATCCAGACAGGGGCAGAATATGGGGAGTTGCTAGGCCTAATAATGCCCTTGTCCAACATCTCCTTAATTTGCCTTTGTACTTCCTCTTTGTGAATTTGAGGGTATCTATAAGACTTAGTGAATATTGGAATGTCATTAATAGTACGAATACGATGTTTGATAGCGTTTGTGAAAGATAAATCTAAGTTTTCGTTATAGAATAAATGCGAGTATTGTTTTATAACTTGTAATAAATGCATTTTTTCAAAGTTGGATAAATGTTCATTACGAATTTCGCTTAGGACATTAAATTTTTTATCAGTTTCAGAAATTATATTAAAGTTATTATGATTTACAATCTCAGTTTCTAAAGGTGAAAAATTATAGATTTATTACCGCTACTAAGGATATTTGCTTTTACAACGGCTGTTTAGTTCTGTACTTCATATATTCCTTCTTGAATTGTGATTTCGCCATCTGAGGACTTGCTTTCCTGCAGATAAGCGAGACCATCTTTTTGAAGTACTGGTATAGTTAATTCATATTCACCTTTCTGAGTAATATTATATTTTGTTTCTTTATTTTTATTTTTAAAATGTATTTGGATTTCATTATAAAGTGCGGTTAAAAGTTGTTGACCTAAGTCGATTTTAGTTTTTAATGGCATTAATATATTATTGCCTATTAGCCCGTCATAATTGTCATGAAAAGGAAAGACATACATTTCAACCTTCTTTGTTGAGTCTCCCAATTCTTTAAAAAGAGGTATAACTGCTTTATGAGTTATTTTTACATCTTGATTTATAGTTTTAATAATTATGGGGGTTTGAAGTTCTGTTAAATACATTGGATGACAAAGGTTAGGATTTATAACAGAGTGTGTTGCTCCGGTATCTATTATAAATTTAAGTGGTCTAATATTCCCACTAACTAAGATATATGGTAATTGAGATTCGAGGCCGTTAAAAGAAAATTTGCTGGTAATTCTGATTTATCATGTGTTAGCACTTTGCTTTGTTTCTCCAATGTTTATTTCCATTGGTTCAGATTCAGAAATTTGATTATTTCTGTTATAATTGTTTGTAAAATTACTATTATTTACAAATGGGTTGTTCATGTGTGGGTAGTTGTTACTATTATTGGGATTATAATAGTTTGAATTTCGATTTTGAGAGGAATTCCATTGGTGGTTCCTATTGTTATTAATACTGTTATTTTGATTGTTTCTATAGTTGTTATTATTATTTTGGTTATTCTTATTAGAATTGTTATTATTTTGGTTGTTCCTATTAAAATTGTTATTATTTTGGTTGTTCCTATTAAAATTGTTATTATTTTGGTTGTTTCTATTAAAATTGTTATTATTTTGGTTGTTCCTAATGTAGTTGTTATTATGAAACTTTGTATTATTAAAGTTTCTAGAATTATTGATAGTAGCGTTATTATTGGTACGATTGTAATTGTAATTGCTTTTGGTGATTGGGTCACCAGAAAAGTTTTTATTTTTATTAATAGAATTAAATGTCTTTTGACCACTAAAATTATTAAGGTTAATATGTGCGTAGCATGCTTCATGTAAAATGTCAATGGCGGACTCAAGTGTTTTAGGGTCACGACAATATAAAATTGAACGCAGTGGTTCGGGCATTTTGTTCTTAAAAATAGTTAGAGCAGAGTTTTTATTATTACTAATTGTTTGTTGAGCAACTGTTGAGTTGGCTCCTAATTCTAAGCTAATCTTCTTTAATCTTCTTAATGTATTTTTAATTTCGTTGTAGAAATCGACGGAATTTGTCTTAAAGGTGGTAGCTTTCAGTTGGTCAAAAAGTTCTTCAAGACTACACCGATCGCTTAAATTTTTTTCAAGGGCGTCTTTTATTACAGTCCATTTCTTAATGTGGTTGTTTATTTCCACTACTTCCCTCGCTTTTCCCTTAAGTTTTGATTTAATCAAGTCTGCAAATATACTTTGACTTATGTCGTCATATTTGCCTAATAAATATTTGCCAAATACATTTTAAAAATAAAAATAAAGAAACAAAATATAATATTACTAGTTTATTTTTTTTAAAATTCCCACAATAGATAAATATTGTAAAACGGCTCTTTTGAATTCGGTCCAAGTTCGGGAATTAATTTTGATTGCTTGCGCAAACTTAGTAAATTTATCGATAAACGTTAAAAATAATGTTTGATCTAGGCTATATAAAACGTCAATATGGACTATTTGGTTGGGACCTAAAGGTGTTTCTGTTATTTTGAACTTTGTTTTTATGGGTTTTCTTTCATATTTTTCGAGATTACAAATCTCGCAGTTGTTTATAAATTGCGCTACTCTATCGCATAACTTTGGGTGGTAGTATAGTAACTTCAGTTCATTGCATACTTCTGAAATTCCGCGGTGATTATTTTTTAAATGCTCTTTTTCTATAATTTCGACAAGTTGCTCTTCGTCCACTATATCTTCTAATAATTTGTTACATTTAATTAACTTTAATTGGCCATTAGATGAAAAATGTTCGAAAAATATTTTTTCTAAGATTTCTAAAATATTAGAATCTTCAATATAAATTGCATTGATAGTTTTGGGATTGAAATGATTTTTCAAGACAGTAATGGCTGTTTGTTCATCGAAATTTTTAGTGTGAATTACTTTCCTACATTTATTAAATATTTTTAAGTTCCTAATTCTAAGAGAACCTGAATTTGTTTTATAAATAGAAATTTGAGTTTTAAATACATTTAAAGGAGATTTACTAACTGGTATACTATTATTTTTAATAAGTTCATTTGTCTCGTTATTTCCGAACATTTGCTCTTCATTAAGGTTTACTTCTATACGTGATAAATCATCGGCGTTACCGTTTTGAACACCTTTTTTATATTTGATTTCGTAATCAAATTCGGAAAGCTTGAGACGCCAACGAACTAGTTTTGAGTTAGGTTCTTTTATGGCGAAGAGCCATTGGAGTGGCTTATGGTCTGTCTCAATTACGAATTTTCTTCCGAAAATGTAAGGGCGAAAGTACTTTGTGGCCCATACGATTGCCAATAATTCCTTCTCTATTGTACTGTAGTGTACTTCATGTTCGTTAAGAGTACGACTAGCATTTCACACGGGGCGTCCTTCTTGTGATAGTACAGCACCAAGAGCGAATTGGCTTGCGTCTGTTGTAAGAGTAAAACTTTTGTTAAATTCGGGATAAATAAGGATTGGTTCATTTAGAAGTAGTCTTTTGAGAGTTTCGAAACTTTGAACATATTCAGGATTATCAATTTTTAGTTTTACGTTTTTCTTTAAGTATTTTGTCCTTGGTTTAGCGACTTTGGAATAGTTCTTAATGAATTTCCTGTAATATCCTGATAGTCCGAGAAATTGTTTAATTTGTTTTGGAGTTTTGGGAATAGGAAAGTTTTTGACGCATTCGATATTTTTAGGATTTGGTCTTATTCCTTCTAAAGTCACAATGTGACCAAGAAACTCAGTTTCTTTTTTCATAAACTCCAATTTGTCTAATTGAATCATTAATTTGGCTTCTTCGAGCCTTTTAAAAATTTTTTTCAGCGAATCTATGTGTTCTTCAATAGATGCTGAGAAAATGATGATGTCATCTAAATACACCAAACAAATTTTATTTATATAGTCTTTTAAAACATGGTTCATTAACCGTTGGAAGGTAGCTGGTGCTGTTTTAAGTCCAAACGGCATTCGAATAAATTCATAATGTCCATTCTCGACAGTGAACGCGGTTTTGTGAATGTCGCGTTCGTCAATTTCTATTTGGTGGAAACCTTTAGCAAGGTCTAACGTGGTAAAATATTAGCATCTTCCCAATTTACTTAGAATGTCATCCATATTTGATATAGGGTGCCTATCGTCTAAAGTAATTTCTTTTTGTTTCCTATAGTCAATAACGAGTCTCCATTTCTGTGTCCCATTGGCGTCCTCTTTCTTTGGGACGATCCAGACAGGGGCAGAATATGGGGAGTTGCTAGGCCTAATAATGCCCTTGTCCAACATCTCCTTAATTTGCCTTTGTACTTCCTCTTTGTGAATTTGAGGGTATCTATAAGACTTAGTGAATATTGGAACGTCATTAATAGTACGAATACGATGTATTGAATAAATGCGAGTATTGTTTTATAACTTGTAATAAATGCATTTTTTCACAGTTGGATAAATGTTCATTACGAATTTCGCTTAGGACATTAAATTTGTTATCAGTTTCAGAAATTATATTAAAGTTATTATGATTTACAATCTCAGTTTCTAAAGGTGAAAAAATTATAGATTTATTACCGCTACTAAGGATATTTGCTTTTACAACGGCTGTTTAGTTCTGTACTTCATATATTCCTTCTTGAATTGTGATTTCGCCATCTGAGGACTTGCTTTCCTACAGATAAGCGAGACCATCTTTTTGAAGTACTGGTATAGTTAATTCATATTCACCTTTCTGAGTAATATTATATTTTGTTTCTTTATTTTTATTTTTAAAATGTATTTGGATTTCATTATAAAGTGTGGTTAAAAGTTGTTGACCTAAGTCGATTTTAGTTTTTAATGGCATTAATATATTATTGCCTATTAGCCCGTCATAATTGTCATGAAAAGGAAAGACATACATTTCAACCTTCTTTGTTGAGTCTCCCAATTCTTTAAAAGGAGGTATAACTGCTTTATGAGTTATTTTTACATCTTGATTTATAGTTTTAATAATTATGGGGGTTTGAAGTTCTGTTAAATACATTGGATGACAAAGGTTAGGATTTATAACAGAGTGTGTTGCTCCGGTATCTATTATAAATTTAAGTGGTCTAATATTCCCACTAACTAAGATATATGGTAATTGAGATTCGAGGCCGTTAAAAGAAAATTTGCTGGTAATTCTGATTTATCATGTGTTAGCACTTTGCTTTGTTTCTCCAATGTTTATTTCCATTGGTTCAGATTCAGAAATTTGATTATTTCTGTTATAATTGTTTGTAAAATTACTATTATTTACAAATGGGTTGTTCATGTGTGGGTAGTTGTTACTATTATTGGGATTATAATAGTTTGAATTTCGATTTTGAGAGGAATTCCATTGGTGGTTCCTATTGTTATTAATACTGTTATTTTGATTGTTTCTATAGTTGTTATTATTATTTTGGTTATTCTTATTAGAATTGTTATTATTTTGGTTGTTCCTATTAAAATTGTTATTATTTTGGTTGTTCCTATTAAAATTGTTATTATTTTGGTTGTTTCTATTAAAATTGTTATTATTTTGGTTGTTCCTAATGTAGTTGTTATTATGAAACTTTGTATTATTAAAGTTTCTAGAATTATTGATAGTAGCGTTATTATTGGTACGATTGTAATTGTAATTGCTTTTGGTGATTGGGTCACCAGAAAAGTTTTTATTTTTATTAATAGAATTAAATGTCTTTTGACCACTAAAATTATTAAGGTTAATATGTGCGTAGCATGCTTCATGTAAAATGTCAATGGCGGACTCAAGTGTTTTAGGGTCATGACAATATAAAATTGAACGCAGTGGTTCAGGCATTTTGTTCTTAAAAATAGTTAGAGCAGAGTTTTTATTATTACTAATTGTTTGTTGAGCAACTGTTGAGTTGGGTCCTAATTCTAAGCTAACTTTTATATTTAATCTTCTTAATGTATTTTTAATTTCGTTGTAGAAATCGACGGAATTTGTCTTAAAGGTGGTAGCTTTCAGTTGGTCAAAAAGTTCTTCAAGACTACACCGATCGCTTAAATTTTTTACAAGGGCGTCTTTTACTACAGTCCATTTCTTAATGTGGTTGTTTATTTCCACTACTTCCCTCGCTTTTCCCTTAAGTTTTGATTTAATCAAGTCTGCAAATATACTTTGACTTATGTCGTCATATTTGCCTAATAAAGGGCTTATCCTATCAACCAAATCTGTAAAATTTTGTAGTTCTTTAAAGTTTCCAGTAAAGTCGGGTAATTTATCGAGATATTTCAGGGGGTCAATAGTAAGGCTTAATTGAGTTTCAGTCATTTTTATTTTTATTATAATAATTACTTAAATATAATTTTGTTTTTTTTTTTTTTACAAAAAACTATTACTAATTTTAAATATTGTAAGAACGCTTTCTATTGGGGTTTTTTTTCTTAAAACTTAACCTAATTGTACTAATCGCTATTTCTATAATTTTAATATTTTAAAATTTCTAAATTATTGTTTACGTTAAAATTTTAAAGTTGTTTTTGATGTTGATCAGCTTCGGGATAAAACAGGAACTTAAACAGCAGCGAGATGAACAGGAACTAAGCAGCAATGTACAGGATAACAGGAATACAGGAACTGGATTTAATATTGGCAATCACCATATAGTTAGATTTTTATTATTTTTTTGTTTTGTTTTTTTTTTTTTTTTAAAAAATATTTATAATTTTATATATTTATTTGAAGTTTATATAATATAATAACCTTTATGTAATAAAATATATTTTTTTATTTTTGAATTTCGTATATATTTTTTTTTTTTTTTTTTTAATAATAAATAATTTAATTTATGTTATAATATTGTTCTTATTCTTCCCATGTACACGGAGGGTAAAATGGGATTGTGTCCTCGTCGTCACTATCGACAAACATTGCAAATAATTTTTTATTTTTATTAGTTTATAAGTTTTAAATATATATAGGTTCCCCTTTTTTTTTTTTTTTTATTTAATTTCACTTATTTTTTCTTTTTATTTCATTTTATTTTTTTTTTTTTAAATTTCCAATAATTTATTATTTATTTTTTTTTTTTGTATACAATAGAATTAAAAAGAAATATACAGTGTGTTAATTTTATTTTAAACTTTTATCACTTCGTTTGATAAAATTTTAATTTTTTTTATTTTTGCAAAAAAAAATTTTAACACTTTATTTGTTAAAAAATTTTATATATTTTTTTTTCTTTTTATTTTGGAAAGTCTTCCACCAAAAAATAAAAAGCGTTTCACGAAAATGTTTATAAGTTAATGCACTATAAATGTGTCAAGACACAAAGCGTTTTCTTTTATTTATTTCTTCTTTAAATTACAAAAGAAAGCACTTAGCGCATCCTACCGACTGCGCCGATTTTCGCAAACATTAAAAAAAACACAATATTTTGTTTTAACACCTTTTAATTTTTCTTTTTTTTCTCTATACAAAAAAATAACTTATATTCTACAATTTAATCAACAACTAATTTCACAATTCAAATATACTTTAATATAATTTATTTAATTATACTTTTTATTTCTTAATTTAATTAATTTTAAATGTTTAATACGGAGCTTCGGTGAGTTTGAAATCCAGAACAGAACTTAATTTTATTCGTTTATTTCCTGATATTTATATTATAATTTTTGCTTATTGAAACAATATTTTGTGGGAACAATAAAAGTAGGATTAGTAGAAATTTTGTCTGTGTGAAAAATAATTGCTTTTATAATAATGTTCCAGATGCTGAATTTGCAGGAACTTGTATATAGATTTATTGAAAGTAAATCTATGGGATAATTTAGTTTTTTATGTCATATAAAATTAATTGGAAAGATATTATTTTGTGGGAACATTAAAAGTTCGATTAGTAGGAATTTTGCATATGGGAAAATAATTATGTTTTTCTGATAATATTCCAAATGCTGAATTTGCAGGAATGTGTAGATTTGCTGAAGGTAAATCTATGGGATAAAAATTATTTACTTTTTTTAAGAATATTGGTGTCGTATTAACATAATGAGAATTTTGTCTATGGGAAAGTAATAATATGTATTTCTATAATGTGCAAATGCTGAATTGACAAGAATGTTTTAGATTTATTGAAAATAAATCTATGGGAAAATAATTATATTTAAAATAAAGCTTTCTTATTGTTAGTGGTGTCATTACCGTTTATAACACATATCTTCGAAATTAATAAAGATAGAAAACTCAAATTTGATAAGAGGGTGCTGTTTTCTGAATCCCTGATTTGCTTAAAACTTGAGATGAATTGGAGGGGTTGTTCGGGTACCTCCCACACAACTCCCAAAACTCAACAAGCATATCTTCCAAAATAATTAAGATAGAAACAGCAAATTTGATATGACGGTGTTGTTTTCTGAATCCCTGATTTGCCTAATATTTCAGATGAATTGGAATGGTTGTTCACAGAACTTCTAAGACAAAACAAGCATATTTTCGAAATTAATAAATATAAAAACTTGAAACTTGAATAAGAGTGTTCAACCCTGTTCTGATGATGTCTCTAAAATTTGAGATAAATTGGGGTGGTAGTCCGCGGGCCTTCACACACTTCCCCAGACCTAACAAGCATATTTTCGAATTTAATAAAGATAGAAATCTGAAATTTTGTACAAAGGTTGTAAAAGCATTTATTTTTTTAGCTTAGGTATATTAAATACCTAACTCAAATAACTTATGGATTTTCAATTTAATTTGAATTTTTCAAGTGTAGGGTATAAATAAGTCGATTGCATAGATTTACTATTACTTTTACTTCTTTGATATTGCTACATATAGTTAGTCATATTAAAAAACAGAATTTAAAAATTTTGAAAATTGAAAAGGTATTTTTTAAAAGAAAAAACATTCGGCACAAACGGGTTAAAAAACTTACCATATCTTTACAAAAAAAATTAAATTAAGAAGAAACAACTACATGTACAACAAAAATTTATTTTAATGCACGATATTTATAACAACTCCTTTACACTTACAAGCCGGAACATACAACAAAAACTTTGCAAAAATAGGCTATTTGTGTACAAAATTAATTGAGAGTTCCCATCCGCCTTGTAAGATATTTAGGCGTTGTTTATAAAATATTTTAAAATTGTTTATGAATACCTCAGATGGTATTACAAGCTTTAAAGTTCTCATAGAATTATGGGAAGTTCAAATAAATTGAAAAACTAAAGATGTGTACCAAACTAGATTAGATATTAATCCGCATACTTTTGAAAAAATGAGAGTTAAATTAGCAACACAAATATTATTAGTAGAACAGTGAGTGCCGCTATTAGAACAATAATTGAAACGTCTGGTTTTAAAAGTGTTACTAAAGAAGTTTGATTTGATTTGATAAAAATTTTGTACATATTAGTGTTTGATAAACTTTTTGATTGTCTCAACATGATCATTATATTCTGATAATAAATATCGATCTCATATTAAAAGAAAAAAATAGCTTGTAGTTTGAATTTTTTAAATATTGTAAGATTGACTAAAAAGAAAAAATATATTTCTAGAGAGAATGAAAATAACTTTAAATTTATATTATACACATTTTTTCATATTTTATACTTTTACAATAATAATTCTTGTACCTATGGTTGGGTTATGAAAACACTTAAAATTTATTGATAAAAAATCGAGGTAGAATCGAGATTTTTTCTTTTTTTAAGAAGTCGAAAAAGTTATATGAAGAAATATATACAAATGTACATACATCAATTAACATACAAACAAAAAAAACAAAAACAAAAACTAAAATAAAAATAAACTAAAATACGATCAAGTTGATTTTACGAAATTAAAAAAACTCTCTAACTTTTTTCTTCCATCTAAATACTCGATGTATACAGTTTTATCAATGAATAACACTTCTTAGTTATATTCAAAGAATAATTTTAAAGATAAAAAAAAACTCTTGTTTTTTATATTACCATTTTTATTCGTTGAATTGTTCTTACAGACTAAACTTAAACTTAAAATTATTTACAGCTATTCAAATAAAAATATGCTAGGCAAGCAATCTACATATTGGCATACTATTGCAACGTGACGTGATGCATGCCAAAAATAATAAATACAAATATAAAACAACTTGATTAGAATCATAAGATTATAATCGAGTTGTTTTTGCAATTCAGTATTTACGAAATTTGATAGTTTAATAAAATAATAAAGTACAGTTTGTATAATTAATAAAAGAATCTAATTACGAAATTTGAGATTTCCATCCCTAAGAGATTTTGGTCTCCAAAATTAAAATTTAAAAAGGACTCGTTTCGAGTTCATTTGGTTTTACATTTGTTTGATTCACATGTGAAATTATTTATGATTTTTGTTATATTTAATTCATTTACAATTGGTATGATAGGTATATCCTTATATTTTTCAACTTTGTTAGAAAATTCATTATTTTTAATATTCAATTTAGAATTGCTAAATTTAAGGTTAATACAATTTTGCATCATTTTTGTTTTTGGTAAGTTTTTTATACAATTATTATTTGGAAATTCTAGCTTTTTTCAACAGATCCTTTTTATTGTTATGTTCAAATATTTCTTTAGCTTTTAAAATAATATTTTGTATAGGTATGTCTAATTGCACATGTTTATCGTTTGGAAATGGTATAACTACAGCTTTAAAAGAAGTTTCGATAGTAAAGTCTGGAAGGAATAGGACAAATATTATAAGGCCGTCCTTAAATAGAATAGTACTTTGTATGTATGGCATCTCTTCGATAGTTAGGTTGTATTTTTGAATTTCATCGTCTGTAAGTATGTCATGGGCAAGAACTTCCAGGCGACTTAGCAAGCTTAGCTTATCTTTAATTTGTTGAAAATTATTGTTAATTGAAGTCACTTGTGCCAAAAGTTGAAGTATGAGAGGGGTTTGCGATACTTTTGCAATAAAGCTGTTTGTTTGGTTTTCGATTTTATTAAGTTGTTGAGTAATTTTCAGTTGTTGGCAATTCACGTGTTCGGTTATTGTGTGAATATTTTTCTCGAAATTTTTGTTAATAATTACTTGGTCGTTAATTCTATTAGTGACTTGTCTGGTGTTAAAATTTAAATTTTGTAATTGTTTAAATATTTGTTCCGAGTTATCGTTATCCATTGTGCCTGTCAAGAATTTCATTGTTATCCCCAGGGCGTTAATGAATCCACGTTTAAATTTTGGGTTCTGTTCTTGTTTCCTTTAGGTTAAGAAGATCGAAATTATGATATAAGTTTCCAATTATTTCTTGGTATTCAGTGAGATTTACAATATGTAAGGTTTTCGTATAGTTATCAATAATTTGTTGTTCTTCCAATTTTATAATAGCAAAACCATTTTCTTCTTTGAGTTGACTTATTTGTATAGATTGGAGGGCCGCTTATGGAATGGAGAGGATAAGTAGAAGTAGTAGTTCCATTTCCTAAAAATATAAAAGAAGTATTTATTGGATTTGGAATAGAGAAAAAATTAATAATGAAAATTAAACTTAAGAAGTCTACCTCGAAAGACACTTCTATATTTTCGGTTGGTAATAAAAAAAATAATAATGAAATATTAATGATGATAAAATGTCAAATCCTTGATTACAATAAAATCGTGATAAAATATGTATTAGGTTTTATTGAAATTGAAATTTTATATTTAGGTTTACATTTAGCTACATCTCTGTTGACAACAATATTTGTATGTAGATTTTCGTTCAATGTTTTGTTTTTTATTTAGATTTGCTAGTCTCATTCTCTTTTCTTCTTCAAATTTTTTTGCTAAAATTTCAATTTCTTCCTTTGGGATGTTTTTATTTAAGAAATCTATTGGTCTTCGATTAGTAGTAGAGTACATTTTTCTGTTGTATATCTTAATAATTTTGAAAATTTTGTCGTTTAAATCATCAATTTCGTCTGTTTTGTCAATTTCCAGAATTCGAATATGTTCATAAAGTGTACCGTGTAACCTTTCAACATCAGAGTTACCGGTTTTATTTCCAGGTGTAGTTTTATCGAATTCAATTTGGGTTTCTATAAGAAATTGTTCTATAGCACTTTGTATTATACACTTTTCGTTATCTGTTATTAATGTTTTCATATTTCCCAAGTAAATTAGCCTTTCTTTTAGTGCTTTTAAAATGGAGATCCACGTTCTGTCATTAAGTTTGTCGATGGTAGCATGGTAGGTCGTCTTCGTTTGCGCTATTTATTGTAGCAGCATGTAAACCATTAGCGATTTTACTGTCTTTCCTTTTAAGATAGTTTATTGTGAATTTATATTCATTTAATTTGATCTTCCACCTTTGTAGTTTCATATTTGGTTCTTTAAGGTTGTTGAGCCACACCAAAGGTTTATGATCACATTGAATAGTAAAATTTCTACCGTAAAGATAAGTATGAAAGTGTTTGGTAGCCCAAACAATGGCAAGAAGTTCTTTCTCTAATGTATAGTATCTAATTTCATGATTGTTCAGTGTTCTCTAGGCATAGGCTATCGGATGGTTATTTTGGCTTAGCACGGCGCCTAAGGCGAATTAAGATGCATACTGAGTTAGAGTAAAATGTTTAGAGAAGTCTGGATTTTTTAGAATAGGTTCCTTTGTTAATAATGTTTTTAATTTTTTGAAAGCCTCGATGTATTCTTTGTCATTTTTATTAATTTTAAATTTTTTTAAAATATAGTATTAACGGATAAGCTACTTTGGAGTAGTCTTTCACGAATTTCCGGTAGTAGGCGGTTAACCCTGGGAAAGATTTTATCTCTTTTTGTGAAGATGCAAGAGAAAGATTTCGAATAGTGCTGATTTTTGATGGATCAGATTTTACACTTCCTTGGGTAATTGCATGGCCCAAAAAGTTAGTGGTTTTTTTCCTTAATTTAATATCCTATTTAGTAGTAGGGTAATTCTTTGAGGCGTTGTCGCGAACTTTTTTTGAATCAGTATTTTTTTCTGTGATCTCGTAAGCGTCAAATAGCGTTGTGGGGTTTCTATTAACAATAATTCTCCTGACTGGTTCGGGTAAATTGTCTTTAAATGTATTTAGAGCAATTTTTTGTTTGCTTCTATTCTTTCTTTATTGTCTCCTCCCTGGAGCGAGTACGCGTTGTTGATACGTGTTAGTTTAGAGTTAAATTCATCATAGAAATATTTTATTATAGAAGTGCACCTAACTAATATTAGGTTATCCACAAGACGTGAGACTGGGACGATGTCTCCATGATTTTTTATTGGTATAGATTTTAATTCGGCCCATGTTTCAACTGGCCCGTGAGAAAGTAAGATTTGTTTAGCTTTTCCTATTATTTTAACTTGGATATGTCCGAAAAGTAGTTTTTTAAACCGAGGTTCCGCTAGATCTTCTATAAGTGGGATAAAGGATTCTACCCTTTGTATAAAGTTAGTTAGATCGTGTTGACCGCCAGCAAAGGGTGGCAATTGGGTGATGCATTTCACAATTAGATTGAGGTTAGGAATTTCGCTTTCATTTGCGTTAGGCATTTTTAAAACTTGTTTATTTAAAAAATTCAAAATAGCTACGTAGAATTTTACGGATTTATTTGAACTTGTAAGACAAAAGTTTATTGCTAGTTTTTATTTTCTCTTTTTTTTTTTATAAAAATGATTTATAAAGAGATTTATAAATTGTAATTAAAACAAAATTATAAAAAGATTCACTATTAAAACAAAACTATAAAACAGATTTATAATTATTTAAACAAAATTATAAAAAGATTTATAATTAGAACAAAATTGTAAAAAGATTATAAATTGTAAAGGAACAGCTAATAATTCAAAAAAATGTAAATAGAATTGAAACGTATGAAAACAAAATTATATTACTTATATCGAAAAGTTAACGAAAATTTATAAATTATAATTAAATCGAAGTTACAAAATGTAATATCCTATTTAGTAGTAGGCTAAAATTAAATTGTTATAGATGTTGTAATTGTTATAGCTGTTGTTATAGATGTTGTTACAGATGTTTTGATGTTGTTATAGATGTTGTAATTGTTATAGCTGTTGTTATAGATGTTGTTACAGATGTTTTGATGTTGTTCAAGATGTTGTAATTGTTATGACTGTTGTTATAGATGTTGTTACAGATGTTTGGCACTCTTTTCTTTTTTCTTTTTGTTATTCTTTCTTTCTACTCTTTTATTATTTTTATTTGGTATTGGTTCAATGTGAATTTCAGAAAGCGGTCTTGCACTATATTCTGGAATTAGTAATATAATAATAATTTGTTCTAAATAAAATTTTACAGTAATTTTAATATCTTGAATGCTTTCAAAATCAGAAAACATATTTATTTCTTTTTCTGTCAAAATGTTTTTTGATAGTATGCCTAATTTACTTGTAAGTATTACTTGTTCCATATCGTCAACATGAGCTTTGAGTAGGTCTATATCATAATTAATTTGATACATATATTGCATATATTTTATTTCGTCTTCTATTTCCAAAATTTCATTATTGGTTTGCATATTAAAAGAATTTAGTTATTCCGAAATTGTATTTTGTTGAATTTTAATTTGCTTTGTGATATTCTTGATTTGGTCAGAAATTTGATTATTAATTAGTATTTGTTTATTATTCTCGTTAATAAGGGATATGGAGTTCTTAGATAATGCTTCAATTTGTTCGTTAATAGCTTGTTCAATTTTATAGTCCATTGTACCGATAAGGTATTTTAGTCCGGTTCCTACTCCGTTAAATAAACTTCTTGTATGTCTTTTGTGTGGTTTAAGATTATCTATCTTTTTATCTACTAGTAGATCGAAATTACGTTTAATTGTATTGTACATAGGGTTACTAAAATTTAGTTGTATTAGTTCAATATTTTTGTGTATTAGTACTCTACTATTTTCATATTCTGTTATGTTTATGATATGTAATACCTTTTTAAAATCTCTGATAATTTTTCTATTACCTAGATTTATTGTAATAAAACCATTGTTGTTATTAATGTTTTGTACTTCTAATTTTTGTGATAATATTAAAGGTATGAATATTATAATTAAGGGGGTAATTTTGAACATTGTGATCTGAAAAGAAGTATTTATTTTTTATTATTTATTTTTTTTTTGTTTTTAATTTGTAGTTTGATTTTGATTTCGTTTTTTCTTTTTAACTTTTATTGTTTTTGCTTTGACCGATGGGTTACTATTATCTTGAAATCTCTTTTTGGGTTTGACGTGAGAATTATAATACTTTAGACCAGTATCTTTATTAGTTATATGGTTTTCATCTAATATTTCTATTTCCATTTTTCTGAATTTCGAGTGGTTTTTTCCCCCTCGCGGATCTTTTACAAAGTTTAAACCGGGAGATATTACAATATCGGTTCTATTTTTATTAAGAGTATCTATTGTTTTGTCTTTAATTTTTAGAATTTTATTACGGATATTCTCATAGTCAGTATCCTTAATTTTACCATTTATGAAGTCGATGGGTTTATGGTTGGTTGTCGAGTGAATAGTATTATTATACATATAATTTTATTATACTATAATTTTTAGAATTTTTTCCTCAACGGTGTCCAAATTTACTCGTTCGTCATGTTTAAGTAGTCTAATATGCTCGTTAATAGTGTTGTGCAGACGTTCGACATCGGCGTTCGAAGTATGATTATTATTTGAGGTATAATGAATTTCAATATATTGATTTTGGAGAAATTCCCGCAACGGGAGGGCTTTGAACCCTAATTCGTTATCAACTATTATGACGGGCTAACTATTATGACGAGCTAAAACTAAAATCGACTTAGGTCAACAACTTTTAACCACACTTTATAATGAAATCCAAATACATTTTAAAAATAAAAATAAAGAAACAAAATATAATATTACTAGTTTATTTTTTTTAAAATTCCCACAATAGATAAATATTGTAAAACGGCTCTTTTGAATTCGGTCCAAGTTCGGGAATTAATTTTGATTGCTTGCGCAAACTTAGTAAATTTATCGATAAACGTTAAAAATAATGTTTGATCTAGGCTATATAAAACGTCAATATGGACTATTTGGTTGGGATCTAAAGGTGTTTCTGTTATTTTGAACTTTCTTTTTATGGGTTTTCTTTCATATTTTTCGAGATTACAAATCTCGCAGTTGTTTATAAATTGCGCTACTCTATCGCATAAATTTGGGTGGTAGTATAGTAACTTCAGTTCATTGCATACTTCTGAAATTCCGCGGTGATTATTTTTTAAATGCTCTTTTCCTATAATTTCGACAAGTTGCTCTTCGTCTACTATATCTTCTAATAATTTGTTACATTTAATTAACTTTAATTGGCCATTAGATGAAAAATGTTCGAAAAATATTTTTTCTAAGATTTCTAAAATATTAGAATCTTCAATATAAATTGCATTGATAGTTTTGGGATTGAAATGATTTTTCAAGACAGTAATGGCTGTTTGTTCATCGAAATTTTTAGTGTGAATTACTTTCCTACATTTATTAAATATTTTTAAGTTCCTAATTCTAAGAGAACCTGAATTTGTTTTATAAATAGAAATTTGAGTTTTAAATACATTTAAAGGAGATTTACTAACTGGTATACTATTATTTTTAATAAGTTCATTTGTCTCGTTATTTCCGAACATTTGCTCTTCATTAAGGTTTACTTCTATACTTGATAAAGCATCGGCGTTACCGTTTTGAACACCTTTTTTATATTTGATTTCGTAATCAAATTCGGAAAGCTTGAGACGCCAACGAATTAGTTTTGAGTTAGGTTCTTTTATGGAGAAGAGCCATTGGAGTGGCTTATGGTCTGTCTCAATTACGAATTTTCTTCCGAAAATGTAAGGGCGAAAGTACTTTGTGGCCCATACGATTGCCAATAATTCCTTCTCTATTGTACTGTAGTGTACTTCATGTTCGTTAAGAGTACGACTAGCATAACACACGGGGCGTCCTTCTTGTGATAGTACAGCACCAAGAGCGAATTGGTTTGCGTCTGTTGTAAGAGTAAAACTTTTGTTAAATTCGGGATAAATAAGGATTGGTTGATTTAGAAGTAAACTTTTGAGAGTTTCGAAACTTTGAACATATTCAGGATTATCAATTTTTAGTTTTACGTTTTTCTTTAAGTATTTTGTCCTTGGTTTAGCGACTTTGGAATAGTCCTTAATGAATTTCCTGTAATATCCTGATAGTCCGAGAAATTGTTTAATTTGTTTTGGAGTTTTGGAAATAGGAAAGTTTTTGACGCATTCAATTTTTTTAGGATTTGGTCTTATTCCTTCTAAAGTCACAATGTGACCAAGAAACTCAGTTTCTTTTTTCATAAACTCCAATTTGTCTAATTGAATCATTAATTTGGCTTCTTCGAGCCTTTTAAAAATTTTTTTCAGCGAATTTATGTGTTCTTCAATAGATGCTGAGAAAATGATGATGTCATCTAAATACACCAAACAAATTTTATTTATATAGTCTTTTAAAACATGGTTCATTAACCGTTGGAAGGTAGCTGGTGCTGTTTTAAGTCCAAACGGCATTCGAATAAATTCATAATGTCCATTCTCGACAGTGAACGCGGTTTTGTGAATGTCGCGTTCGTCAATTTCTATTTGGTGGAAACCTTTAGCAAGGTCTAACGTGGTAAAATATTAGCATCTTCCCAATTTACTTAGAATGTCATCTATATTTGATATAGGGTGCCTATCGTCTAAAGTAATTTCGTTTAGTTTCCTATAGTCAATAACGAGTCTCCATTTCTGTGTCCCACTGGCGTCCTCTTTCTTTGGGACGATCCAGACAGGGGCAGAATATGGGGAGTTGCTAGGCCTAATAATGCCCTTGTCCAACATCTCCTTAATTTGCCTTTGTACTTCCTCTTTGTGAATTTGAGGGTATCTATAAGACTTAGTGAATATTGGAACGTCATTAATAGTACGAATACGATGTTTGATAGCGTTTGTGAAAGATAAATCTAAGTTTTCGTTATAGAATAAATGCGAGTATTGTTTTATAACTTGTAATAAATGCATTTTTTCACAGTTGGATAAATGTTCATTACGAATTTCGCTTAGGACATTAAATTTGTTATCAGTTTCAGAAATTATATTAAAGTTATTATGATTTACAATCTCAGTTTCTAAAGGTGAAAAAATTATAGATTTATTACCGCTACTAAGGATATTTGCTTTTACAACGGCTGTTTAGTTCTGTACTTCATATATTCCTTCTTGAATTGTGATTTCGCCATCTGAGGACTTGCTTTCCTGCAGATAAGCGAGACCATCTTTTTGAAGTACTGGTATAGTTAATTCATATTCACCTTTCTGAGTAATATTATATTTTGTTTCCTTATTTTTATTTTTAAAATGTATTTGGATTTCATTATAAAGTGTGGTTAAAAGTTGTTGGCCTAAGTCGATTTTAGTTTTTAATGGCATTAATATATTATTGCCTATTAGCCCGTCATAATTGTCATGAAAAGGAAAGACATACATTTCAACCTTCTTTGTTGAGTCTCCCAATTCTTTAAAAAGAGGTATAACTGCTTTATGAGTTATTTTTACATCTTGATTTATAGTTTTAATAATTATGGGGGTTTGAAGTTCTGTTAAATACATTGGATGACAAAGGTTAGGATTTATAACAGAGTGTGTTGCTCCGGTATCTATTATAAATTTAAGTGGTCTAATATTCCCACTAACTAAGATATATGGTAATTGAGATTCGAGGCCGTTAAAAGAAAATTTGCTGGTAATTCTGATTTATCATGTGTTAGCACTTTGCTTTGTTTCTCCAATGTTTATTTCCATTGGTTCAGATTCAGAAATTTGATTATTTCTGTTATAATTGTTTGTAAAATTACTATTATTTACAAATGGGTTGTTCATGTGTGGGTAGTTGTTACTATTATTGGGATTATAATAGTTTGAATTTCGATTTTGAGAGGAATTCCATTGGTGGTTCCTATTGTTATTAATACTGTTATTTTGATTGTTTCTATAGTTGTTATTATTATTTTGGTTATTCTTATTAGAATTGTTATTATTTTGGTTGTTCCTATTAAAATTGTTATTATTTTGGTTGTTCCTATTAAAATTGTTATTATTTTGGTTGTTTCTATTAAAATTGTTATTATTTTGGTTGTTCCTAATGTAGTTGTTATTATGAAACTTTGTATTATTAAAGTTTCTAGAATTATTGATAGTAGCGTTATTATTGGTACGATTGTAATTGTAATTGCTTTTGGTGATTGGGTCACCAGAAAAGTTTTTATTTTTATTAATAGAATTAAATTTCTTTTGACCACTAAAATTATTAAGGTTAATATGTGCGTAGCATGCTTCATGTAAAATGTCAATGGCGGACTCAAGTGTTTTAGGGTCACGACAATATAAAATTGAACGCAGTGGTTCGGGCATTTTGTTCTTAAAAATTGTTAGAGCAGAGTTTTTATTATTACTAATTGTTTGTTGAGCAACTGTTGAGTTGGCTCCTAATTCTAAGCTAACTTTTATATTTAATCTTCTTAATGTATTTTTAATTTCGTTGTAGAAATCGACGGAATTTGTCTTAAAGGTGGTAGCTTTCAGTTGGTCAAAAAGTTCTTCAAGACTACACCGATCGCTTAAATTTTTTACAAGGGCGTCTTTTATTACAGTCCATTTCTTAATGTGGTTGTTTATTTCCACTACTTCCCTCGCTTTTCCCTTAAGTTTTGATTTAATCAAGTCTGCAAATATACTTTGACTTATGTCGTCATATTTGCCTAATAAAGGGCTTATCCTATCAACCAAATCTGTGAAATTTTGTAGTTCTTTAAAGTTTCCAGTAAAGTCGGGTAATTTATCGAGATATTTCAGGGGGTCAATAGTAAGGCTTAATTGAGTTTCAGTCATTTTTATTTTTATTATAATAATTACTTAAATATAATTTTTTTTTTTTTTTTTTACAAAAAACTATTACTAATTTTAAATATTGTAAGAACGCTTTCTATTGGGGTTTTTTTTCTTAAAACTTAACCTAACTGTACTAATCGCTATTTCTATAATTTTAATATTTTAAAATTTCTAAATTATTGTTTACGTTAAAATTTTAAAGTTGGTTTTGATGTTGATCAGCTTCGGGATAAAACAGGAACTTAAACAGCAGCGAGATGAACAGGAACTAAGCAGCAATGTACAGGATAACAGGAATACAGGAACTGGATTTAATATTGGCAATCACCATATAGTTAGATTTTTATTATTTTTTTGTTTTGTTTTTTTTTTTTTCAAAAAAATATTTATAATTTTATATATTTATTTGAAGTTTATATAATATAATAACCTTTATGTAATAAAATATATTTTTTTATTTTTGAATTTCGTATATATTTTTTTTTTTTTTTTTTTAATAATAAATAATTTAATTTATGTTATAATATTGTTCTTATTCTTCCCATGTACACGGAGGGTAAAATGGGATTGTGTCCTCGTCGTCACTATCGACAAACATTGCAAATAATTTTTTATTTTTATTAGTTTATAAGTTTTAAATATATATAGGTTCCCCTTTTTTTTTTTTTTTTGATTTAATTTCACTTATTTTTTCTTTTTATTTCATTTTATTTTTTTTTTTTTAAATTTTCAATAATTTATTATTTATTTTTTTTTTTGTATACAATAGAATTAAAAAGAAATATACAGTGTGTTAATTTTATTTTAAACTTTTATCACTTCGTTTGATAAAATTTTAATTTTTTTTATTTTTGCAAAAAAAAATTTTAACACTTTATTTGTTAAAAAATTTTATATATTTTTTTTTCTTTTTATTTTGGAAAGTCTTCCACCAAAAAATAAAAAGCTTTTCACGAAAATGTTTATAAGTTAATGCACTATAAATGTGTCAAGACACAAAGCGTTTTCTTTTATTTATTTCTTCTTTAAATTACAAAAGAAAGCACTTAGCGCATCCTACCGACTGCGCCGATTTTCGCAAACATTAAAAAAAACACAATATTTTGTTTTAACACCTTTTAATTTTTCTTTTTTTTCTCTATACAAAAAAATAACTTATATTCTACAATTTAATCAACAACTAATTTCACAATTCAAATATACTTTAATATAATTTATTTAATTATACTTTTTATTTCTTAATTTAATTAATTTTAAATGTTTAATACGGAGCTTCGGTGAGTTTGAAATCCAGAACAGAACTTAATTTTATTCGTTTATTTCCTGATATTTATATTATAATTTTTGCTTATTGAAACAATATTTTGTGGGAACAACAAAAGTAGGATTAGTAGGAATTTTGTCTGTGTGAAAAATAATTGTTTTTATAATAATGTTCCAGATGCTGAATTTGCAGGAACTTGTATATAGATTTATTGAAAGTAAATCTATGGGATAATTTAGTTTTTTATGTCATATAAAATTAATTGGAAAGATATTATTTTGTGGGAACATTAAAAGTTCGATTAGTAGGAATTTTGCATATGGGAAAATAATTATGTTTTTCTGATAATATTGCAAATGCTGAATTTGCAGGAATGTGTAGATTTGCTGAAGGTAAATCTATGGGATAAAAATTATTTACTTTTTTTAAGAATATTGGTGTCGTATTAACATAATGAGAATTTTGTCTATGGGAAAGTAATAATATGTATTTCTATAATGTGCAAATGCTGAATTGACAAGAATGTTTTAGATTTATTGAAAATAAATCTATGGGAAAATAATTATATTTAAAATAAAGCTTTCTTATTGTTAGTGGTGTCATTACCGTTTATAACACATATCTTCGAAATTAATAAAGATAGAAAATTCAAATTTGATAAGAGGGTGCTGTTTTCTGAATCCCTGATTTGCTTAAAACTTGAAAAGAATTGGAGGGGTTGTTCGGGTACCTCCCACACAACTCCCAAAACTCAACAAGCATATCTTCCAAAATAATTAAGATAGAAACAGCAAATTTGATACGACGGTGTTGTTTTCTGAATCCCTGATTTGCCTAATATTTCAGATGAATTGGAATGGTTGTTCACAGAACTTCTAAGACAAAACAAGCATATTTTCGAAATTAATAAATATAAAAACTTGAAATTTGAATAAGAGTGTTCAACCCTGTTCTGATGATGTCTCTAAAATTTGAGATAAATTGGGGTGGTAGTCCGCGGGCCTTCACACACTTCCCAAGACCTAACAAGCATATTTTCGAATTTAATAAAGATAGAAATCTGAAATTTTGTACAAAGGTTGTAAAAGAATTTATTTTTTTAGCTTAGGTATATTAAATACCTAACTCAAATAACTTATGGATTTTCAATTTAATTTGAATTTTTCAAGTGTAGGGTATAAATAAGTCTATTGCATAGATTTACTATTACTTTTACTTCTTTGATATTGAAAAAGGTACATATAGCTACATATAGTTAGTCATATTAAAAAACAGAATTTAAAAATTTTGAAAATTTAAAAGAAAAAACATTCGGCACAAACGGGTTAAAAAACTTAACATATCTTTACAAAAAAAATTAAATTAAGAAGAAACAACTACATGTACAACAAAAATTTATTTTAATGCACGATATTTATAACAACTCCTTTACACTTACAAGCCGGAACATACAACAAAAACTTTGCAAAAATAGGCTATTTGTGTACAAAATTAATTGAGAGTTCCCATCCGCCTTGTAAGATATTTAGGCGTTGTTTATAAAATATTTTAAAATTGTTTATGAATACCTCAGATGGTATTACAAGCTTTAAAGTTCTCATAGAATTATGGGAAGTTCAAATAAATTGAAAAACTAAAGATGTGTACCAAACTAGATTAGATATTAATCCGCATACTTTTGAAAAAATGAGAGTTAAATTAGCAACACAAATATTATTAGTAGAACAGTGAGTGCCGCTATTAGAACAATAATTGAAACGTCTGGTTTTAAAAGTGTTACTAAAGAAGTTGCAAAAATTTTGTACATATTAGTGTTTGATAAACTTTTTGATTGTCTCAACATGATCATTATATTCTGATAATAAATATCGATCTCATATTAAAAGAAAAAAATAGCTTGTAGTTTGAATTTTTTAAATATTGTAAGATTGACTAAAAAGAAAAAATATATTTCTAGAGGGAATGAAAATAACTTTAAATTTATATTATACACATTTTTTCATATTTTATACTTTTACAATAATAATTCTTGTACCTATGGTTGGGTTATGAAAACACTTAAAATTTATTGATAAAAAATCGAGGTAGAATCGAGATTTTTTCTTTTTTTAAGAAGTCGAAAAAGTTATATGAAGAAATATATACAAATGTACATACATAAATAAATTAATAAATTAACATAAATTAACATAAATTTACAGCTATTCAAATAAAAATATGCTAGGCAAGCAATCTACATATTGGCATACTATTGCAACGTGACGTGATGCATGCCAAAAATAATAAATACAAATATAAAACAACTTGATTAGAATCATAAGATTATAATCGAGTTGTTTTTGCAATTCAGTATTTACGAAATTTGATAGTTTAATAAAATAATAAAGTACAGTTTGTATAATTAATAAAAGAATCTAATTATGAAATTTGCTTATGTAACACCTAGATCCCTAAGAGATTTTGGTCTCCAAAATTAAAATTTAAAAAGGACTCGTTTCGAGTTCATTTGGTTTTACATTTGTTTGATTTACATGTGAAATTATTTATGATTTTTGTTATATTTAATTCATTTACAATTGGTATGATAGGTATATCCTTATATTTTTCAACTTTGTTAGAAAATTCATTATTTTTAATATTCAATTTACAATTGCTAAATTTAAGGTTAATACAATTTTGCATCATTTTTGTTTTTGGTAAGTTTTTTATACAATTATTATTTGGAAATTCTAGCTTTTTCTCAACAGATCCTTTTTATTGTTATGTTCAAATATTTCTTTAGCTTTTAAAATAATATTTTGTATAGGTATGTCTAATTGCACATGTTTATCGTTTGGAAATGGTATAACTACAGCTTTAAAAGAAGTTTCGATAGTAAAGTCTGGAAGGAATAGGACAAATATTATAAGGCCGTCCTTAAATAGAATAGTAATTTGTATGTATGGCATCTCTTCGATAGTTAGGTTGTATTTTTGAATTTCATCGTCTGTAAGTATGTCATGGGCAAGAACTTCCAGGCGACTTAGCAAGATAATATCTTTAATTTGTTGAAAATTATTGTTAATTGAAGTCACTTGTGCCAAAAGTTGAAGTATGAGAGGGGTTTGCGATACTTTTGCAATAAAGCTGTTTGTTTGGTTTTCGATTTTATTAAGTTGTTGAGTAATTTTCAGTTGTTGGCAATTCACGTGTTCGGTTATTGTGTGAATATTTTTCTCGAAATTTTTGTTAATAATTACTTGGTCGTTAATTCTATTAGTGACTTGTCTGGTGTTAAAATTTAAATTTTGTAATTGTTTAAATATTTGTTCCGAGTTATCGTTATCCATTGTGCCTGTCAAGAATTTCATTGTTATCCCCAGGGCGTTAATGAATCCACGTTTAAATTTTGGGTTCTGTTCTTGTTTCCTTTAGGTTAAGAAGATCCAAATTATGATATAAGTTTCCAATTATTTCTTGGTATTCAGTGAGATTTACAATATGTAAGGTTTTCGTATAGTTATCAATAATTTGTTGTTCTTCCAATTTTATAATAGCAAAACCATTTTCATCTTTGAGTTGGCTTATTTGTATAGATTGGAGGGCCGCTTATGGAATGGAGAGGATAAGTAGAAGTAGTAGTTCCATTTCCTAAAAATATAAAAGAAGTATTTATTGGATTTGGAATAGAGAAAAAATTAATAATGAAAATTAAACTTAAGAAGTCTACCTCGAAAGACACTTCTATATTTTCGGTTGGTAATAAAAAAAATAATAATGAAATATTAATGATGATAAAATGTCAAATCCTTGATTACAATAAAATCGTGATAAAATATGTATTAGGTTTTATTGAAATTGAAATTTTCGTTTTTGTTGCTGTTTGCAGTATTTACTTTTTCTTTTATTATTCGTATCGATATGTATCTCGTTTACTTTAAAAATTTTTAGAATTTTATATTTAGGTTTACATTTAGCTATTAATTTTAAATTTTTTTAAAATATAGTATTAACGGATAAGATACTTTGGAGTAGTCTTTTACGAATTTCCGGTAGTAGGCGGTTAACCCTGGAAAAGATTTTATCTCTTTTTGTGAATTCAGTATTTACGAAATTTGATAGTTTAATAAAATAATAAAGTACAGTTTGTATAATTAATAAAAGAATCTAATTATGAAATTTGCTTATGTAACACCTAGATCCCTAAGAGATTTTGGTCTCCAAAATTAAAATTTAAAAAGGACTCGTTTCGAGTTCATTTGGTTTTACATTTGTTTGATTTACATGTGAAATTATTTATGATTTTTGTTATATTTAATTCATTTACAATTGGTATGATAGGTATATCCCTATATTTTTCAACTTTGTTAGAAAATTCATTATTTTTAATATTCAATTTACAATTGCTAAATTTAAGGTTAATACAATTTTGCATCATTTTTGTTTTTGGTAAGTTTTTTATACAATTATTATTTGGAAATTCTAGCTTTTTCTCAACAGATCCTTTTTATTGTTATGTTCAAATATTTCTTTAGCTTTTAAAATAATATTTTGTATAGGTATGTCTAATTGCACATGTTTATCGTTTGGAAATGGTATAACTACAGCTTTAAAAGAAGTTTCGATAGTAAAGTCTGGAAGGAATAGGACAAATATTATAAGGCCGTCCTTAAATAGAATAGTAATTTGTATGTATGGCATCTCTTCGATAGTTAGGTTGTATTTTTGAATTTCATCGTCTGTAAGTATGTCATGGGCAAGAACTTCCAGGCGACTTAGCAAGATAATATCTTTAATTTGTTGAAAATTATTGTTAATTGAAGTCACTTGTGCCAAAAGTTGAAGTATGAGAGGGGTTTGCGATACTTTTGCAATAAAGCTGTTTGTTTGGTTTTCGATTTTATTAAGTTGTTGAGTAATTTTCAGTTGTTGGCAATTCACGTGTTCGGTTATTGTGTGAATATTTTTCTCGAAATTTTTGTTAATAATTACTTGGTCGTTAATTCTATTAGTGACTTGTCTGGTGTTAAAATTTAAATTTTGTAATTGTTTAAATATTTGTTCCGAGTTATCGTTATCCATTGTGCCTGTCAAGAATTTCATTGTTATCCCCAGGGCGTTAATGAATCCACGTTAAAATTTTGGGTTCTGTTCTTGTTTCCTTTAGGTTAAGAAGATCGAAATTATGATATAAGTTTCCAATTATTTCTTGGTATTCAGTGAGATTTACAATATGTAAGGTTTTCGTATAGTTATCAATAATTTGTTGTTCTTCCAATTTTATAATAGCAAAACCATTTTCTTCTTTGAGTTGACTTATTTGTATAGATTGGAGGGCCGCTTATGGAATGGAGAGGATAAGTAGAAGTAGTAGTTCCATTTCCTAAAAATATAAAAGAAGTATTTATTGGATTTGGAATAGAGAAAAAATTAATAATGAAAATTAAACTTAAGAAGTCTACCTCGAAAGACACTTCTATATTTTCGGTTGGTAATAAAAAAAATAATAATGAAATATTAATGATGATAAAATGTCAAATCCTTGATTACAATAAAATCGTGATAAAATATGTATTAGGTTTTATTGAAATTGAAATTGAAATTTTCATTTTTGTTGCTGTTTGCAGAATTTACTTTTTCTTTTATTATTCGTATCGATATGTATCTCGTTTACTTTAAAATTTTTTAGAATTTTATATTTAGGTTTACATTTAGCTACATCTCTGTTGACAACAATATTTGTATGTAGATTTTCGTTCAATGTTTTGTTTTTATTTAGATTTGCTAGTCTCATTCTCTTTTCTTCTTCAAATTTTTTTGCTAAAATTTCAATTTCTTCCTTTGGGATGTTTTTATTTAAGAAATCTATTGGTCTTCGATTAGTAGTAGAGTACATTTTTCTGTTGTATATCTTAATAATTTTGAAAATTTTGTCGTTTAAATCATCAATTTCGTCTGTTTTGTCAATTTCCAGAATTCGAATATGTTCATAAAGTGTACCGTGTAACCTTTCAACATCAGAGTTACCGGTTTTATTTCCAGGTGTAGTTTTATCGAATTCAATTTGGGTTTCTATAAGAAATTGTTCTATAGCACTTTGTATTATACACTTTTCGTTATCTGTTATTAATGTTTTCATATTTCCCAAGTAAATTAGCCTCTCTTTTAGTGCTTTTAAAATGGAGATCCACGTTCTGTCATTAAGTTTGTCGATGGTAGCATGGTAGGTCGTCTTCGTTTGCGCTATTTATTGTAGCAGCATGTAAACCATTAGCGATTTTACTGTCTTTCCTTTTAAGATAGTTTATTGTGAATTTATATTCATTTAATTTGATCTTCCACCTTTGTAGTTTCATATTTGGTTCTTTAAGGTTGTTGAGCCACACCAAAGGTTTATGATCACATTGAACAGTAAAATTTCTACCGTAAAGATAAGTATGAAAGTGTTTGGTAGCCCAAACAATGGCAAGAAGTTCTTTCTCTAATGTATAGTATCTAATTTCATGATTGTTCAGTGTTCTCTAGGCATAGGCTATCGGATGGTTATTTTGGCTTAGTACGGCGCCTAAGGCGAATTAAGATGCATACTGAGTTAGAGTAAAATGTTTAGAGAAGTCTGGATTTTTTAGAATAGGTTCCTTTGTTAATAATGTTTTTAATTTTTTGAAAGCCTCGATGTATTCTTTGTCATTTTTATTAATTTTAAATTTTTTTAAAATATAGTATTAACGGATAAGCTACTTTGGAGTAGTCTTTCACGAATTTCCGGTAGTAGGCGGTTAACCCTGGAAAAGATTTTATCTCTTTTTGTGAAGATGCAAGAGAAAGATTTCGAATAGTGCTGATTTTTGATGGATCAGATTTTACACTTCCTTGGGTAATTGCATGGCCCAAAAAGTTAGTGGTTTTTTTCCTTAATTTAATATCCTATTTAGTAGTAGGGTAATTCTTTGAAGCGTTGTCGCGAACATTTTTTGAATCAGTATTTTTTTCTGTGATCTCGTAAGCGTCAAATAGCGTTGTGGGGTTTCTATTAACAATAATTCCCCTGACTGGTTCGGGTAAATTGTCTTTAAATGTATTTAGAGCAATTTTTTGTTTGCTTCTATTCTTTCTTTATTGTCTCCTCCCTGGAGCGAGTACGCGTTGTTGATACGTGTTAGTTTAGAGTTAAATTCATCATAGAAATATTTTATTATAGAAGTGCACCCAACTAATATTAGGTTATCCACAAGACGTGAGACTGGGACGATGTCTCCATGATTTTTTATTGGTATAGATTTTAATTCGGCCCATGTTTCAACTGGCCCGTGAGAAAGTAAGATTTGTTTAGCTTTTCCTATTATTTTAACTTGGATATGTCCGAAAAGTAGTTTTTTAAACCGAGGTTCCGCTAGATCTTCTATAAGTGGGATAAAGGATTCTACCCTTTGTATAAAGTTAGTTAGATCGCGTTGACCGCCAGCAAAGGGTGGCAATTGGGTGATGCATTTCACAATTAGATTGAGGTTAGGAATTTCGCTTTCATTTGCGTTAGGAATTTTTAAAACTTGTTTATTTAAAAAATTCAAAATAGCTACGTAGAATTTTACGGATTTATTTGAACTTGTAAGACAAAAGTTTATTGCTAGTTTTTATTTTCTCTTTTTTTTTTTATAAAAATGATTTATAAAGAGATTTATAAATTGTAATTAAAACAAAATTATAAAAAGATAAAACAAAACTATAAAACAGATTTATAATTATTTAAACAAAATTATAAAAAGATTTATAATTAGAACAAAATTGTAAAAAGATTATAAATTGTAAAGGAACAGCTAATAATTCAAAAAAATGTAAATAGAATTGAAACGTATGAAAACAAAATTATATTACTTATATCGAAAAGTTAACGAAAATTTATAAATTATAATTAAATCGAAGTTACAAAATTTAATATCCTATTTAGTAGTAGGCTAAAATTAAATTGTTATAGATGTTGTAATTGTTATAGCTGTTGTTATAGATGTTGTTACAGATGTTTTGATGTTGTTATAGATGTTGTAATTGTTATAGCTGTTGTTATAGATGTTGTTACAGATGTTTTGATGTTGTTCAAGATGTTGTAATTGTTATGACAGTTGTTATAGATGTTGTTACAGATGTTTGGCACTCTTTTGTTTTTTCTTTTTGTAATAAGTTTTTTTTTTTATTAAATTTTATTAGCTTTTTTTGGTTTTCGTTAAAATAACAACACTTTTAATTATAATTTTATAGCTTAACATTTATATCCTACCGACTGCGCTAGTTTTATCAATGAATAACACTTCTTAGTTATATTCAAAGAATAATTTTAAAGATAAAAAAACTCTTGTTTTTTATATTACCATCTTTATTCGTTGAGTTGTTCTTACAGACTAAAGTACATGGTTTACAAAATGTGTAAGTTATAATTATTTGCAAACAAATTTAAAAATGAATATTGAACTACATAAAAAATATTGCCATTTTAAAATGATCATTTAGTAAAAAAAACTGCTAAACACATTACAAACTTAATAGACCAACAAAATCTTCAGTTGCTCAACATTCTATCAACAATAATCATCAAAATACAAATAATATTATTTTAAAATGACTAAAAAAATCACTAATAGATATCACCTAGATGCCTGGAAAAGTCTTTACATTAATAAATATAGGAAAAAATCAAACTAGATGATTAATGAAATCAAAAAATCAAACTAATCTAGAATCAATAAACTCCACATTATTTAATTTATAAGAAACGATTACTTGTCTTTATTTGGTATTAATTTACACTAAATAATTTTAATTAGTATTTTTTCTACTCCCTTTCTTATTATCCTTTCTTTTTCGAAATTGTTAAATATAAATAAAAGGTAAGTTGTTAAACAGAAAGGACGCAAAATATTTCGCTCCTATTAAAAATAATTTTTTATTCCATTAAAAAAAATTTTTTTTTTACGAAGTTTAATAAATCAAAATTACCAAAAATTGTCCAGGTTGTAAGAGGAATATTACAGGCATTTCAAGAGGAATACATTTCAAGAGGAATCCAAGGTATTTGGCATAATTTTTACCATGTTATTTGTACTAATGTGACCAAAGAATTGTTTAATGCGGTGAACACAGGAGTTGTACCATGGACTGGGGACAGCTGTCCAGATGCTAGTAGTAAATCTATAATCATACTGGCGGATGAATCTGAAAGTAAATGTGATCCAAACCATTCATTAAAAATCTCTGCAAAAAGCACAGATGATGAAAAGGAAATTCCTGTAATAAGTGTAGCCGATAAATTGGCTACAGTTAATTTATCTGATTGTTCTATGGACAAAATGGCTGCGTATCTGCAAGCTCTTGGTTCTGTGGTAATTGAAATTCAAATTTCACAAAACTTTTTTAATTGTCAAATGAACAATATTTTGATACAAAACAAAAAGGTCTAAAAAGTAAATGAATCAATAAAAATATTTAAAAGCAGCAGATGGAAAATCAAGTTATCTGGGGCAAAAAGTAAATCAGCTGGAATCATTAGTGGATGTAACTTTACATTTTAAGTACCAAAATGACATAGTTATTGTAGAGCTCCCACCAGAAAATAAGAATCCAACTGAAACACTATTGAAAATTTCTAATAAAACTGGCGCCAATATCAATATATTCAATCCACTTTACGTTGTGGAAGTGGTTTCAGAAATTGAAAAAACGAACTGCTAGAAAAAAAAAATTTAAGTTAAAAATTTTTATTCCAAGTAACCAAAAATATTATTTTCACGTATAAAAATAATTATAATAAAAAAATTATAAGACAAAATTATAAAACTTTAATACAACTTAATTCTATCTTCCGCTTTTTGTTGGGAAATAATGTTGAGCTAATTTCATAGATTAATTTGGTGATTCGACAGGTTAATGTTTTAATAAAAAATTTGCGAAAATAAAATTTATGAAATTGTAATATGATATGTTGGAATTTGGATTTATCATTTTAACTGTTGCTAATTTAAATATGTTAAAATCATTAACTGTCCTCATTCGATTAATTTAGAGATTATGGTCGGGGCTGCCTTTATCTTGACTGGTGCTGAATTCATCTGGAATACCTGAAATTTTCTATTTTGGTGATCTGCAGGATTCTGTGGCGTGTCTTTTATTGATTGATTTTTGCAAGTAATAACTTCTTCTGGTATAGCCTGATCGGATTGTATGTTGTTTTATTATTACTTTGTTCCTTTTTTTCCTATATCGTGTCCCAATTAATAACAATAAGCCCAATGGTGATGGCGGTATGACACAAGAAGTACTTAATACATTGTTTATTGGACTCCGTTATTTCAGTAATTCAATTTTATTTCTATTATTTGTATGAAGATTTTCGAAGAGTTCTAGAGAAAGATGTGGTTGAAATTGATTTTTTATGAGTTCTGGTTGTAGAATTGCGGGCAATACTCTGGCACTTACGGTTTCTTGCGATGTATAGACCATGTCTTTAATTATTACTGTTGCATTTTAGAACTTAATTAGGTATCTTCCTATAATCGTTTTTTGTTTATCATCTATTGTTATCGTACCAATGAATTGATTCAATAATCAATGAAGGTATTAGGCAATTTTTTCTATTGTGGGGATATGATGTGGGGTTATCGTACCAATGAATTGATTCAATAATCAATGAAGGTATTAGGCAATTTTTTCTATTGTGGGGATATGATGAGTGTTGCTAATATTGCACGAAGGTGATCTTGCTTCTAATATGTTCGGAATGCAGGTAGAATTTGAAGTATCAACAATTTGATCCTTATTAAATATTATTAGTGAATTTATTTGTTTACAATTTTTTTTATTCCATACCTTTTTTTATTATTAAATAATATTTCTTTATAACCAAGCTTAATAATAGTGTTATTAAATTTTGTAGGTTTAACTGCAATTTTTTTAAATACATCAGTTTCTGATATTGGGATTTTGATGACGTAGAGCAAGCAAGTACCATTTGTTATCACTTTTTGGCGAGATTTAAAGCTTCTTCAGCGTCTGAATATAGAAAATTTTCTTTGTAGAAAATTGAGGTGATTGTTTTTTTCTTTGAGAGGAATAGTGAGTTAATAATTCCTGCTTTAGCCCAATGCACAACTTATTTTAAATTAACTATTTCCTCTTTTATAAATTTTAACTTATATGGTAATTTTTGAATATTTTAAATGCCAAATTCATGACTAACCTAATGTTTTCTGAAAATCTGATTAGTAATTCTACTTATATTACTAATCCTATTTCTAAAAGACTTATTTATTATAATTTATTTATTGTTATTTTCTAGGAGGTTGTTCATTTTCTTTTTTATCGTAATAAATTCTGCATGATCTAGACTTCCAGCTATCCATTTTCACATGGTGGCTATATAAAGGTTCCCGTCTAATTTTAAATACGTTCAACAATTTTTGAACTTGCACAGCTTTGTATTTCAGGTACTCATACAGGCGATTCTTTTTTATTCCGTCCTCCTCTAATACATCGTTGTTTTCACTTAATGAATTCCTTAGATCTTCAAAGTCAAACGTATGGATGAGCCTAAAGCTTTCTTTTTGCACCTTTGCTTCTTCCAGAATAATAGATACTGCATGCGATCCTGTGTAGTCTAATATTTGAACGAATGATAGACACTCGTATAATAAGCACCTAAAATGATGTAAAGGATAATCATATAGTTAGAAATTGAACAAATAAACAAAAATTTGGAGAAAACAAAAATAAAAATTTACTTTAAGAGTAAAGTGAGAGAAAAAGAAAACTTTATAAGGTTTGTATGAAGAATGAATATCATTTTCATTTTATGTTTGATTTATGAACAGTTCTTCCTGATTTTGTTAGAATAATGTATTTTTATTTTCCTTTACTATTTCCTTTTTGAAGTGTTGTGTTAATTTAGATCCGATTCTTTTGTTATGCTTTACATAAATTGTATCATGTGGTCGGTAGTGTTTAATTGGGTTCCTTATGATTGATGTTTTGGTAGGATCTTTTATTGTTTTGCGCTTGATATGACACGATTCCTTGATGTTGATCATTCGGTAAATTTGATTTCACCATATTGTGTTGATGATCCCTAAGATTATTTCTCCATTGGGAAGTTGGTTGACCATTATAAGGTTGTCGGATGTTAGGAATTGATTGGTTGTTATAGAGTTGACGGTTGTTATAAAATGATTGGTTTATTGTAAGGTTGACGGTTAATATAAAATGATTGGTTATAGGATTGCCGGTTATTATAAAATGGTTGGTTGCTATAGGATTGTCGTTTGGATGAATATAGGCTTCCTATTCGATTTCCTCTTTATCTTCTACTTCCTCTTGGTGTAACTTTTGGTAGTACACTTCTTTTATCAGTTTTCTTGCCTCATATTGAATTATCTCTCTGATTTGCTCACTGAAATTTTCGTCATGTCTATTTTCTCTTATTGGACTCAGTTGTGGGTTTAAATTTTCTGGAGTAGATGACATAACAAACGGAGTTGTTCCTTCTTGCTTCATTTTTATTAAAGAGAAAATTATTCAAAAGAAACCAAAAAGAAACGGGAAAGGTTATAACCAAAATAAAGCCAAAGGTCCTAAAAAAACTTAAAAGAAGTTTAACCAAAATAAAATTCGAGATTACCTGAATTTTATTAAATAAGATTTTTGGAAGATACTACATGTTAATTATGAATAAAAGTATTATATTTGAAATTTTACAGTGCTAAAATGATAAAATTTAAAAATTTATTATAAAATATTTGGAAATGTAAAAATAAATCTTGGATAATGATGCTCTTGTTTTCTTGCGTTATATCAAAATATAATTTTAAATTCTTACTTCCTCCCGGTCGTACTTACAATTTTCAATTATTGTATTATAAAAATGTTTAAATCCTCTAAAAATTTATTTATTTAAATTTATATTTTTTTCCTTTTTTTTTCTAATTTAATATTTACAATTTTTATTTATATGAAGTTTACAAAGAATGGAAATCCAACGTTCGCAAAAATTAAAAAAGAAAAAATTATGTAAAGTTAAATAGTTCTTATAAAAAATAATTATATTTCAAGTTTACTAAATTTGAATATAATAATTTTTAGTAATAAATATTTATTTCAATTATATTTTTATATCCAAAAGTATATCTTTTATTTTATATTCAAAATTATATTTTTTCTTTTTAAAGTTAATTTTATTCTATTAAGGCAAAAATTATTTTTCAAATTATTTATTAGATTATTTCAGAAATTTCTTGATGTTTCAAATTATTCTTATAATTAGAAGTTTATAAAAATTAATTTTCACTTATTTTAATTTTAATATAGTGGCTTTAACTTTTTTAATAATTTAATAATTTTATTTGCTTTTATAATTCATAAATATTTTTTATTAAATTGCAATTTAAATTGATTTTGTTTGAATTGCTTATATTAATTGATCAAGGAGTAAAAGTGGAGTATGCCTTCCCAAGACCTAACAAACATATTTTCGAATTTAATAAAGATAGAAATCTGAAACTTTGTACAAAGGTTGTAAAAGTATTTATTTTTTTAGCTTAGGTATTAAATACCTAACTAAAATAACTTATGGATTTTTAATTTAATTTGAATTTTGTAGGTGTAGGGTATAAATAAGTCGGTTGCATTGACTTACTGTTACTTTTACTTGTTTGATATTGAAAAAGGTACATATAGCTACCTATAGTTAGTCATAATAAAAAACAGAATTTAAAAATTTTGAAAATTGAAAAGGTATTTTTTAAAAGAAAAAACATTCGGCACAAAGGGGTTAAACAACTTACCATATCTTTACAAAAAAAATTAAATTAAGAAGAAACAACTACATGTACAACAAAAATTTATTTTAATGCACGATATTTATTACAACGCCTTTACACTTACAAGCCGGAACATTCAACGAAAACTTTGCAAAAATAGACTATTGGTGTACAAATTTAATTGAGAGTTCCCATCCGCCTTGTAAGATATTTAGGCGTTGTTTATAAAATATTTTAAAATTGTTTATGAATACCTCAGATGGTATTACAAGCTTTAAAGTTCTCATAGAATTATGGGAAGTTCAAATAAATTGAAAAACTAAAGATGTGTACCAAACTAGATTAGATATTAACCCGCATACTTTTGAAAAAATGAGAGTTAAATTAGCAACACAAATATTATTAGTAGAACAGTGAGTGCCGCTATTAGAACAATAATTGAAACGTCTGGTTTTAAAAGTGTTACTAAAGAAGTTGCAAAAATTTTGTACATATTAGTGTTTGATAAACTTTTTGATTGTCTCAACATGATCATTATATTCTGATAATAAATATCGATCTCATATTAAAAGAAAAAAATAGCTTGTAGTTGAATTTTTTAAATATTGTAAGATTGACTAAAAAGAAAAAATATATTTCTAGAGGGAATGAAAATAACTTTAAATTTATATTATACACATTTTTTCATATTTTATACTTTTACAATAATAATTCTTGTACCTATGGTTGGGTTATGAAAACACTTAAAATTTATTGATAAAAAATCGAGGTAGAATCGAGATTTTTTCTTTTTTTAAGAAGTCGAAAAAGTTATATGAAGAAATATATACAAATGTACATACATCAATTAACATACAAACAAAAAAAAAACAAAAACTAAAATAAAAATAAACTAAAATACGATCAAGTTGATTTTACGAAATTAAAAAAACTGTCTAACTTTTTTCTTCCATCTAAATACTCGATGTATATAGTTTTATCAATGAATAACACTTCTTAGTTACATATATTCAAAGAATAATTTTAAAGATAAAAAAAACTCTTGTTTTTTATATTACCATCTTTATTCGTTGAGTTGTTCTTACAGACTAAACTTTAACTTAAAATTATTTACAGCTATTCAAATAAAAATATGCTACGCAAGCAATCTACATATTGGCATACTATTGCAACGTGAAGTGATGCATGCCAATAATAATAAATACAAATATAAAACAACTTGATTTTAATCATACGTTTTTTGCAATTCAGCGTTTACGAAATTTGATAGTTTAATAAAATAATAAAGTACAGTTTGTACAATTAATAAAAGAATCTAATTATGCAATTTGCTTATGTAACACCTAGATCCCTAAGAGATTTTGGTCTCCAAAATTAAAATTTAAAAAGGACTCGTTTCGAGTTCATTTGGTTTTACATTTGTTTGATTTACATTTATTTTAATATTTTTATTTAGTTTTGATTTTTTATAACAGTAACTTGTTATAATAATTATAATTATAATTACAATTAGGATTTTAGTTGTTAGTAACGTGTAAAAGTTAACATTTGATTTATATTCTAAGTATTCAATAGCTTTCAAATTTTCAATTCGATTTATATGAATTTGTTTTAATGTGAAATTATTTATGATTTTTGTTATATTTAATTCATTTACAATTGGTATGATAGGTATATCTTCATATTTTTCAACTTTGTTAGAAAATTCATTATTTTTAATATTCAATTTACAATTGCTAAATTTAAGGTTAATACAATTTTTGTTTTTTCTAAATTTAAAGTTACAATTAATTCATCGTAAGTTTTTAGTAAGTTTTTTATACAATTGTTCTTTGGAAATTCTAGCTTTTTCCTCTAGAATTGAAGTCACTTGTGCCAAAAGTTGAAGTATGCGAGGGGTTTGCGATACTTTTGCAATAAAGCTGTTTGTTTGGTTTTCGATTTTATTGAGGTATTGAGTAATTTTCAGTTGTTGGCAATTCACGTGTTCGGTTATTGTGTGAATATTTTTCTCGAAATTTTTTTTAATAATTACTTGGTCGTTAATTCTATTAGTTACTTGTCTGGTGTTAAAATTTAAATTTTGTAATTGTTTAAATATTTATTCCGAGTCATCGTTATCCATTGTGCCTGTCAAGAATTTCATTGTTGTCCCCAGGGCGTTAATCAGTCCACGTTTATTTCTAATTCTCCCATCAGGTTTAGGTATTAGTGAGTTCAGAGTGTGTTGTAGGTTTAAAAATTCTGTCTTTAAAATTTTGTGTTCTGTTCTTGTTTCCTTTAGGTTAAGAAGATCGAAATTATGATATAAGTTTCCAATTATTTCTTGGTATTCAGTGAGATTTACAATGTGTAAGGTTTTCGTATAGTTATCAATAATTTGTTGTTCTTCCAATTTTATAATAGCAAAACCATTTTCATCTTTGAGTTGGCTTATTTGTATAGATTGGAGGGACGTTTATGGAATGGAGAGGATAAGTAGAAGTAGTAGTTCCATTTCCTAAAAATATAAAAGAAGTATTTATTGGATTTGGAATAGAGAAAAAATTAATAATAAAAATTAAACTTAAGAAGTCTACCTCGAAAGACACTTCTATATTTTCGGTTGGTAATAAAAACAAACAATAATGAAAAATTAATGATGATAAAATGTCAAATCCTTGGTTACAATAAAATCGTGATAAAATATGTATTAGATTTTATTGAAATTGAAATTTTCGTTTCTGTTGCTTTTTGCAGTATTTATTTTTTCTTTTATTGTTCGTTTCGTATCGATTATATGTTTGTCGTCTACTTGAAAATTTTTTAGGAATTTATATTTAGGTTTACATTTAGCTACATCTCTGTTGACAACAATATTTGTATGTAGATTTTCGTTCAATGTTTTGTTTTTATTTAGATTTGCTAGTCTCATTCTCTTTTCTTCTTCAAATTATTTTGCTAAAATTTCAATTTCTTCTATTGGGATGTCTTTATTTAAGAAATTTATTGGTCTTCGATTAGTAGTAGAGTGAATTTTGCTGATGTATATCATGATAATTTTGAAAATTTTATCGTTTAAATCATCAATTTCGTCTGTTTTGTCAATTTCCAGAATTCGAATATGTTCATAAAGTGTACCGTGTAACCTTTCAATATCAGAGTTACCGGTTTTATTTCCAGGTGTAGTTTTATCGAATTCAATTTGAGTTTCTATAAGAAATTGTTCTATAGCACTTTGTATTATACACTTTTCGTTATCTGTTATTAATGTTTTCATATTTCCCAAGTAAATTAGCCTTTCTTTTAGTGCTTTTAAAATGGAGATTCACGTTTTATCATTAAGTTTGTCGATGGTAGCATGGTAGGTCGTCTTCGTTTCCGCTATGTATTGTAGCAGCAGTAGACATGATTTCATCATCATTGTCGTTGTTGGTGCATCAGTGCATTGTATCGTTAGTGGTGATACTTTTATCATTATTGTCAACGTTTGGTGCACTATGTGTCTCTACTTCGTTTAAAAATTGTAACATAGAGGGCTCGATTATCGATAAATTTTCGTCGTAAGAGTTTTCATTTGTGCAACGGAGTCGACTTAAATCATTAGCGATTTTACTGTCTTTCCCTTTAAGATAGTTTATTGTGAATTTATATTCATTTAATTTGATCTTCCACCTTTGCAGTTTCATATTTGGTTCTTTAAGGTTGTTGAGCCACACCAAAGGTTTATGATCACATTGAACAGTAAAATTTCTACCGTAAAGATAAGTATGAAAATGTTTGGTAGCCCAAACAATTGCAAGAAGTTCTTTCTCTATTGTCGAGTATCTAATTTCATGATTGTTCAATGTTCTCGAGGCATAGGCTATCGGATGGTTAATTTGGCTTTGTACGGCGCCTAATGCGAATTAAGACGCGTGCGGAGTTAGAGTAAAATGTTTAGAGAAGTCTGGATTTTTTAGAATAGGTTCCGTTGTTAATAATGTTTTTAATTTTTTGAAAGCCTCGATGTATTCTTTGTCATTATTATTAATTTTCGATTTTTTTAAAATATAGTATTAACGGATAAGCTACTTTGGAGTAGTCTTTCACGAATTTTCGGTAGTAGGCGGTTAACCCTGGAAAAGATTTTATCTCTTTTTATGAAGATGCAAGAAGAAGATTTCGAATAGTGCTGATTTTTGATGGATCAGATTTTATACCTCCTTGGGTAATTACATGGCCCAAAAAGTTAGTGGATAGTTGAGCAAAATTACATTTGTCTATTTGTATTGTTAAATTTGCTTCACGTAATTTGGTTAAGATTTTTTTTATTGGAACTAACTGTTCTTCGAACGATGACGAGAAGATTAAGATGTCGTCCCCATATAAATTCGCTTAATACATAAGCGATAAATTCGCTTTATACATGGTCCATTAATCTTTGAAAGGTGGAGGGTGAGATTTTTAAGCCGAAGGGATACCAGTAAACTCATAGTGCCTACTTCTAGTTGAGAACGCTGTTTTGCATCTGTCATCTGGGTGGACTTCAATCAGATGAAACCCCTTCACCAGATCTTACGTGCTGAAATAGCGACAATTTCTCAATTTCCCAAAAAAATTTTCGATGTTGGGCATTGGAAATTTATCATCGATTGCGTTATCATTAAATCGACGATAGTCAATAACAATTCTCCACTTTTGTTTGTTAGAACATTTTCTTAGGGACAATCCAAATAGGTGCGTTGTACGGTGACATGCTAATAACGATTATACCTTGATGTAACATTTCTTTAATTTGACGATCAACCTCGTCTCTATGGATTTCAGGATAACGGTATCCTTTTGAATAAACTGGTATATCATTTTTTGTTATTATTTTATATTTGATTGCACTTGTGAAAGTGAGTTTTTCATTCTCTTGATGAAAAATGTCCTTAAAGTAATTTAAGATCGATTTAATTTGTGCAATATTTTTTTAAATAGGTGAGATGGAAAATTAAAGTTAAGTTCGTTATCAGAGTCGCACTAGTTGAAGTTGAAAAAACATTAATGGAATTATCAACATATTTGTTTTCGTAGCATTGTTCTTCTTCATAATTTAAGAAGAATGGAATAGAAGCTTTTTGTGTTGTAAGTAACCTTTCTTTATATTCGATGTAAACGTTTAGTGTGGACAAGATGTTATTACCTATTAGACCATCAAAAGAATTATGAAACGGAAATTCGAGAAAATCAACGAAGAAGTTAGGTTCGTTAAAAGTTTGAAAGAGAGGAAACCTACATCTAATATTTAAAGATAGTTTCCTATTGAAAGCCGTAAATGGGATAGGTTTAATTATGGTTTTCCATTTAGGAGTACAAAGATTGGTATTAATAATGCTCTGCACCAGCGTCGATAATGAATCTAAGTATTTGGTTTTTTTCCTTAATTATTATATAGGGTAATTGTTTGAGGCGTTGTCGCGAAAATTTTTTGAATCACTATTTGTTTCATTATTAGAGTTGATAGAGATGTCGGTTGGTTCTAGATTTAGATTTCGATTATTTCGTGAATATTTCCTGGATTGGGGTTGTGTATTGCCATAATTGTTTGAATAGTTATTTGATCTATTGAACCTAGAAGATTTTGTGCGTTAGATGGATGATTGTGTGATTGAGAATCATAAATTTTCTTGTTTATTTCGATTATCGTTAATCAAATAAGTAGTTATTTTTATTTTGAATACCTTTGAAATATAAGTAGTCATTTTGTGCTATGATCTCGTAAGCGTCAAATAACGTTGTGGGGTTTCTATTAACAATAATTCCCCTGACTGGTTCGGGTAAATTATCTTTAAATGTATTTAGAGCAATTTTTTGTTTGCTTCTATTCTTTCTTTATTGTCTCCTCCCTGGAGCGAGTACTCGTTGTTGTTACGTGTTAGTTTAGAGTTAATTTCATCATAGAAATATTTTATTGTAGAGGTACACCTAACTAATATTAGATTGTCCACAAGACGTGAGACTGGGACGGTGTCTCCATGATTTTTTATTAGTATAGATGTTAATTCGGCCCATGTTTCAACTGGCTCGTGAGAAAGTAAGATTTGTTTAGCTTTTCCTATTATTTTATCTTCGATATGTCCGAAAAGAAGTTTTTTAAACCGAGGTTCCACTTGATCTTCTATAAGTGGGATAAAGGATTGTACCCTTTGTATAAAGTTAGTTAGATCGCGTTGACCGCCAGCAAAGGGTGGCAATTGGGTGATGCATTTCACAATTAGATTGAGGTTAGGAATTTCGCTTTCATTTGCGTTAGACATTTTTAAAACTTGTTTATTTAAAAAAATTCAAAATAGCAACGTAGAATTTTACGGGTTTATTTGAACTTGTAAGACAAAAGTTTATTGCTAGTTTTTATTTTCTCTTTTTTTTTTTTATAAAAATGATTTATAAAGAGATTTATAAATTGTAATTAAAACAAAATTATAAAAAGATTCACAATTAAAACAAAATTACAAAAAGATTTATAATTATTTAAACAAAATTATAAAAAGATTTAAAATTAGAACAAAATTGTAAAAAGATTATAAATTGTAAAGGAACAACTAATAATTCAAAAAAATGTAAATAGAATTGAAACGTATCAAAACAAAATTATATTACTTATATCGAAAAGTTAACGAAAATTTATAAATTATAATTAAATCGAAGTTACAAAATTTAATATCCTATTTAGTAGTAGGCTAAAATTAAATTGTTATAGATGTTGTAATTGTTATAGCTGTTGTTATAGATGTTGTTACAGATGTTTTGATGCTGTTGTAGATGTTGTAATTGTTATAGCTGTTGTTATAGATGTTGTTACAGATGTTTTGATGTTGTTCAAGATGTTGTAATTGTTATGACTGTTGTTATAGATGTTGTTACAGATGTTTGGCACTCTTTTGTTTGTTCTTTTTGTAATAAGTTTTTTTTTTTATTAAATTTTATTAGCTGTTTTTGTATTTCGTTAAAATAACAACACTTTTAGTTATATTTTTATTATATATAACATTTATATCCTACCGACTGGGTTAGTTTTATCAATGAATAACACTTCTGAGTTATATTCAAAGAATAATTTTAAAGATAAAAAAAACTCTTCTTTTTTATATTACCATCTTTATTCGTTGAGTTGTTCTTACAGACTGAACTTAAACTTAAAATTAATTACAGCTATTCAAATAAAAATATGCTACGCAAGCAATCTGCATATTGGCATACTATTGCAACGTGACGTGACGCATGCCAAAAATAATAAATACAAATATAAAAAAACTTGATTAGAATCATACGATTATAATCGAGTTGTTTTTGCAATTCAGCTTTTACGAAATTTGATAGTTTAATAAAATAATAAAGTACAGTTTGTACAATCAATAAAAGTATCTAATTATGCAATTTGCTTATGTAACAATATAGTTACTAGTTACTTCAAACATAAGATTAATATTTAATGTGCTAACAAAAATTTTACAGTTTGAATTTCAAGAGTCATCAACAAGAGAATATTATGCATAGATATATATACTTAAGTATATAAATTTTTAGAGATATAAAAAAAAAGAAAAATATGTGTTCATATAAATTCATATGGCGTGTTGTAATAATATGTATGAAATTTGGACTTAGAAAAAAAAATTAAATAAAAGTTAAAGTTAGTCGGATCAAAAAATGTTCTATGACAAAGTTCTTATTCATCAATTTTTTTTTATTCATCAATCAATTAGAGCCTTCAATATTGTTAGAAATAGAAGTACTCAAATTAGACAATGAAAGATTAAAAAATAAATTAAGAATTTTAATTTTTTCGCAGCACCTTTAATTTTTTGGTTGAACATTTGCAAGTTCTGGAGAAACAAGACTCACATTGCCGTTTCTGAAAAAGATACCTCTGAAAAAGAGAATTTGAATTGGTTTGTATTCTTTAGCGTCTTCTGCAGAATACTGCACTATTGCAAGTCTATTCGGGGTTGGCAGAACCACTGTAGGTGAAATCGTAATAGAGTTGTGTCAACTGATTCTTTTGAAACTTCATTCCTGAATATATATCCAACACCAGAAGAAAAAATAGACGAAATAGTAAAGGGCTTTGAAAAATTCTGGTTCCCACAATGCTTTGGTGCAATATATCTATAGCTTTAAAGATTGGTAATTTGCTGTACTATTTGCTGTAGTGGAATATAGGTATCGATTTACATACATAAATGTTTGTTCTTATATGCTTCTACAATATTTTAAAATTCATTACTAAAAAAACAGCACGTTATAAACCCAATTTCTAACGAAAAATCAAAATTAGCTTATGGTGTAGAAGTACCAGTTCTTGTAATTGATGATTCAGCTTTTAAGCTGTCTAATTATTTATTGGAACCATACCCATTTTCAATAGCTGCTGCGATGTTGCATGAAGGCCTCAGTTAGCACTAGATTGCGCCACTTTGTTAAATTCAGAGTTATATCTGGGATATCACATAATATCTGTCAATAGTTTAAATATATTGATTAAATGAGACCTTTCGTATTGAATGTGCAAGCATCATGCTATGAATTATCGAAAATGTTAGTAGCTAAATTTAAAAAACTAGACTAACCAAAAGACTTATATGTAAAAAATTTTGTTTTGAGTTCGTAGATAAAATGAAAGATTATAAACTGTAAAAAAAATTACGTTTTAGTTTCATTTGATGTTATCTCAACACCTGTACCTGAACATACTACTCGAACATACATAGAAAACAAGCTAAACCATTAAGTTATAAAACAAATTATTCCTTCACATCGAAATCACATAAAATGACAGTTTTTCATGACATGGTTTACAAAATGTGTAAGTTATAATTATTTGCAAACAAATTTAAAAATGAATATTGAACTACATAAAAAATATTGCCATTTTAAAATGATCATTTAGTAAAAAAAGCTGCTAAACACATTACAAACTTAATAGACCAACAAAATCTTCAGTTGCTCAACATTCTATCAACAATAACCATCAAAATACAAATAATATTATTTTAAAATGAATAAAAAAATCACTAATAGATATCACCTAGATGCCTGGAAAAGTCTTTACATTAATAAATATAGGAAAAAATCAAACTAGATGATTAATGAAATCAAAAAATCAAACTAATCCAGAATCAATAAACTCCACATTATTTAATTTATAAGAAACGATTACTTGTCTTTATTTAGTATTAATTTACACTAAATAATTTTAATTAGTATTTTTTCTACTCCCTTTCTTATTATCCTTTCTTTTTCGAAATTGTTAAATATAAATAAAAGGTAAGTTGTTAAACAGAAAGGACGCAAAATATTTCGCTCCTGTTAAAAATAATTTTTTTTTCCATTAAAAAAAAATGTTTTTTTACGAGGTTTAATAAATCAAAAAAAATGTTTTTTACGAGGTTTAATAAATCAAAATTACAAAAAATTGCCCAGGTTGTAAGAGGAATATTATAGGCATTTCAAGAGGAATACAATGCAGTGGTATTTGTCATACTTTTTACAATGTTATTTGTACTAATGTTACCAAAGAATTGTTTAATGCGATGAACATAGGAGTTGTACCATGGACTTGTGACAGCTGTCCAGATGCTAGTAATAAATATATAATCATACTGGCGGATGAATCTGAAAGTAAATGTGATCCAAACGATTCATTAAAAATCTCTGCAAAAAGCACAGATGATGAAAAGGAAATTCCTGTAATAAGTGTAGTCGATAAATTGGCTAAAGTTAATTTATCTGATTGTTCTATTGACAAAATGGCTGCGTATCTGCAAGCTCTTGGTTCTGTGGTAATTGAAATTCAAATTTCACAAAACTTTTTAAATTCTCAAATGAACAATATTTTGAGACAAAACAAGAAGCTCTAAAAAGTAAATGAATCAATAAAAATATTTAAAAGCAGCAGATGGAAAATCAAGTTATCTGGGGCAAAAAGTAAATCAGCTGGAATTATTAGTGGATGTAACTTCATATTTTAAATACCAAAATGACATAGTTATTGTAGAGCTCCCACCAGGAAATAAGAATCCAACTGAAACACTATTGAAAATTTCTAATAAAATTGGCGCCAATATCACAACAGGCGATTTAAAAAAAAATTAATAATCGAACCAAATCAAATGCAGGATGGAAAAGATATATTCAATCCACTTTACGTTGTGGAAGTGGTTTCAGAAATTGAAAAAAACGAACTGATAGAAAACAAAAATATAAGTTAAAAATTGTTATTCCAAGTAACCAAAAATATCAATTGCAGGTATAAAAATAATAATAATAAAAAAATTATAAGACAAAAATTAGATTTTTGTTTTTCATCTATTGTTATCGTACCGTTGAATTGATTCAATAATATAATACCTTCGGCAATTATTTCTATTATGGCGATATGATGAGCGTTGGTAATATTGCACGTGGGTGATCTTGCTTTTAATATGTTCGGAGTAGAATTTGAAGTATAAACAATTTGATCCTTATTACATATTATTAGTGAATTTATTTGTTTACAATTTTTTTTATTCCATACCTTTTTTTATTATTAAATAATATTTCTTTATAACCAAGCTTAATAATAGTGTTATTAAATTTTATAGGTTTAACTACAATTTTTTTAAATACATCAGTTTCTGATATTGGGATTTTGATGACGTAGAGCAAGTAAGTACCATTTGTTATTACTTTTTGGCGAGATTTAAAGCTTCTTCAGCGTCTGAATATAGAAAATTTTCTTTGTCGAAAATTGAGGTGATTGTTTCTGTCTTTGAGAGGAATAGTGAGTTAATAATTCCTACTTTAGCCCAATGCACAACTTATTTTAAATTAGCTATTTCCTCTTTTATAAATTTTAACTTATATGGTAATTTTTGAATATTTTAAATGTCAAATTCATGACTAACCTAATGTTTTCTGAAAATCTGATTAGTAATTCTACTTATATTACTAATCCTATTTCTAAAAGACTTATTTATTATAATTTATTTATTGTAATATTCTAGGAGGTTGTTCATTTTCTTTTTTATCGTAATAAATTCTGCATGATCTAGACTTCCAGCTATCCATTTTCACATGGTGGCTATATAAAGGTTCCCGTCTAATTTTAAATACGTTCAACAATTTTTGAACTTGCACAGCTTTGTATTTCAGGTACTCATACAGGCGATTCTTTTTTATTCCGTCCTCCTCTAATACATCGTTGTTTTCACTTAATGAGTTCCTTAGATCTTCAAAGTCAAACGTACGGATGAGTCTAAAGCTTCCTTTTTGCACTCTTGCTTCTTCCAGAATAATAGATACTGCATGCGATCCTGTGTAGTCTAATATTTGGACGAATGATAGACACTCGTATAATAAGCACCTAAAATGATATAAAGGATAATCATATGGTAAGAAAATGAATAAATAAACAAAAATTTGGAGAAAACAAAAATAATAATTTACTGTAAGAATTAAGTGAGAGAAAAAGCGAAATTTTATAAGGTTTGTATGAAGAATGAGTATCATTTTGATTTTATGTTTGATTTATGAACAGTTCTTCCTGATTTTGTTAGAATAATGTATTTTTATTTTCCTTTACTATTTCCTTTTTGAAGAGTTATGTTAATTTAAATCCGATTCTTTTGTTATGCTTTACATAAATTGTATCATGTGGTCGGTAGTGTTTAATTGAGTTCCTTATGATTGATGTTTTGGTAGGATCTTTTATTGTTTTGCGCTTGATATGGCACGATTCCTTGATGTTGATCATTCGGTAAATTTGATTTCTCCATATTGTGTTGATGATCCCTAAGATTATTTCTCCATTGGGAAGTTGGTTGACCATTATAAGGTTGTCGGATGTTAGGAATTGATTGGTTGTTATAGAGTTGACGGTTGTTATAAAATCATTGGTTATTGTAAGGTTGACGGTTGATATAAAATGATTGGTTATAGGATTGCCGGTTATTATAAAATGGTTGGTTGCTATAGCATCGTTGGTGAGACCTATTCCTGTCTTCAAAATTTGCTCTTCTGAATGCAGGTTCGCCTGGTGGTGATAATCTTTGGCCAGCTCGTTGTATTTTAGTAGTGTCAATCTGTTTGCTTGCAAGGCTTTGTTTTCTTTTAAGCCTGTTTTCTACTTTCAGAGCCAATTCCAAAGCCTCCGACAAGTCGCTAAGCTCTTTCATATTCAATAATACTGATGACAGTTCCCCCTTCAACCCGTTAATAAATGCATATAATGTTCTATTTCTTTGTGTTTGAGCTATTTCTATTGCAACGACGACATCACTTGGTAATTCCATTGAATTTAATTTTTCCAATATTAAATTAAGCTGCCTATGGACCTGTTTATAGAATTCCTCGATTAACTGATTGCCATGTGTCATCACTGTTATCTGGTTCTCTAATGTCCTCATGATTCTCTTATCGGCATAATGTCAGTTTAAGTATTTCGCGGTACTATTCCAGTTCAATGGGGTATTATATGCTTCTAATGTTGTATTTGCATTGCCTTAATTTTATTCGTTATGGCTCTGAGAATTCCATAATATCTTGATGTGCTTTGAGATGATCATAGATTTTTAGTAATTGATTTACATCTTTCTTCCATGACACATACTCTTTTACTTCTCCTGAGAAAACTTCTATTTTCCTTATGATATTGGGGACTTGTCCATACCGTCCAGATTGTCGTTTGGATGAATATAGGCTTCCTGTTCGATTTTCTCTTTGTGCTCTACTTCATCTTGGTGTAACTTTTGGTAGTAGACTTCTTTTACCAATTTTCTTGCCTCATATTGAATTATTTCTCTGATTGGCTCACTGAAATTTTCGTTATGTCTATTTTCTCTTATTGGACTCAAATGTGGGTTTAAATTTTCTGGAGTAGATGACATAACAAACAGAGTTCTTCCTTCTTGATTCATTTTTATTAAAGAGCAAATTATTCAAAAGAAACCAAAAAGAAACAGGAAAGGTTATAACCAAAATAAAACCAAAGGTCCTAAAAAAATTAGAAGTTTAACCAAAATAAGATTCGAGATTACCTGAATTTTATTAAATCAGACTTTTTGGAAGATACTAGATGTTAATTATGAATAAAAGTATTATATTTGAAATTTTACAGTGCTAAAATGATAAAATTTAAAAATTTATTATAAAATATTTAGAAATGTAACAATAAATCTTGCATAAAGATGCTCTTATTTTCTTGTGTTATATCAAAATATAATTTTAAATTCTTGCTTCCTCCCAGTCGTACTTACAATTTTTAATTATTGTATTATAAAAGTGTTTAAATCCTCTAAAAATTTATTTATTTAAATTTACATTTTTTCCTTTTTTTTCTAAAATTTTATTGAATATTTAAAATATTTATTTATATGAAATTTACAAACCATGGAAATCCAAAGTTCGCAAAAATTTTAATAGAAACCTAAAATATTTATTTATGAAAACAAAATTTAACAAAGCTTAAAATAATCAGAAAAAATTTTTTTTCCTTATTCTAGAAAAATTTTTAACAATTTCTTAAAATGAACTTTAATAAAGCCTTAAATACTAAAAATTTATTTATTTGAAATATTTTAATGAAATCCCAAAATATTTAAAATTTAAGTAAATTAATCAAAAATATAAATTCTTATATTAAATTTAAATTTTTTCTAAACCTTATGATTTTATTACATTTTATTTACAAATTAGATGTTTTAAATTACAATTAGAAAATTATGCAAAGTTAAATAGTTCTTATAAAAAATAATTATATTTCAAGTTTAGTAAATTTGAATATAATAATTTTTATTAATAAATATTTATTTCAATTATATTTTTATATCCAAAATTATATCTTTTATTTTATATTCAAAATTATATTTTTTCTTTTTAAAGTTAATTTTATTATTTAATTAAGGCAAAAATTATTTTTCAAATTATTTACTAGATTAATTCAAAAATTTCTTGATGTTTCAAATTATTCTTATAATTAGAAGTTTATAAAAATTAATTTTCACTTACTTTAATTTTAATATAATGACTTTAACTTTAAATTTAATAATTTTATTTAGTTATTTTATGTTGTTATTTTATTTAATTATTTTGTTTTATTTTAAAAATTTTTTTTTTATACTGGCCAGTTATTTTGTATTTCTAGACATATGACTTTTATTATTTTTTTGCTTTTATAATTCATAAATATTTTTATTAAATTGCAATTTAAATTGATTTTGTTTAAATTACTTATATTAATTGATTTTGTTTTAATTGCTTATATTAATTGATTTTGTTTGAATTGCTTATTTTCTTGGATTTGCTGTGCCTAAGGCAGCCTCATCTTAGGCACGACGAGTAGGCTTAGCAATTCTTATTTAAAAATTCTATTTTATTTTATTATTTAATTTTTTTCGAAAATTGTGGTTGAATTTACGAAAGACTTTTGTGCAATTCTTATTTAAAATTTTTATTTTATTTAATTTGCTTGTAAATTGTTGTTAAATTTACGCAAAATATTTTTTTGATTCTTTCAAATTTATTTTTTTCTTAACTATTACTTATTATAAAAAAAAAAGTAAATGTAATAGTAAGTCAAAAAACAAGTAAATATAAACAATTATATTTTGAAAATAAAATAAATTATATTTATATACAAAATAAAAACAATTATATTTTGACAATTTTATATGTAATTTTGTGAATTTGTTTCACTTTGATAAGTAATATAAATATTAGTAATAATTCAATTTAAGATTTACAAACTAATATATGTAAACATACAATTTAAAATGAAATAAAAAAAAGAACACAATTTATGTTGATTGTTGCTGTGTATGCTGATGAACTGATGCTGACCTGCTGAATGATGCTGATGAGAATTCAATCTTTACTCAGATAAGTAACATACATTTTTTTATTAAGTAATATGATTCTTTGTGTTGTTTTCATTTCAGGTTGCATCTGCTGGATCATGACCGAACAGTTTCTATCTTTATTAATTTCGAAGATATGCTTGTTCGGTTTTGGGAGTTGAATGCGAGGTACTCGAGGTATCTTTATTAATTTCGAATATATGCTTGTTCGGTTTTGGGAGTTGTGTGGGAGGTAGCCGAACAACCACTCCAATTCATCTCAAATTTTAGGCAAATCAGGGATTCAGGAAACAGCACCCTCGTATCAAATTTGAAGCTTTTATCTTTATTAATTTCGAATATATGCCTGTTCGGTTTTGGGAGTTGTATGGGAGGTACCCGAACAACAACGTAAAATCATCTCAAATTTTAGGGATATAAGGGATTGTGGAAAACATATCCTCACACAAAATTTTAAGTTTCTATCCGTATTAATTTCGAAGATATGTCTATTCGGTTTCGGAAGTTGTACCCGAAGTCATTGACAGATTTTGTTCAGATTCGAATTTAGCCTTCCTTTCGTAATTAGTAACCTACTATATTAATTTCATCAAGATAGCTTTATTAGTTTTTAAAATATCGTTCGAACGGACGGACGGACGGAAATCGTTAAATCGACTCAGGAGGTGATCCTGATTCAGAATATATATACATGTTCATATCTAACTCGCTTCCTTTTTTGTTACAAACACCATACCAAAGTTAATATACCCTATACTTTTGGTGAAGGATATAATAATAATAAGAATAATAATAATAATAAGTATAATAACCAATAATAATAATAAAAATAATAAGCTTTTTTCCTTTTTTTCGAAGGGGGAAAATGCGTTTACGCACAAAATGCCGGACTCCCACTGGACTAACAGCCCCCCCCCATAATAATAATAATATTAAAAATAATAATAACTGTAATAATTGTAATAGTAATAATAATAACAATAGTAATAATAACAAGTAAATGTAACAGTAAGTCGATGCAACCGACTTATTAATACCCTACACCTGAATAATTCGAATTAAATTAAAAATCCATAAGTTTTTTTGGCAGCTGCTTGAACTTCTTCCCTTATCTGTCTTATTCAACTCGAATTTCAGGAACGTAAAAAAGGCATCCGCTTGGGATATGCTTGACATCCTTGTATAAAATTTTAAGTTTCTATCTTAATTATTTTCGAAGATTGGTAGTCCTTGGGAGGTTTGTGTCAGCTAACCGAATTGCCACTCCAATTCATCGAATCCATCTCAGGAACATAAAGAAAACATGCCAGAACACCATTGTACTAAATTGAAAGGTTCTACTTTTGTTGGTTTTGGAGATATGCTCGTTGCTCTTGTGCTCGTCCGGAAGTTTCCAAAATACAAACCCATGGTTCAAATTCTTTCAAATGTTAGTTTCCAATTTTACAGAAAAGGAAACATAACAGAACACCTTTGTACTAAAAATAAAAGTTCTATCTTTGTTGGTTGTGAAGATATACTCGTTTGCTCTGGGGCTCGTCCGGAAGCTTCCAAGATTTGAACCCATGGACCAAATCCTCACAAATTTCAGAAACATAAATCAAACATGAAGGAACACCATTCTGCTTAATTTAAAGGTTATATCTTTGTTGCTTTCGGAGATAATATCATTTGCTCTGGGACTCGTTCGGAAACTTCTAAAATCCAAATCCATGGACCAGATCCTCTTAAATTTCAGAGACATAAATCAAACGGGAAGGAACATCATTGTAAAAAATTTAAAGGTTCTATCTTTGTTGGTTTTGGAGATAATCTCGTTTGCTCTGGGGCTCGTTCGGAAGCTTCCAATATACGAATCCATGGTTCAAATTCTTTCAAATGTCAGTTTCCAATTTTATACAAAAGGAAACATAACAGCACACTCTTGTACTAAAAATAAAGGTTCTATCTTTGTTGGCTGTGGAGATATACTCGTTTGCTCTGGGGCTCGTTCGGAAGCTTCCAAGATCCGAACCCATGAGCAATATCCTCTCACATTTCATAGACTTAAATAAAACATGAAATAACACCACTCTGCCAAATTTGAAGGTTATATCTAATTTGGTTTTGGAGATAATCTCATTTGCTATGGTGCTCGTTCGTAAACTTCCAAAATCCAAACCCATGGACCAAATCCTCTTAAATTTCAGAGACGTAAATCAAACGGGAAGGAACATCATTGTACAAAATTTAAAGGTTCCATCTTTGCTGATTTTGGAGATAATCTCATTTGCTCTGGGGCTCGTTCGGAAGCTTCCAAAATCCGAACCCATGGACCAAATCCTCTCAAATTTTAGAGACTTAAATAAAACAAGAAAGAACACCACTCTGTCAAATTTGAAGGTTTTATTTTTATTGGTTTTAGAGATAATCTCATTTGCTCTGGTGCTCGTTCGGAAGCTTCCAAAATCCAAACTCATGGACCAAATCCTCTTATATTTCAGAGAAATAAATCGAACGGGAAGGAACATCATTATGCAAAATTTAAAAGTTCTATCTTTGTTAGTTTTGGAGATAATCTCGTTTGCTCCGGAATCATTCGGAAGCTTCCAGAATCCGAACGCATGGACCGATTTTGTCCAGATTCGAACTTAGACTTCCTTTCGTAATTAGTAACCTACTATATAAATTTCATCAAGATAGCTTTATTAGTTTTTGAGTTATCGTACGAACGTTCGGACGGACATCGTTAAATCGACTCGGGAGGTGATCCTGATTCATATTATATATACATGTCCATATCTAACTCGCTTCCTTTTTGTGGTTACAAACACCATACCAAAGTTAATATACCCAATACTTTAGTTGTAGGGTATAAAAATAATAATCGGACTAGGCGACTGTGAAACCAAACCAAACACTTTTTTTGGTTTTCGTTAAAATAACAACACTTTTAATTATAATTTTATAGCTTAACATTTATATCCTACCGACTGCGCTAGTTTTATCAATGAATAACACTTCTTAGTTATATTCAAAGAATAATTTTAAAGATAAAAAAACTCTTGTTTTTTATATTACCATCTTTATTCGTTGAGTTGTTCTTACAGACTAAAGTCTACACTTAAACTTATTTAATTATTTACAGCTATTCAAAAAAACATATGCTAGGCAAGCAATCTACATATTGGCATACTATTGCAACGTGACGTGACGCATGCCGAAAATAATAAATACAAATATAAAAAAACTTGATTAGAATCATACGATTATAATCGAGTTGTTTTTGCAATTCAGCCTTTACAAAATTTGATAGTTTAATAAAATAATAAAGTACAGTTTGTGTTTGTACAATTAATAAAAGAATCTAATTATGCAATTTGCTTATGTAACAATATAGTTACTTTTTGATATTATGTACATTATGTAGATACATGATTTCTTTTTTCATTCTAAAATATTAGAAGTAAAAAATAATAAAAACTGTAAACAAATACAAAACAAACATAAGATTAATATTTAATCTGCTAACAAAAATTTTACAGTTTGAATTTCAAGAGTCATCAACAAAAGAATATTATGCATAGATATACTTAAGTATATAAATTTTTAGAGATATAAAAAAAAGAAAAATATGTGTTCATATAAATTCATATGGCGTGTTGTAATAATATGTATGAAACTTGGGCTTAGAAAAAAAAATTAAATAAAAGTTAAAGTTAGTCGGATCAAAAAATGTTCTATGACAAAGTTATTGCTCTTAGAGCCTTCAATATTGTTGGAAATAGAAGTACTCAAATTAGACAATGAAAGATTAAAAAATAAATTAAGAATTTTAATTTTTTCGCAGCACCTTTAATTTTTTGGTTGAATATTTGCAAGTTATGGAGAAACAAAACACACATTGCCGTTTCTAAAAAAGATACCTCTGAAAAAGAGAATTTGAATTGGTTTGTATTCTTTAGCTTCTTCTGCAGAATACCGCACTATTACAAGTCTATTCGGGGTTGGCAGAACCACTGTAGGTGAAATCGTAATAGAGTTGTGTCAACTGATTCTTTTGAAACTTCATTCCTGAATATATATCCACCACCAGAAGAAAAAATAGACGAAATAGTAAAGGGCTTTTCTGGTTCCCACAATGCTTTGGTGCAATAGGCAAAGCTGAAGCTGTCGACTTCTAGAGCTTGAAAGATTGGTATTCTGCTGTAATATTTGCTGCAGTGGACTATAGGTATCGATTTACATACATAAATGTTTGTTCTTATATGCTTCTACAATATTTTAAAATTCATTACTAAAAAAACAGCACGTTATAAACCCAATTTCTAACGAAAAATCAAAATTAGTTTATGGTGTAGAAGTACTAGTTCTTGTAATTTATGATTCAGCTTTTAAGCTGTCTAATTATTTATTGGAACCATACCCATTTTCAATAGCTGCTGCGATGTTGCATGAAGGCCTCAGTTAGCACTAGATTGCGCCACTTTGATAAATTCAGAGTTATATCTGGGATATCACATAATATCTGTCAGTAGTTTATATCAATTGATTAAATGAGACCTTTCTGATCGAATGTGCAAGCATCATATGAATTATCGAAAAGGTTAGTAGCTGAATTTAATAAACTAGACTAACCAAAAGGTTTATATGTAACAAACTTTGTTTTGAGTTCATAGATAAAATGAAAGATTATAAACTGTAAAAAAAATTATGTTTTAGTATCATGTTATCTCAACACCTGTACCTGAACATACCACTCGAACATACATAGAAAACAAGCTAAACCATTAAGTTATATAACAAATTATTCCTTCACATCGAAATCACATAAAATGACAGTTTTTCATGACATGGTTTACAAAATGTGTAAGTTATAATTATTTGCAAACAAATTTAAAAATGAATATTGAACTACATAAAAAATATTGCCATTTTAAAATGATCATTTAGTAAAAAAAGCTGCTAAATACATTACAAACTTAATAGACCAACCAAATCTTCAGTTGCTCAACATTCTATCAACAATAACCATCAAAATACAAATAATATTATTTTAAAATGACTAAAAAAATCACTAATAGATATCACCTAGATGCCTGGAAAAGTCTTTACATTAATAAATATAGGAAAAAATCAAACTAGATGATTAATGAAATCAAAAAATCAAACTAATCTAGAATCAATAAACTCCACATTATTTAATTTATAAGAAACGATTACTTGTCTTTATTTGGTATTAATTTACACTAAATAATTTTAATTAGTATTTTTTCTACTCCCTTTCTTATTATCCTTTCTTTTTCGAAATTGTTAAATATAAATAAAAGGTAAGTTGTTAAACAGAAAGGACGCAAAATATTTCGCTCCTATTAAAAATATTTTTTGATTCCATTAAAAAAAATTTTTTTTTTACGAAGTTTAATAAATCAAAATTACCAAAAATTGTCCAGGTTGTAAGAGGAATATTACAGGCATTTCAAGAGGAATACAATGCAGTGGTATTTGGCATAATTTTTACCATGTTATTTGTACTAATGTGACCAAAGAATTGTTTAATGCGGTGAACACAGGAGTTGTACCATGAACTGGGGACAGCTGTCCAGATGCTAGTAGTAAATCTATAATCATACTGGCGGATGAATCTGAAAGTAAATGTGATCCAAACCATTCATTAAAAATCTCTGCAAAAAGCACAGATGATGAAAAGGAAATTCCTGTAATAAGTGTAGCCGATAAATTGGCTACAGTTAATTTATCTGATTGTTCTATGGACAAAATGGCTGCGTATCTGCAAGCTCTTGGTTCTGTGGTAATTGAAATTCAAATTTCACAAAACTTTTTTAATTGTCAAATGAACAATATTTTGATACAAAACAAAAAGGTCTAAAAAGTAAATGAATCAATAAAAATATTTAAAAGCAGCAGATGGAAAATCAAGTTATCTGGGGCAAAAAGTAAATCAGCTGGAATCATTAGTGGATGTAACTTTACATTTTAAGTACCAAAATGACATAGTTATTGTAGAGCTCCCACCAGAAAATAAGAATCCAACTGAAACACTATTGAAAATTTCTAATAAAACTGGCGCCAATATCAATATATTCAATCCACTTTACGTTGTGGAAGTGGTTTCAGAAATTGAAAAAACGAACTGCTAGAAAAAAAAAATTTAAGTTAAAAATTTTTATTCCAAGTAACCAAAAATATTATTTTCACGTATAAAAATAATTATAATAAAAAAATTATAAGACAAAATTATAAAATTTTAATACAACTTAATTCTATCTTCCGCTTTATGTTGGGAAATAATGTTGAGCTAATTTCATAGATTAATTTGGTGATTCGACAGGTTAATGTTTTAATAAAAAATTTGCGAAAATAAAATTTATGAAATTGTAATATGATATGTTGGAATTTGGATTTATCATTTTAACTGTTGCTAATTTAAATATGTTAAAATTATTAACTGTCCTCATTCGATTAATTTAGAGATTATGGTTGGGGCTGCCTTTATCTTGACTGGTGCTGAATTCATCTGGAATACCTGAAATTTTCTATTTTGGTGATCTGCAGGGTTCTGTGGCGTGTCTTTTATTGATTGATTATTGCAAGTAATAACTTCTTCTGGTATAGCCTAATCGGATTGTATGTTGTTTTATTATTACTTTGTTCCTTTTTTTCCTATATCGTGTCCCAATTAATAACAATAAGCCCAATGGTGATGGCGGTATGACACAAGAAGTACTTAATACATTGTTTATTGGACTCCGTTATTTCAGTAATTCAATTTTATTTCTATTATTTGTATGAAGATTTTCGAAGAGTTCTAGAGAAAAATGTGGTTGAAATTGATTTTTTATGAGTTCTGGTTGTAGAATTGCGGGCAATACTCTGGCACTTACGGTTTCTTGCGATGTATAGACCATGTCTTTAATTATTACTGTTGCATTTTAGAACTTAATTAGGTATCTTCCTATAATCGTTTTTTGTTTATCATCTATTGTTATCGTACCAATGAATTGATTCAATAATCAATGAAGGTATTAGGCAATTTTTTCTATTGTGGGGATATGATGAGTGTTGCTAATATTGCACGGGGGTGATCTTGCTTCTAATATGTTCGGAATGCAGGTAGAATTTGAAGTATCAACAATTTGATCCTTATTAAATATTATTAGTGAATTTATTTGTTTACAATTTTTTTTATTCCATACCTTTTTTTATTATTAAATAATATTTCTTTATAACCAAGCTTAATAATAGTGTTATTAAATTTTGTAGGTTTAACTACAATTTTTTTTAAATACATCAGTTTCTGATATTGGGATTTTGATGACGTAGAGCAAGCAAGTACCATTTGTTATTACTTTTTGGCGAGATTTAAAGCTTCTTCAGCGTCTGAATATAGAAAATTTTCTTTGTCGAAAATTGAGGTGATTGTTTCTGTCTTTGAGAGGAATAGTGAGTTAATAATTCCTACTTTAGCCCAATGCACAACTTATTTTAAATTAACTATTTCCTCTTTTATAAATTTTAACTTATATGGTAATTTTTGAATATTTTAAATGTCAAATTCATGACTAACCTAATGTTTTCTGAAAATCTGATTAGTAATTCTACTTATATTACTAATCCTATTTCTAAAAGACTTATTTATTATAATTTATTTATTGTAATATTCTAGGAGGTTGTTCATTTTCTTTTTTATCGTAATAAATTCTGCATGATCTAGACTTCCAGCTATCCATTTTCACATGGTGGCTATATAAAGATTCCCGTCTAATTTTAAACACGTTCAACAATTTTTGAACTTGCACAGCTTTGTATTTCAGGTACTCATACAGGCGATTCTTTTTTATTCCGTCCTCCTCTAATACATCGTTGTTTTCACTTAATGAATTCCTTAGATCTTCAAAGTCAAACGTATGGATGAGCCTAAAGCTTTCTTTTTGCACCTTTGCTTCTTCCAGAATAATAGATACTGCATGCGATCCTGTGTAGTCTAATATTTGAACGAATGATAGACACTCGTATAATAAGCACCTAAAATGATGTAAAGGATAATCATATAGTTAGAAAATGAACAAATAAACAAAAATTTGGAGAAAACAAAAATAAAAATTTACTTTAAGAGTAAAGTGAGAGAAAAAGAAAACTTTATAAGGTTTGTATGAAGAATGAATATCATTTTGATTTTATGTTTGATTTATGAACAGTTCTTCCTGATTTTGTTAGAATAATGTATTTTTATTTTCCTTTACTATTTCCTTTTTGAAGCGTTGTGTTAATTTAGATCCGATTCTTTTGTTATGCTTTACATAAATTGTATCATCTGGTCGGTAGTGTTTAATTGGGTTCCTTATGATTGATGTTTTGGTAGGATCTTTTATTGTTTTGCGCTTGATATGACACGATTCCTTGATGTTGATCATTCGGTAAATTTGATTTCTCCATATTGTGTTGATGATCCCTAAGATTATTTCTCCATTGGGAAGTTGGTTGACCATTATAAGGTTGTCGGATGTTAGGAATTGATTGGTTGTTATAGAGTTGACGGTTGTTATAAAATGATTGGTTTATTGTAAGGTTGACGGTTAATATAAAATGATTGGTTATAGGATTGCCAGTTATTATAAAATGGTTGGTTGCTATAGGATCGTTGGTGAAACCTATTCCTACCTTCAAAATTTGCTCTTCTGAATGTAAGTTCGCCTGGTGGTTATAACCTTTGGCCAGCTTGTTGTATTTTAGTAGTGTCAATCTGTTTGCTTGCAAGGCTTTGTTTTCTTTTAAGCCTGTTTTCTACTTTCAGAGCCAATTCCAAAGCTTCCGACAAGTCGCTAGACTCTTTCATATCCAATAATACTCATGCCAGTTCCCCCTTCAGCCCGTTAATAAATGCATCTAATGCTCTGTTTTTATGTTTTATGTGTTAGAGCTATTTCTATTGCAACGATGGCATCACTTGGTAATTTCATTGAATTTACTTATTCCAATATTAAATTAAGCTGCCTATGGACCTGCTTATAGAATTCCTCGATTGACTGATTGCCATGTGTCTTCACTGTTATCTGGTTCTCTAATATCCTCATGGTTCTTTTATCGGCGTAATGTCGGTTTAAGTATTTCGCGATACTATTCCAGTTCAATGGGGTGTTATATGCTTCTGATGTTGTATTTGCATCGCCTTAATTTTATTCCTTATGATTCTCAGAAATCCATAATATCTTGTTGTTCCTTTCAGATGATCATAGATTTTTAGTAGTTGATATACACCTTTCTTCCAAGAGGCATACGCTTTTACTTCTCCTGAGAAAACTTTTATTTTCCTTATGATATTTGGGACTTTGTCCATGCCGTTCAGATTGTCGTTTGGATGAATATAGGCTTCCTGTTCGATTTCCTCTTTATCTTCTACTTTCTCTTGGTGTAACTTTTGGTAGTACACTTCTTTTATCAGTTTTCTTGCCTCATATTGAATTATCTCTCTGATTTGCTCACTGAAATTTTCGTCATGTCTATTTTCTCATATTGGACTCAGTTGTGGGTTTAAATTTTCTGGAGTAGATGACATAACAAACGGAGTTGTTCCTTCTTGATTCATTTTTATTAAAGAGAAAATTATTCAAAAGAAACCAAAAAGAAACGGGAAAGGTTATAACCAAAATAAAGCCAAAGGTCCTAAAAAAATTTAAAAGAAGTTTAACCAAAATTAGATTCGAGATTACCTGAATTTTATTAAATAAGATTTTTTGGAAGATACTAGATGTTAATTATGAATAAAAGTATTATATTTGAAATTTTACAGTGCTAAAATGATAAAATTTAAAAATTTATTATAAAATATTTAGAAATGTAAAAATAAATCTTGGATAATGATGCTCTGGTTTTCTTGCGTTATATCAAAATATAATTTTAAATTCTTACTTCCTCCCGGTCGTACTTACAATTTTCAATTATTGTATTATAAAAGTGTTTAAATCCTCTAAAAATTTATTTATTTAAATTTATATTTTTTTCCTTTTTTTTTCTAATTTAATATTTACAATTTTTATTTATATGAAGTTTACAAAGAATGGAAATCCAACGTTCGCAAAAATTAAAAAAGAAAAAATTATGTAAAGTTAAATACTTCTTATAAAAAATAATTATATTTCAAGTTTACTAAATTTGAATATAATAATTTTTAGTAATAAATATTTATTTCAATTATATTTTTATATCCAAAAGTATATCTTTTATTTTATATTCAAAATTATATTTTTTCTTTTTAAAGTTAATTTTATTTTATTAAGGCAAAAATTATTTTTCAAATTATTTATTAGATTATTTCAGAAATTTCTTGATGTTTCAAATTATTCTTATAATTAGAAGTTTATAAAAATTAATTTTTACTTATTTTAATTTTAATATAGTGGCTTTAACTTTTTTAATAATTTAATAATTTTATTTGCTTTTATAATTCATAAATATTTTTTATTAAATTGCAATTTAAATTGATTTTGTTTGAATTGCTTATATTAATTGATCAAGGAGTAAAAGAGGAGTATGCCTTCCCAAGACCTAACAAACATATTTTCGAATTTAATAAAGATAGAAATCTGAAATTTTGTACAAAGGTTGTAAAAGCATTTATTTTTTTAGCTTAGGTATTAAATAGCTAACTAAAATAACTTATGGATTTTTAATTTAATTTGAATTTTGTAGGTGTAGGGTATAAATAAGTCGGTTGCATTGACTTACTGTTACTTTTACTTGTTTGATATTGAAAAAGGTACATATAGCTACCTATAGTTAGTCATATTAAAAAACAGAATTTAAATATTTTGAAAATTGAAAAGGTATTTTTTAAAAGAAAAAACATTCGGCACAAAGGGGTTAAACAACTTACCATATCTTAACAAAAAAAGTTAAATTAAGAAGAAACAACTACATGTACAACAAAAATTTATTTTAATGCACGATATTTATAACAACGCCTTCACACTTACAAGCCGGAACATTCAACGAAAACTTTGCAAAAATAGACTATTGGTGTACAAATTTAATTGAGAGTTCCCATCCGCCTTGTAAGATATTTAGGCGTTGTTTATAAAATATTTTAAAATTGTTTATGAATACCTCAGATGGTATTACAAGCTTTAAAGTTCTCATAGAATTATGGGAAGTTCAAATAAATTGAAAAACTAAAGATGTGTACCAAACTAGATTAGATATTAATCCGCATACTTTTGAAAAAATGAGAGTTAAAATAGCAACACAAATATTATTAGTAGAACAGTGAGTGCCGCTATCAGAACAATAATTGAAACGTCTGGTTTTAAAAGTGTTACTAAAGAAGTTGCAAAAATTTTGTACATATTAGTGTTTGATAAACTTTTTGATTGTCTCAACATGATCATTATATTCTGATAATAAATATCGATCTCATATTAAAAGAAAAAAATTTCTTGTAGTTTGAATTTTTTAAATATTGTAAGATTGAATAAAAAGAAAAAATATATTTCTAGAGGGAATGAAAATAACTTTAAATTTATATTATACACATTTTTTCATATTTTATACTTTTACAATAATAATTCTTGTACCTATGGTTGGGTTATGAAAACACTTAAAATTTATTGATAAAAAATCGAGGTAGAATCGAGATTTTTTCTTTTTTTAAGAAGTCGAAAAAGTTATATGAAGAAATATATACAAATGTACATACATCAATTAACATACAAACAAAAAAAACAAAAACAAAAACTAAAATAAAAATAAACTAAAATACGATCAAGTTGATTTTACGAAATTAAAAAAACTGTCTAACTTTTTTCTTCCATCTAAATACTCGATGTATATAGTTTTATCAATGAATAACACTTCTTAGTTACATATAAGTTATAAAATTCTATTCCAAGTAACCAAAAAAAAATATTTTAAAAATTTAATAACAAGATTTGATAAAATTATTTAAACAAAAATAAATTAACACAATTTGATTTATTTTTTTAAAACACAACTTTATTGTTTGAAGTTACTTTTCTAATTAATTTTCTATAATCAGAATTTTACATTGATTGCATTGTTCTACCTGCATTATGCTGACTCAAACATATGTTGATTACGCGTGACTTTGATGTTGAGAAATAGTGTTGAACCAATTTCCCAGGTTAATTTTGATGATTTGACAGTTAAATGTTATTATTAAAAATATTTAAATAAAAATTGTGAAATCGTAATATGATGCGTTGGAAATTTAATTTATAATTTTGGCTGTTGTTAACTAATTTTGGCTGTTGTTAACTCCTCCCCCCTTAAATATCGATGTCCTCATTCGATCAAACTAGAGATTAGAGTTGTATATGTTTCGCCTTGGGGTTGCTTTTATGTTGACTGATGCTGAATTTATCGGAAATATTTGGAGTTTGCTATTTTGGTAATCTGCGGAATTCGGTGGTGTATCTTTTATTGTTTGATTGTTGCTAGTAGTAATTTCTTCTGGTATAGCCTGATCGGATTGTATGTTGTTTATTATTACCTTGTTTCGTTTTTTCCTATATCGTATACCAATTAATACAAACAAGCCCAATATTGATGCTATTGCCGGTATGACACTTGAAGCACTTAATACGTGATTTATTAAACTCCGTTCTTGCAGTAATTCAATTTTATTTGTATTATTGACATGGAGGTCCTTGAAAAGTTCTAGAGAAAGATGTTGTTGAAATTCCTTTTTTATTAGTTCTGGTTGTAAAATTGCAGCTAACGCTTACGGTTTCTTTCGATGTAAATACCATATCATTAATTATTACTGTAGAATTTTGGAACTTAATTAGGTATGTTCCTATAATCGTTTTTGTTTTATCATCTATTGTTATAGTCCCATTGAATTGATTCAATAATATAATTCCTTCGGCAATTTTTTCTATTGTTGGGATATGGTGAGCATTGGTAACCTTGCAGGTGGATGATCTTCCTTCTAATATGTTTGGAATGCAGGTAGAATTTGAAATGTTAACAATTTGATCTTTATTACATATTATTAGTGAATTTATTTGTTTACAATTTTCTTTTATTCCATACATTTTCTTATTACTAAATAATATTTCTTTATAATCAAGCTTAATAATAGTGTTGTTAAATTTTATTGGTTTAACTATAATTTTTTTAAATACATCAGTTTCTGATATTGGGATTTCAATGACGTAGAGCAAGCAAGTACCATTTGTTATTACCTTTACATTGGAAAGATTTAAAGCTTCTTCAGCGTCCGAATATGGAAAATTTTCCTTGTCGAAAATTGACGTAATTGTTTCAATTTCTGACTTTGAAAGCAATAATGAGTTTATAATTCCTACCTTAGCCCAATGTACGGCATATTTTATATTAACTATTTCTTCTTTTATGAATTTTAACTTATATTGTAGTTTTTGAATATTTTGATTATCTATTTCATGACCTAACCTAATATTCTCTAAAAGCTCATTAGTAATTCTACTTATATTATTAATCCTATCACTAAAAGACTTATTTATTATAACTTGTTGATTGTTATTTTCTAAGAGATTGTTCATTTTCTTTTTAATCATGATAAAATCTGTATGGTCAGGGCTTCCAGCTATCCATTTCCACATGGTTCCTATAGAGTTAAAGGACCTTGGTTTCCGTCTAATTTTAAATTCATCCAAAAGATCCTGAACCTGTAAAGCTTCGTATTTTAAGTACCCATGCAGGTGATTTTTTTTTATTCCGTCTTCTTCTAGTACGTCCTTGATTTCCTCTAATGAATTCCTTAGATTTTCAAAATCAAACGTATGGATGATTCTAAAACTTCCTTCTTGCACCTTGGCTTCTCCCATGATAATAGATACTGCATGTGATCCTGTGTAGTCTAATATTTGGACGAATGATAGACACTCGTATAATAAGTACCTAAAATGATATTAAGAATAATAATAGTAAGAAAATGAACAAAAACAAAAATTTGGAGAAAAACGTAAATGATAATTATCTAGAAGAGTTAAGTGAGAAAATAAAAATTTTGTAGGGTTTATACGAAGAATGAGTATCATTATGATTTTATGTTTGATTTATGAACAGTTCTTCCTGATTTCGTTATAATAACTGTATTTTTATTTTCCTTTACTATTTCCTTTTTAAAGCGTTGTGTTAACTTAGATCCTATTCTCTTATTATGCTTTACATAAATTATATCACCTGGTTGGTAGTGTTTAATTTGTTTCCTTTTTTTATTGTGAAGATCCAGATCTTTGATCTGTTTGTTCTTGATTTTTTCAATATTACTAAGTCTTGTTTTCTCGAATTCTTCTGGTGTTATATTTGGAACTCTACCAAAGAATAACTCTATGGGCTTCTTTTTGGTTACTGAGTGGATGGTGTAGTTATATTCGTTTACCGCTCTTTGTAGCAATTCTTCAAAACTTCTGTTATCTCCCTCTGCTTTTAGACATCGCATAATCTCCGATAAAGTTGAATGAAAGCGTTCTATTTGTCCATTCACCTCACTTTTATATGGGGGTGTAGCGAAAATCTTTATTTTCATTTCATCCTCCATCATTGCCTTTATCGAAGCTGAATTTAGCGACTTCTCGTTGTCTATGATGACCCATTCTGGAACGCCATAGTAAAACAAAATATCCCGTAATGCTAATCTGACGTTTTCTGTTGATCTGCTTTCTATGACTCTCGCTTGGGCAAACTTGGTTAACTTATCGATCGCTGTTAAAGTCAACTTTGATTCGGTCGAGAAAATATCTATATGTACGGTATGACCCGCAAAGCTTGGAATTGGTGTTTGTTTTATTTCTGGGTTATTGGGGTGTCGATCGTATTTATTTTCCTTACACACTGTGCATGTTGTAACCAAAGTAGATACTTTTCTATTCATTTTTGGAAAATAATAATTGCGGATTATTTGATCTTTATTTTCATGCGCATTTCTATGGGCCCTTTTGTGAACTTATTGACTAGACTGCCTAGTTTATCTCGTTCTTCTCTAGTCAAATGGCTGGTTCTCAGTTCAATTCTGTTGATAAATTCTGATATTTGTTGTTTAAGTGGAATTCTAACGTTATCTGCGAGTTCAAGGTATCCTTTATCTGTATGAATAACTGCTTTAAGTGTTTTGAGTGTATCGTTTCCGATTATACCATCAAAAGAATCTAAATTTGGTAGTAAATGAAATTTTATTTTCGGCATTCCATTTTTAAAGAAATCAATCTCAGCGTGATGGGTGATCTTTATGTCACCACCAATGGAGTTCGCGTAAAATATGTTGTTATTAGGTATTGGATTTTTTATGAATTTAGGATGGATGTAGTTCTTGTTTGAGCCGGTGTCTATTAAAATTTTTATTTGTTCCCCATTCCCTGCAAAACGTTCTATATATGGAAGTGAGGAACATTTTAATCTAAAAAAGGATATTCATCGCCATTGTAATTACCATGTCCTGTTGAATCTTGACCATGAACTAACGGTTGCTTCTCATTATCTTGGTTTCTCTGAAATTTTTTCTTTGGTTTTGTTTCCATATGGTTAATACTTTGGAAGGATCTTTTGTTGTTTTGATGAAATGATGATCTGTTGTTGGGCTGTGGGTTGCTTGGATTGTACGTATACCGAGATTGTTGCGACTTTGGTTCATTTTTTTGCGTTTGATATGGCACGATGGTTTGGTGCTGATTATTCGGGACATTTGATTTCTCCATATTGTGTTGATAATTTCTAAAATTATTTTTCCAATGATAATTTGATTGATTATTAAAGCTTTGTCGGATGTTAGGATTTGATTGGTTGTTATAAGGTTGATGGTTATTGTAAGGTTGAAATTGATTATTGTAGGGTTGCCGGTTGTTGTAAAATCGTTGGTTATAGGGTTGCCGGTTATTATAAAATGGTTGGTTGCTGTATGATCGTTGTTGAGACCTATTCTTGTTTTGAAAACTTACTCTTCTGGATGCAAGTTCATCTGAACGTATTGGTGGTGGTAACTTTTGGCCATCTTCTTGTATTTTCGCAGTGTCAGTATGTTTGCTTGCGAGGCTTTGTTTCCTTTTAAGCCTGTTTTCTACTTTCAGAGCTAATTCCAAAGCTTCCGGTAAGTCGCTAGGCTCTTTCACGTCCATTAATACTGACGATAGTTCCCCCTTCAGTCCATTAATGAATGCATCTAATGCTCTATTTCTGTGAGTTTGGGCTATTGCAATCACGGCATCACTTGGCAATTCCATTGAATTTACTTTTTCCAATATTAGGTTGAGTTGCCTATGGACCTGCTTGTAGAATTCTTCAATTGATTGATTTCCTTGTGTCATCATCGTTAGCTGGTTCTCTAATGTCCTCATACTTCTCTTGTCGGCATAATGTCGATTCAAATACTTCACGATATAATTCCAATTTAAAGGGGTGTTATATGCTTCTAATGTTGTGTTTGCATCGCCCTTAATTTTATTTCTTATGGTTCTAAGTATACCATAATATCTGGATGTCCCTTTTACATGATCGTAGATTCTTAGTAATTCCTCTACTCCTTTCTTCCAAGACGCATATGATCTAACTTCTCCAGAGAAAACATCTATTTCCCTTATGATGTTTGGAACTTTGTCTATGCCGTCAAGATTGTCGTCAGGATGAATATGAGCCTCCTTTTCTATTTGTTCTTCTTCCTCTATTACATCCTGTTGTAACCTTTGGTGGTAGCCTTCTCTTACTAGTTTTCTAGCCTCGTATTGAATCATCTCTCTGATTGATTCACTAAAATTTTCATCATGTCTATTTTCTCTTATTGGACTCAGATTTGGGTTTAAATTTTCTGGAGTAGATGACATGACAAACGGAGTTGCTCCCTCTTGATTCATTTTTGTTTACTTATTTAAAAAATAAAATTATTCGAAAGAAAAGAAATAACGAGAAAGGTTGTGATCAAAGTAAAGCCAAGATAAAAAAACAAAAATCTTAAAAAGAGGTTTAACCAATATCTGATATAAGATGCGAGATTACCTGTGATTTTATTTAGTCTTTTGCAACCTACTGAACGTTAATTATGAATATTATATTAAAAATTTTTAGTACTTAGATAATAAAAATTTAATAATAAATAAAAAAAAAATTTGTAAATGTAAAAGTAAATCCTGGGTGAAGATGCTTGAAAAAAAAAATTTCTTTCAGAGAAAAAATTCTTGCTTGCTCTCAGTCGTACTTACAATTTTTGATAATTATATAAAAAAATGTTTTAACTTCTATAAAAATTTATTTATTTTAATTTAATATTTTCTTTATTTTTTTATTCGATATTTAAAATATTTATTTGTATAATGTTAACAAACCATGAAAATCCAATGTTCGGAAAATTTTAATAAAATCCTAAAATATTTATTTATATTTAAGAAAGTGAAATAAAAAATTTTTACAAAAGCTTAAAATAGTAAAAAAAATATTTCTTATTCGAGAAAAAAAAAAAAAAATAAAAATAATTTTTAACCAATTCTTAAAATAAAATTTAATAAAGCCTTAAATACTAAAAATTTATTTATTTAAAATATTTTAATGAAATCCCAAAATATTTAAAATTTAAGTAAATCAATCAAATATTCTAAAATTTTATATTAGATTTAAGTTTTTCCTTAATTTTTTGGTTTTATTACAATTAAGAACAATTAAAGTTTTTAAATTACAATTAAAGTTAAACATAAAAATAATTATGTTTCAAATTTACCAAAAAAAGGTTTTTATAATAATTTTTATTAACAAATATTTATTTCAATAAAAAGTTTATGTTAATTTCTTTCTTATTTTAATATAAATTAGCTTTAAATTTAATTGTTTTATTTTATTTAGATTTTTATATTTAATTTTTATTTTATTTAATGAAATTTTTTTTTTTTTTTTTTTTTTTTTTTTTTATTATTTTTTTTATTTACTGGCCAGTTATTTTGTATGTCTAGACATATGACTATTATTAATTTTTTGTTTTTGTGATTCGTAGATATTTTTATTTGAATTGCTTATTTTAATTGATTTAATTTGATTTCTTTCAAATTGATTAATTTCTTAGATTTGCTGTGCCTAAGGCAGCCTCACCTTAGGTATCGAAGGCTTGAGTCACAGCAATTGAAAAATGAAACAAAATGTAATTTTTAGTTTTAATTCGTATAATAAGTATTTTTTCTTTTTTTATATTAACTTTTTCTCCTTACAGATGAGGATATTTATCTGAATTTGCAATAAATTGTGGTTAAATTCATGCAAATTCTAAGCAATCTTAAAAAAAAATAATAATTTTATTTTATACCTATTTATCTTATTCAATTTTAATCATAAATTATTTTGCGAGAAAAAAAAATTTTTTTTTTTTTTTTGCAATTCTTAATTTGTAAATTTTTAATAAAATTCTCAATTAAAATTTTTATTTTATTTAATTTGCTAGTAAATTATGATTAAATTTACTTAGACAAAAAATATTCTTTTTCTTTTTCAAAGCTTTCAGTTTTATTTTTCTAAATTATTTCTTTATTTTTTATTTTTTATATAAAAAAAACTAATTAACTTACATAAACGTGGCGTCTTGGAATTGCATTAGTAGAACCATTTGCAGTCTTTTGATGTTACCGGACTAGGCGGCTGCTGCCAACACTTTTTGGTTTTGATTATTCCTTATGTGACAGCTCCTTTTTGCTGGGATGCTACTCGGGGGCCTCGTTTCCTAATCCTTTAGGTAACTCAACTTCGCTTTCGGATTTTAAGTACTCCTTCAGCTACTTGCTGCTCGTGTTGAAAAGGAATATTTGTTTGTAAACGGTACTCTTTGAAAGAATTATTGATATCTTCTCGTTCCTTTTTTTTTTCTTCTTTATTTTTCAATGTGAACAGTTTTATAAGAAAGTATTTTAAAAAATTTTTTTTTCTTTCACTAATAGTTTTTTATTTCAAATTTTTACAATAATAGTTTTTTATTTTCTAAATAGTTTATAAATAGTTCTTAATTTTTTTCTTTTTGTATGATAAATTAATTTTAATTAATTTCTATTTTAAAGATTGTTTTATTTTTATATGACAATTTTTTTCAATTAATTTCTTTCTGGTAGCTATTTACTATTCACCTTCACAACACTAATGGTCCCTGCTCGGGCGCCAGTTATAAAATTCTATTCCAAGTAACCAAAAAAAATTATTTTAAAAATTTAATAACAAGATTTGATAAAATTATTTAAACAAAAATAAATTAACACAATTTGATTTATTTTTTTAAAACACAACTTTATTGTTTGAAGTTACTTTTCTAATTAATTTTCTATAATCAGAATTTTACATTGATTGCATTGTTCTGCCTGCATTATGCTGACTCAAACATATCTTGATTACGCGTGACTTTGATGTTGAGAAATAGTGTTGAACCAATTTCCCAGGTTAATTTTGATGATTTGACAGTTAAATGTTATTATTAAAAATATTTAAATAAAAATTGTGAAATCGTAATATGATGCGTTGGAAATTTAATTTATAATTTTGGCTGTTGTTAACTTATATTCAAAGAATAATTTTAAAGATAAAAAAAACTCTTGTTTTTTATATTACCATCTTTATTCGTTGAGTTGTTCTTACAGACTAAACTTTAACTTAAAATTATTTACAGCTATTCAAATAAAAATATGCTACGCAAGCAATCTACATATTGGCATACTATTGCAACGTGAAGTGATGCATGCCAATAATAATAAATACAAATATAAAACAACTTGATTTTAATCATACGTTTTTTGCAATTCAGCGTTTACGAAATTTGATAGTTTAATAAAATAATAAAGTACAGTTTGTACAATTAATAAAAGAATCTAATTATGCAATTTGCTTATGTAACACCTCCATCCCTAAGAGATTTTGGTCTCCATAATTAAAATTTAAAAAGGACTCGTTTCGAGTTCCTTTGGTTTTACATTTGTTTTAATATTTTTATTTAGTTTTGATTTTTTATAACAGTAACTTATTATAATAATTATAATTATAATTACAATTAGGATTTTAGTTGTTAGTAACGTGTAAAAGTTAACATTTGATTTATATTCTAAGTATTCAATAGCTTTCAAATTTTCAATTCGATTTATATGAATTTGTTTTAATGTGAAATTATTTATGATTTTTGTTATATTTAATTCATTTACAATTGGTATGATAGGAATATCTTCATATTTTTCAACTTTGTTAGAAAATTCATTATTTTTAATATTCAATTTACAATTGCTAAATTTAAGGTTAATACAATTTTTGTTTTTTCTAAATTTAAAGTTACAATTAATTCATCGTAAGTTTTTAGTAAGTTTTTTATACAATTGTTCTTTGGAAATTCTAGCTTTTTCCTCAACAGATCCTTTTTATTGTTATGCTCAAATATTTCTTTATCTTTTAAAATAATATTTAGAATAGGTATGTCTAATTGCACATGTTTATCGTTTGGAAATGGTATAACTACAGCTTTAAAAGAAGTTTCGATAGTAAAGTCTGGAAGGAATAGGACAAATATTATAAGGCCGTCCTTAAATAGAATAGTACTTTGTATGTATGGCATCTCTTCGATAGTTAGGTTGTATTTTTGAATTTCATCGTCTGTAAGTATGTCATGGGCAAGAACTTCCAGGCGACTTAGCAAGATAATATCTTCAATTTGTTGAAAATGATTGTTAATTGAAGTCACTTGTGCCAAAAGTTGAAGTATGCGAGGGGTTTGCGATACTTTTGCAATAAAGCTGTTTGTTTGGTTTTCGATTTTATTGAGGTATTGAGTAATTTTCAGTTGTTGGCAATTCACGTGTTCGGTTATTGTGTGAATATTTTTCTCGAAATTTTTTTTAATAATTACTTGGTCGTTAATTCTATTAGTTACTTGTCTGGTGTTAAAATTTAAATTTTGTAATTGTTTAAATATTTATTCCGAGTCATCGTTATCCATTGTGCCTGTCAAGAATTTCATTGTTGTCCCCAGGGCGTTAATCAGTCCACGTTTATTTCTAATTCTCCCATCAGGTTTAGGTATTAGTGAGTTCAGAGTGTGTTGTAGGTTTAAAAATTCTGTCTTTAAAATTTTGTGTTCTGTTCTTGTTTCCTTTAGGTTAAGAAGATCGAAATTATGATATAAGTTTCCAATTATTTCTTGGTATTCAGTGAGATTTACAATGTGTAAGGTTTTCGTATAGTTATCAATAATTTGTTGTTCTTCCAATTTTATAATAGCAAAACCATTTTCATCTTTGAGTTGGCTTATTTGTATAGATTGGAGGGACGTTTATGGAATGGAGAGGATAAGTAGAAGTAGTAGTTCCATTTCCTAAAAATATAAAAGAAGTATTTATTGGATTTGGAATAGAGAAAAAATTAATAATAAATATTAAACTTAAGAAGTCTACCTCGAAAGACACTTCTATATTTTCGGTTGGTAATAAAAACAAACAATAATGAAAAATTAATGATGATAAAATGTCAAATCCTTGGTTACAATAAAATCGTGATAAAATATGTATTAGATTTTATTGAAATTGAAATTTTCGTTTCTGTTGCTTTTTGCAGTATTTATTTTTTCTTTTATTGTTCGTTTCGTATCGATTATATGTTTGTCGTCTACTTGAAAATTTTTTAGGAATTTATATTTAGGTTTACATTTAGCTACATCTCTGTTGACAACAATATTTGTATGTAGATTTTCGTTCAATGTTTTGTTTTTATTTAGATTTGCTAATCTCATTCTCTTTTCTTCTTCAAATTTTTTTGCTAAAATTTCAATTTCTTCCTTTGGGATGTCTTTATTTAAGAAATTTATTGGTCTTCGATTAGTAGTAGAGTGAATTTTGCTGATGTATGTCATGATAATTTTGAAAATTTTATCGTTTAAATCATCAATTTCGTCTGTTTTGTCAATTTCCAGAATTCGAATATGTTCATAAAGTGTACCGTGTAACCTTTCAACATCAGAGTTACCGGTTTTATTTCCAGGTGTAGTTTTATCGAATTCAATTTGGGTTTCTATAAGAAATTGTTCTATAGCACTTTGTATTATACACTTTTCGTTATCTGTTATTAATGTTTTCATATTTCCCAAGTAAATTAGCCTTTCTTTTAGTGCTCTTAAAATGGAGATTCACGTTTTATCATTAAGTTTGTCGATGGTAGCATGGTAGGTCGTCTTCGTTTGCGCTATGTATTGTAGCAGCAGTAGACATGATTTCATCATCATTGTCGTTGTTGGTGCATCAGTGCATTGTAACGTTAGTGGTGATACTTTTATCATTATTGTCAACGTTTGGTGCACTATGTGTCTCTACTTCGTTTAAAAATTGTAACATAGAGGGCTCGATTATCGATAAATTTTCGTCGTAAGAGTTTTCATTTGTGCAACGGAGTCGACTTAAATCATTAGCGATTTTACTGTCTTTCCCTTTAAGATAGTTTATTGTGAATTTATATTCATTTAATGTGATCTTCCACCTTTGCAGTTTCATATTTGGTTCTTTAAGGTTGTTGAGCCACACCAAAGGTTTATGATCACATTGAACAGTAAAATTTCTACCGTAAAGATAAGTATGAAAATGTTTGGTAGCCCAAACAATTGCAAGAAGTTCTTTCTCTATTGTCGAGTATCTAATTTTATGATTGTTCAATGTTCTCGAGGCATAGGCTATCGGATGGTTAATTTGGCTTTGTACGGCGCCTAATGCGAATTAAGACGCGTGCGGAGTTAGAGTAAAATGTTTAGAGAAGTCTGGATTTTTTAGAATAGGTTCCGTTGTTAATAATGTTTTTAATTTTTTGAAAGCCTCGATGTATTCTTTGTCATTATTATTAATTTTCGATTTTTTTAAAATATAGTATTAACGGATAAGCTACTTTGGAGTAGTCTTTCACGAATTTTCGGTAGTAGGCGGTTAACCCTGGAAAAGATTTTATCTCTTTTTGTGAAGATGCAAGAAGAAGATTTCGAATAGTGCTGATTTTTGATGGATCAGATTTTATACCTTCTTGGGTAATTACATGGCCCAAAAAGTTAGTGGATAGTTGAGCAAAATTACATTTGTCTATTTGTATTGTTAAATTTGCTTCACGTAATTTGGTTAAGATTTTTTTTATTGGAACTAACTGTTCTTCGAACGATGACGAGAAGATTAAGATGTCGTCCCCATATAAATTCGCTTAATACATAAGCGATAAATTCGCTTTATACATGGTCCATTAATCTTTGAAAGGTGGAGGGTGAGATTTTTAAGCCGAAGGGATACCAGTAAACTCATAGTGCCTACTTCTAGTTGAGAACGCTGTTTTGCATCTGTCATCTGGGTGGACTTCAATCAGATGAAACCCCTTCACCAGATCTTACGTGCTGAAATAGCGACAATTTCTCAATTTCCCAAAAAAATTTTCGATGTTGGGCATTGGAAATTTATCATCGATTGCGTTATCATTAAATCGACGATAGTCAATAACAATTCTCCACTTTTGTTTGTTAGAACATTTTCTTAGGGACAATCCAAATAGGTGCGTTGTACGGTGACATGCTAATAACGATTATACCTTGATGTAACATTTCTTTAATTTGACGATCAACCTCGTCTCTATGGATTTCAGGATAACGGTATCCTTTTGAATAAACTGGTATATCATTTTTTGTTATTATTTTATATTTGATTGCACTTGTGAAAAATGTCCTTAAAGTAATTTAAGATCGATTTAATTTGTGCAATATTTTTTTAAATAGGTGAGATGGAAAATTAAAGTTAAGTTCGTTATCAGAGTCGCACTAGTTGAAGTTGAAAAAACATTAATGGAATTATCAACATATTTGTAGCATTGCTCTTCTTCATAATTTAAGAAGAATGGAATAGAAGCTTTTTGTGTTGTAAGTAACCTTTCTTTATAGTCGATGTAAACGTTTAGTGTGGACAAGATGTTATTACCTATTAGACCATCAAAAGAATTATGAAACGGAAATTCGAGAAAATCAACGAAGAAGTTAGGTTCGTTAAAAGTTTGAAAGAGAGGAAACCTACATCTAATATTTAAAGAAAGTTTCCTATTGAAAGCCGTAAATGGGATAGGTTTAATTATGGTTTTCCATTTAGGAGTACAAAGATTGGTATTAATAATGCTGTACTCTGCACCAGTGTCAATAATGAATCTAAGTATTTGGTTTTTTTCCTTAATTATTATATAGGGTAATTGTTTGAGGCGTTGACGCGAAAATTTTTTGAATCACTATTTGTTTCATTATTAGAGTTGATAGAGATGTCGGTTGGTTCTAGATTTAGATTTCGATTATTTCGTGAATATTTCCCGGATTGGGGTTGTGTATTGCCATAACTGTTTGAATAGTTATTTGATCTATTGAACCTAGAAGAATTTTGTGCGTTAGATGGATGGATTGTGTGATTGAGAATCATAAATTTTCTTGTTTATTTCGATTATCGTTAATCAAATAAGTAGTTATTTTTATTTTGAATACCTTTTAAATATAAGTAGTATTTGATCTCGTAAACGTCAAATAGCGTTGTGGGGTTTCTATTAACAATAATTCCCCTGACTGGTTCGGGTAAATTATCTTTAAATGTATTTAGAGCAATTCTTTTGTTTGCTTTTATTCTTTCTTTATTGTCTCCTCCCTGGAGCGAGTACGCGTTGTTGTTACGTGTTAGTTTAGAGTTAATTTCATCATAGAAATATTTTATTGTAGAGGTACACCTAACTAATATTAGGTTGTCCACAAGACGTGAGACTGGGACGGTGTCTCCATGATTTTTTATTAGTATAGATGTTAATTCGGCCCATGTTTCAACTGGCCCGTGAGAAAGTAAGATTTGTTTAGCTTTTCCTATTATTTTATCTTCGATATGTCCGAAAAGAAGTTTTTTAAACCGAGGTTCCGCTTGATCTTCTATAAGTGGGATAAAGGATTCTACCCTTTGTATAAAGTTAGTTAGATCGCGTTGACCGCCAGCAAAGGGTGGCAATTGGGTGATGCATTTCACAATTAGATTGAGGTTAGGAATTTCGCTTTCATTTGCGTTAGACCTTTTTAAAACTTGTTTATTTAAAAAAATTCAAAATAGCAACGTAGAATTTTACGGGTTTATTTGAACTTGTAAGACAAAAGTTTATTGCTAGTTTTTATTTTCTCTTTTTTTTTTTTATAAAAATGATTTATAAAGAGATTTATAAATTGTAATTAAAACAAAATTATAAAAAGATTCACAATTAAAACAAAATTACAAAAAGATTTATAATTATTTAAACAAAATTATAAAAAGATTTAAAATTAGAACAAAATTGTAAAAAGATTATAAATTGTAAAGGAACAACTAATAATTCAAAAAAATGTAAATAGAATTGAAACGTATGAAAACAAAATTATATTACTTATATCGAAAAATTAACGAAAATTTATAAATTATAATTAAATCGAAGTTACAAAATTTAATATCCTATTTAGTAGTAGGCTAAAATTAAATTGTTATAGATGTTGTAATTGTTATAGCTGTTGTTATAGATGTTGTTACAGATGTTTTGATGTTGTTCAAGATGTTGTAATTGTTATGACTGTTGTTATAGATGTTGTTACAGATGTTTGGCACTCTTTTGTTTGTTCTTTTTGTAATAAGTTTTTTTTTTTATTAAATTTTATTAGCTGTTTTTGTATTTCGTTAAAATAACAACACTTTTAGTTATATTTTTATTATATATAACATTTATATCCTACCGACTGGGTTAGTTTTATCAATGAATAACACTTCTGAGTTATATTCAAAGAATAATTTTAATGATAAAAAAAACTCTTGTTTTTTATATTACCATCTTTATTCGTTGAGTTGTTCTTACAGACTGAACTTAAACTTAAAATTAATTACAGCTATTCAAATAAAAATATGCTACGCAAGCAATCTGCATATTGGCATACTATTGCAACGTGACGTGACGCATGCCAAAAATAATAAATACAAATATAAAAAAACTTGATTAGAATCATACGATTATAATCGAGTTGTTTTTGCAATTCAGGTTTTACGAAATTTGATAGTTTAATAAAATAATAAAGTACAGTTTGTGTTTGTACAATTAATAAAAGAATCTAATTATGCAATTTGCTTATGTAACAATATAGTTACTTTTTGATATTATGTGCATTATGTAGGTACATGATTTTTTTTTTCATTCTAAAATATTAGAAGTAAAAAATAATAAAAACTGTAAACAAATACAAAACAAACATAAGATTAATATTTAATCTGCTAACAAAAATTTTACAGTTTGAATTTCAAGAGTCATCAACAAGAGAATATTATGCATAGATATATATATTATATAGTATATAAATTTTTAGAGATATAAAAAAAAAGAAAAATATGTGTTCATATAAATTCATATGGCGTGTTGTAATAATATATATGAAATTTGGACTTAGAAAAAAAAATTAAATAAAAGTTAAAGTTAAAGTTAAATAAAAGTTAAAGTAAAAGTTAAAATGTTCTATGACAAAGTTATTGCTCTTCATTTGTCTAAAAATTTTCTTATTCTTATTCATCAATTTTTTTTTATTCATCAATCAATTAGAGCCTTCAATATTGTTAGAAATAGGAGTACTCAAATTAGACAATGAAAGATTAAAAAATAAATTAAGAATTTTAATTTTTTCGCAGCACCTTTAATTTTTTGGTTGAATATTTGCAAGTTCTGGAGAAACAAGACTCACATTGCCGTTTCTGAAAAAGATACCTCTGAAAAAGAGAATTTGAATTGGTTTGTATTCTTTAACGTCTTCTGCAGAATACTGCACTATTGCAAGTCTATTCGGGGTTGGCAGAACCACTGTAGGTGAAATCGTAATAGAGTTGTGTCAACTGATTCTTTTGAAACTTCATTCCTGAATATATATCCACCACCAGAAGAAAAAATAAGCGAAATAGTAAAGGGCTTTGAAAAATTCTGGTTCCCACAATGCTTTGGTGCAATATATCTATAGCTTTAAAGATTGGTATTCTGCTGTACTATTTGCTGCAGTGGACTATAGGTATCGATTTACATACATAAATGTTTGTATACCCGGTAGAAGTAATGCTTCTACAATATTTTAAAATTCATTACTAAAAAAACAGCACGTTATAAACCCAATTTCTAACGAAAAATCAAAATTAGTTTATGGTGTAGAAGTACCAGTTCTTGTAATTGATGATTCAGCTTTTAAGCTGTCTAATTATTTATTGGAACCATACCTATTTTCAATAGGCCTCAGTTAGCACTAGATTGCGCCACTTTGTTAAATTCAGAGTTATATCTGGGATATCACATAATATCTGTCAGTAGTTTAAATATATTGATTAAATGAGACCTTTCGTATTGAATGTGCAAGCATCATGCTATGAATTATCGAAAATGTTAGTAGCTAAATTTAAAAAACTAGACTAACCAAAAGACTTATATGTAAAAAATTTTGTTTTGAGTTCGTAGATAAAATGAAAGATTATAAACTGTAAAAAAAATTACGTTTTAGTTTCATTTGATGTTATCTCAACACCTGTACCTGAACATACTACTCGAACATACATAGAAAACAAGCTAAACCATTAAGTTATATAACAAATTAATCCTTCACATCGAAATCACATAAAATGACAGTTTTTCATGACATGGTTTACAAAATGTGTAAGTTATAATTATTTGCAAACAAATTTAAAAATGAATATTGAACTACATAAAAAATATTGCCATTTTAAAATGATCATTTAGTAAAAAAAACTGCTAAACACATTACAAACTTAATAGACCAACAAAATCTTCACTTGCTCAACATTCTATCAACAATAACCATCAAAATACAAATAATACTATTTTAAAATTACTAAAAAAATCACTAATAGATATCACCTAGATGCCTGGAAAAATCTTTACATTAATAAATATAGGAAAAAATCAAACTAGATGATTAATGAAATCAAAAAATCAAACTAATCCAGAATCAATAAACTCCACATTATTTAATTTATAAGAAACGATTACTTGTCTTTATTTAGTATTAATTTACACTAAATAATTTTATTAGTATTTTTTCTACTCCGTCTTTCTTATTATCCTTTCTTTTTCGAAATTGTTAAATATAAATAAAAGGTAAGTTGCTAAACTGAAAGGACGCAAAATATTTCGCTCCTATTAAAAATAATTTTTTATTCCATTAAAAAAAAATGTTTTTTTACGAGGTTTAATAAATCAAAAAAAATGTTTTTTTACGAGGTTTAATAAATCAAAATTACAAAAAATTGCCCAGGTTGTAAGAGGAATATTACAGGCATTTCAAGAGGAATACAATGCAGTGGTATTTGTCATAATTTTTACAATGTTATTTGTACTAATGTTACCAAAGAATTGTTTAATGCGATGAACATAGGAGTTGTACCATGGACTTGTGACAGCTGTCCAGATGCTAGTAATAAATATATAATCATACTGGCGGATGAATCTGAAAGTAAATGTGATCCAAACGATTCATTAAAAATCTCTGCAAAAAGCACAGATGATGAAAAGGAAATTCCTGTAATAAGTGTAGTCGATAAATTGGCTAAAGTTAATTTATCTGATTGTTCTATTGACAAAATGGCTGCGTATCTGCAAGCTCTTGGTTCTGTGGTAATTGAAATTCAAATTTCACAAAACTTTTTAAATTTTCAAATGAACAATATTTTGATACAAAACAAGAAGATCTAAAAAGTAAATGAATCAATAAAAATATTTAAAAGCAGCAGATGGAAAATCAAGTTATCTGGGGCAAAAAGTAAATCAGCTGGAATAATTAGTGGATGTAACTTTACATTTTAAATACCAAAATGAGATAGTTATTGTAGAGCTCCCACCAGGAAATAAGAATCCAACTGAAACACTATTGAAAATTTGTAATAAAATTGGCGCCAATATCACAACAAGCGATTTAAAAAAAAATTAATAATCGAACCAAATCAAATGCAGGATGGAAAAGATATATTCAATCCACTTTACGTTGTGGAAGTGGTTTCAGAAATTGAAAAAAACGAACTGATAGAAAACAAAAATATAAGTTAAAAATTGTTATTCCAAGTAACCAAAAATATCAATTGCAGGTATAAAAATAATAATAATAAAAAAATTATAAGACAAAAATTAGATTTTTGTTTTTCATCTATTGTTATCGTACCGTTGAATTGATTCAATAATATAATACCTTCGGCAATTATTTCTATTATGGCGATATGATGAGCGTTGGTAATATTGCACGTGGGTGATCTTGCTTTTAATATGTTCGGAGTGAAGGTAGAATTTGAAGTATAAACAATTTGATCCTTATTAAATATTATTAGTGAATTTATTTGTTTACAATTTTTTTTATTCCATACCTTTTTTTATTATTAAATAATATTTCTTTATAACCAAGCTTAATAATAGTGTTATTAAATTTTGTAGGTTTAACTACAATTTTTTTTAAATACATCAGTTTCTGATATTGGGATTTTGATGACGTAGAGCAAGCAAGTACCATTTGTTATTACTTTTTGGCGAGATTTAAAGCTTCTTCAGCGTCTGAATATAGAAAATTTTCTTTGTCGAAAATTGAGGTGATTGTTTCTGTCTTTGAGAGGAATAGTGAGTTAATAATTCCTACTTTAGCCCAATGCACAACTTATTTTAAATTAACTATTTCCTCTTTTATAAATTTTAACTTATATGGTAATTTTTGAATATTTTAAATGTCAAATTCATGACTAACCTAATGTTTTCTGAAAATCTGATTAGTAATTCTACTTATATTACTAATCCTATTTCTAAAAGACTTATTTATTATAATTTATTTATTGTTATTTTCGAGGAGGTTGTTCATTTTCTTTTTTATCGTAATAAATTCTGCATGATCTAGACTTCCAGCTATCCATTTTCACATGGTGGCTATATAAAGGTTCCCGTCTAATTTTAAATACGTTCAACAATTTTTGAACTTGCACAGCTTTGTATTTCAGGTACTCATACAGGCGATTCTTTTTTATTCCGTCCTCCTCTAATACATCGTTGTTTTCACTTAATGAGTTCCTTAGATCTTCAAAGTCAAACGTATGGATGAGTCTAAAGCTTTCTTTTTGCACTCTTGCTTCTTCCAGAATAATAGATACCGCATGCGATCCTGTGTAGTCTAATATTTGGACGAATGATAGACACTCGTATAATAAGCACCTAAAATGATATAAAGGATAATCATATGGTAAGAAAATGAACAAATAAACAAAAATTTGGAGAAAACAAAAATAATAATTTACTTTAAGAATTAAGTGAGAGAAAAAGCGAAATTTTATAAGGTTTGTATGAAGAATGAGTATCATTTTGATTTTATGTTTGATTTATGAACAGTTCTTCCTGATTTTGTTAGAATAATGTATTTTTATTTTCCTTTACTATTTCCTTTTTGAAGAGTTATGTTAATTTAAATCCGATTCTTTTGTTATGCTTTACATAAATTGTATCACCTGGTTGGTAGTGTTTAATTGGCTTACTTATGATTGATGTTTTGGTAGGATCTTTTATTGTTTTGCGCTTGATATGGCACGATTCCTTGATGTTGATCATTCGGTAAATTTGATTTCTCCATATTGTGTTGATGATCCCTAAGATTATTTCTCCATTGGGAAGTTGGTTGACCATTATAAGGTTGTCAGATGTTAGGAATTGATGGGTTGTTATAGAGTTGACGGTTGTTATAAAATCATTGGTTATTGTAAGGTTGACGGTTGATATAAAATGATTGGTTATAGGATTGCCGGTTATTATAAAATGGTTGGTTGCTATAGGATCGTTGGTGAGACCTATTCCTGTCTTCAAAATTTGCTCTTCTGAATGCAGGTTCGCCTGGTGGTGATAATCTTTGGCCAGCTCGTTGTATTTTAGTAGTGTCAATCTGTTTGCTTGCAAGGCTTTGTTTTCTTTTAAGCCTGTTTTCTACTTTCAGAGCCAATTCCAAAGCCTCCGACAAGTCGCTAAGCTCTTTTATATTCAATAATACTGATGACAGTTCCCCCTTCAACCCGTTAATAAATGCATATAATGTTCTATTTCTTTGTGTTTGAGCTATTTCTATTGCAACGACGACATCACTTGGTAATTCCATTGAATTTAATTTTTCCAATATTAAATTAAGCTGCCTATGGACCTGCTTATAGAATTCCTCGATTAACTGATTGCCATGTGCCATCACTGTTATCTGGTTCTCTAATGTCCTCATGATTCTCTTATCGGCATAATGTCAGAAGTATTTCGCGGTACTATTCCAGTTCAATGGGGTATTATATGCTTCTAATGTTGTATTTGCATTGCCTTAATTTTATTCGTTATTGCTCTGAGAATTCCATAATATCTTGATGTGCTTTGAGATGATCATAGATTTTTAGTAATTGATTTACATCTTTCTTCCATGACATATACTCTTTTACTTCTCCTGAGAAAACTTCTATTTTCCTTATGATATTGGGGACTTGTCCATACCGTCCAGATTGTCGTTTGGATGAATATAGGCTTCCTGTTCGATTTTCTCTTTGTGCTCTACTTCATCTTGGTGTAACTTTTGGTAGTAGATTTGGTAGTAATAATTCATATTGAATTATTTCTCTGATTGGCTCACTGAAATTTTCGTTATGTCTATTTTCTCTTATTGGACTAAAATATGGGTTTAAATTTTCTGGAGTAGATGACATAACAAACGGAGCTCTTCCTTCTTGATTCATTTTTATTAAAGAGAAAATTATTCAAAAGAAACCAAAAAGAAACAGGAAAGGTTATAACCAAAATAAAACCAAAGGTCCTAAAAAAATTAGAAGTTTGACCAAAATAAGATTCGAGATTACCTGAATTTTATTAAATCAGACTTTTTGGAAGATACTAGATGTTAATTATGAATAAAAGTATTATATTTGAAATTTTACAGTGCTAAAATGATAAAATTTAAAAATTTATTATAAAATATTTAGAAATGTAACAATAAATCTTGCATAAAGATGCTCTTATTTTCTCGTGTTATATCAAAATATAATTTTAAATTCTTGCTTCCTCCCAGTCGTACTTACAATTTTCAATTATTGTATTATAAAAGTGTTTAAATACTCTAAAAATTTATTTATTTAAATTTACATTTTTTCCTTTTTTTTCTAAAATTTTATTGAATATTTAAAATATTTATTTATATGAAATTTACAAACCATGGAAATCCAAAGTTCGCAAAAATTTTAATAGAAACCTAAAATATTTATTTATGAAAACAAAATTTAACAAAGCTTAAAATAATCAGAAAAAAATTTTTTTCCTTATTCTAGAAAAATTTTTAACAATTTCTTAAAATGAACTTTAATAAAGCCTTAAATACTAAAAATTTATTTATTAATAAATGAATGGAATATTTTAATGAAATCCCAAAATATTTAAAATTTAAGTAAATTAATCAAAAATATAAATTCTTATATTAAATTTAAATTTTTTCTAAACCTTATGATTTTATTACATTTTATTTACAAATTAGATGTTTTAAATTACAATTAGAAAATTATGCAAAGTTAAATAGTTCTTATAAAAAATAATTATATTTCAAGTTTAGTAAATTTGAATATAATAATTTTTATTAAAAAATATTTATTTCAATTATATTTTTATATCCAAAATTATATCTTTTATTTTATATTCAAAATTATATTTTTTCTTTTTAAAGTTAATTTTATTATTTAATTAAGGCAAAAATTATTTTTCAAATTATTTACTAGATTAATTCAAAAATTTCTTGATGTTTCAAATTATTCTTATAATTAGAAGTTTATAAAAATTAATTTTCACTTACTTTAATTTTAATATAATGACTTTAACTTCAAATTTAATAATTTTATTTAGTTATTTTATGTTGTTATTTTATTTAATTATTTTGTTTTATTTTAAAAATTTTTTTTTTATACTGGCCAGTTATTTTGTATTTCTAGACATATGACTTTTATTATTTTTTTGCTTTTATAATTCATAAATATTTTTTATTAAATTGCAATTTAAATTGATTTTGTTTAAATTGCTTTTATTAATTGATTTTGTTTGAATTGCTTATATTAATTGATTTTGTTTGAATTGTTTATTTTCTTGGATTTGCTGTGCCTAAGGCAGCCTCATCTTAGGCACGACGAGTAGGCTTAGCAATTCCTATTTAAAAATTCTATTTTTATTTTATTATTTAATTTTTTTCGAAAATTGTGGTTGAATTTACGAAAGACTTTTGTGCAATTCTTATTTAAAATTTTTATTTTATATTTTTATTTTATTTAATTTGCTTGTAAATTGTTGTTAAATTTACGCAAAATATTTTTTTGATTCTTTCAAATTTATTTTTTTCTTAACTATTACTTATTATAAAAAAAACAAGTAAATGTAATAGTAAGTCAAAAAACAAGTAAATAGTAATTTTATTTTAATAATTTTCTTACGGCTCTACGATAACGTTTAAATTAAAATACATAAAATTTGGGTTTTTATAAACATGAGTTAAACGGTTCAAGATTAATGTTTAACCCAAGTTCAGTAACCTTGAATTAAAGTATATAATAAAGTGAAACAAAAAAGCAAAGTATATAAAAAAGAGTGTACATAAAACGTTAAAATCTTGAATATATAAAAATATAAAATTATTGTGAATTAAATTAATGTTAGTCAATACAACTGACATCTTGTGTTATAAAATAAAAACAATTATATTTTGACAATTTTATATGTAATTTTGTGAATTTGTTTCACTTTGATAAGTAATATAAATATTAGTAATAATTCAATTTAAGATTTACAAACTAATATATGTAAACATACAATTTAAAATGAAATAAAAAAAAAGAACACAATTTATGTTGATTGTTGCTGTGTATGCTGATGAACTGATGCTGACCTGCTGAATGATGCTGATGAGAATTCAATCTTTACTCAGATAAGTAACATACATTTTTTTATTAAGTATAATGATTCTTTGTGTTGTTTTCATTTCAAGTTGCATCTGCTGGATCATGACCGAACAGTTTCTATCTTTATTAATTTCGAAGATATGCTTGTTCGGTTTTGGGAGTTGAATGCGAGGTACTCGAGGTATCTTTATTAATTTCGAATATATGCTTGTTCGGTTTTGGGAGTTGTGTGGGAGGTACCCGAACAACCACTCCAATTCATCTCAAATTTTAGGCAAATCAGGGATTCAGGAAAGAGCACCCTCGTATCAAATTTGAAGCTTTTATCTTTATTAATTTCGAATATATGCTTGTTCGGTTTTGGGAGTTGTATGGGAGGTATCCGAACAACAACGTAAAATCATCTCAAATTTTAGGGATATAAGGGATTGTGGAAAACATATCCTCACACAAAATTTTAAGTTTCTATCCGTATTAATTTCGAAGATATATCTATTCGGTTTCGGGAGTTGTACCCGAAGTCATTGACCGATTGTTGTACCTATTTGTAGAATCTGAACATTGTAGTCATTGTTCAGATTCGAATTTAGCCTTCCTTTCGTAATTAGTAACCTACTATATTAATTCCATCAAGATAGCTTTATTAGTTTTTAAAATATCGTGCGAACGGACGGACGGACGGACATCGTTAAATCGACTCAGGAGATGATCCTGATTCAGAATATATATACATGTTCATATCTAACTCGCTTCCTTTTGGTGGTTACAAACACCACACCAAAGTTAATATACCCTATACTTTTGGTGAAGGATATAATAATAATAAGAATAATAATAATAAATATAATAACCAATAATAATAATAAAAAAAATAAGCTTTTTTTCTTTTTTTCGAGGGGGGAAATGCGTTTACGCACAAAATGCCGGATTCCCACCTGGGTTCAGGTGGACTAACAGCCCCCCCTCCCCATAATACTAATAATATTAAAAATAATAATAACTGTAATAATTATAATAGTAATAATAATAACAATAGTAATAATAACAAGTAAATGTAACAGTAAGTCGATGCAACCGACTTATTAATACCCTACACCTGAATAATTCGAATTAAATTAAAAATCCATAAGTTTTTTTGGCAGCTGCTTGAACTTCTTCCCTTATCTGTCTTATTCAACCCGAATTTCAAGAACGTAAAAGAAGCATCCTCTTGGGATATGCTTGAACCCTTGTAAAAAATTTTAAGTTTCTATCTTTATTAATTTCGAAGATCGTTAGTCCTTGGGAGGTGTGTGTCAGGTACCCGAGTTGCAACTCCAATTCATCGAATCCATCTCAGGAACATAAAGAAAACATGCCAGAACACCATTGTACTAAATTGAAAGGTTCTACTTTTGTTGGTTTTTGGAGATATGCTCGTTGCTCTTGTGCTCGTCCGGAAGTTTCCAAAATACAAACCCATGGTTCAAATTCTTTCAAATGTCAGTTTCCAATTTTACAGAAAAGGAAACATAACAGAACACCTTTGTACTAAAAATAAACGTTCTATCTTTGTTGGTTGTGGAGATATACTCGTTTGCTCTGGGGCTCGTCCGGAAGCTTCCAAGATTTGAACCCATGGACCAAATCTCCACAAATTTCAGAAACATAAATCAAACATGAAGGAACACCATTCTGCTTAATTTAAAGGTTATATCTTTGTTGCTTTTGGAGATAATATCATTTGCTCTGGGACTCGTTCGGAAACTTCTAAAATCCAAATCCATGGACCATATCCTCTTAAATTTCAGAGACATAAATCAAACGGGAAGGAACATCATTGTAAAAAATTTAAAGGTTCTATCTTTGTTGGTTTTGGAGATAATCTCGTTTGCTCTGGGGCTCGTTCGGAGGCTTCCAAGATCCGAACCCATGAACAATATCCTCTCACATTTCATAGACTTAAATAAAACATGAAATAACACCACTCTGCCAAATTTGAAGGTTATATCTAATTTGGTTTTAGAGATAATCTCATTTGCTCTGCTGCTCGTTCGGAAACTTCCAAAATCCAAACCCATCGACCAAATCCTCTTAAATTTCAAAAACGTAAATCAAACGGGAAGGAACATCATTGTAAAAAATTTAAAGGTTCTATCTTTGATGATTTTGGAGATAACCTCGTTTGCTCTGGGGCTCGTTCGGAAACTTCCAAAATCCGAACCCATGCACCAAATCCTCTCAAATTTTAAAGACTTAAATAAAACAAGAAAGAACACCACTCTGTCAAATTTGAAGGTTATATTTTTATTGGTTTTGGAGATAATCTCATTTGCTCTGGTGCTCTTTCGGAAGCTTCCAAAATCCAAACTCATGGACCAAATCCTCTTAAATTTCAGAGAAATAAATCGAACGGGAAGGAACATCATTATGCAAAATTTAAAAGTTCTATCTTTGTTAGTTTTGGAGATAATCTCGTTTGCTCCGGAATCATTCGGAAGCTTCCAGAATCCGAACCCATGGACCGATTTTGTCCAGATTCGAACTTAGACTTCCTTTCGTAATTAGTAACCTACTATATAAATTTCATCAAGATAGCTGTATTAGTTTTTGAGTTATCGTACGAACGGACGGACGGACATCGTTAAATCGACTCGGGAGGTGATCCTGATTCATATTATATATACATGTCCATATCTAACTCACTTCCTTTTGGTGGTTACAAACACCATACCAAAGTTAATATACCCTATACTTTAGTTGTAGGGTATAAAAATAATAATCGGAATAGGCGACTGTGAAACCAAACCAAACACTTGTTAGGTTTTGATTATTGCCTTGTGCGAAAGATCCTTTTTGCTGGGATGGTACTCGGGGGCCTCGTTTCCTAATCCTTTAGGTAAATCAATTTTGTTCTAGGATTTTACTCCTTGATCTATTTGCTGCACATGTTGAAAAGGAATATTTCTTGGTAAACGGTACTCTTTAAAAGGAAAAATTTGTAATTTTGTGTTATTTTCTCGTTCCAATTTTATATTATATTATTATGTCAACTGGGGTCACTGTTTAACTGTTGATTTATTTCTTTTTATACCCTACATATTAAATTTAGGGTATACTAACTTTGGTATGGTGTTTGTAACCACCAAAAGGAAACGAGTTAGATATGGACATATATGTATATTCTGAATCAGGATCACCACCTGAGTCGATTTAGCGATGTCCGTCCGTTCGCACGATAATTCAAAAACTAGTGAAACTATATTGATGAAATTTATATAGTAGGTTATAGGTTATATAGTAGGTTATAGGGAGGTTATTTTTATTAAAGAGAAAATTATTCAAAAGAAACCAAAAAAAAACGGGAAAGGTTATAACCAAAATAAAACCAAAGGTCCTAAAAAAATTTAAAAGAAGAAAAGAAGTTTGACCAAAATAAGATTCGAGATTACCTGAATTTTATTAAATCAGACTTTTTGGAAGATACTAGATGTTAATTATGAATAAAAGTATTATATTTGAAATTTTACAGTGCTAAAATGATAAAATTTAAAAATTTATTATAAAATATTTAGAAATGTAACAATAAATCTTGCATAAAAATGCTCTTATTTTCTTGTGTTATATCAAAATATAATTTTAAATTCTTGCTTCCTCCCAGTCGTACTTACAATTTTTAATTATTGTATTAGAAAAGTGATCCTCTAAAGAATCCTCTAAAAATTTATTTATTTAAATTTAAATTTTTTCATTTTTTTTCTAAAATTTTATTGAATATTTAAAATATTTATTTATATGAAATTTACAAACCATGGAAACCCAACGTTCGCAAAAATTTTAATAGAAACCTAAAATATTTATTTATGAAAACAAAATTTAACAAAGCTTAAAATAATCAGAAAAAAATTTTTTTCCTTATTCTAGAAAAATTTTTAACAATTTCTTAAAATGAACTTTAATAAAGCCTTAAATACTAAAAATTTATTTATTTGAAATATTTTAATGAAATCCCAAAATATTTAAAATTTAAGTAAATTAATCAAAAATATAAATTCTTATATTAAATTTAAATTTTTTCTAAACCTTATGATTTTATTACACTTTATTTACAAATTAGATGTTTTAAATTACAATTAGAAAATTATGCAAAGTTAAATAGTTCTTATAAAAAATAATTATATTTCAAGTTTAGTAAATTTGAATATAATAATTTTTATTAATAAATATTTATTTCAATTATATTTTTATATCCAAAATTATATCTTTTATTTTATATTCAAAATTATATTTTTTCTTTTTAAAGTTAATTTTATTATTTAATTAAGGCAAAAATTATTTTTCAAATTATTTACTAGATTAATTCAAAAATTTCTTGATGTTTCAAATTATTCTTATAATTAGAAGTTTATAAAAATTAATTTTCACTTATTTTAATTTTAATATAATGACTTTAACTTTAAATTTAATAATTTTATTTAGTTATTTTATGTTGTTATTTTATTTAATTATTTTGTTTTATTTTAAAAATTTTTTTTTTATACTGGCCAGTTATTTTGTATTTCTAGACATATGACTTTTATTATTTTTTTGCTTTTATAATTCATAAATATTTTTTATTAAATTGCAATTTAAATTGATTTTGTTTAAATTGCTTATATTAATTGATTTTGTTTGAATTGCTTATATTAATTGATTTTGTTTGAATTGCTTATTTTCTTAGATTTGCTGTGCCTAAGGCAGCCTCATCTTAGGCACGACGAGTAGGCTTAGCAATTCTTATTTAAAAATTCTATTTTATTTTATTATTTAATTTTTTTCGAAAATTGTGGTTGAATTTACGAAAGACTTTTTTGCAATTCTTATTTAAAATTTTTATTTTATTTAATTTGCTTGTAAATTGTTGTTAAATTTACGCAAAATATTTTTTTGATTCTTTCAAATTTATTTTTTTCTTAACTATTACTTATTATAAAAAAAACAAGTAAATGTAATATTAAGTCAAAAGACAAGTAAATAGTAATTTTATTTTAATAATTTTCTTATGGCTCTACGATAACGATTAAATTAAAATTCATAAAATTTGGATTTATATAAACATGAGTTAAACGGTTCAAGATTAATGTTTAACCCAAGTTCAGTAACCTTGAATTAAAGTATATAATAAAGTGAAACAAAAAAGCAAAGTATATAAAAAAGAGTGTATATAAAACGTTAAAATCTTGAATATATAAAAATATAAAATTATTGTGAATTAAATTAATGTTAGTCAATACAACTGACATCTTGTGTTATAAAATAAAAACAATTATATTTTGACAATTTTATATGTAATTTTGTGAATTTGTTTCACTTTGATAAGTAATATAAATATTAGTAATAATTCAATTTAAGATTTACAAACTAATATATGTAGACATGCAATTTAAAATGAAATAAAAAAAAAGAACACAATTTATGTTGATTGTTGCTGTGTATGCTGATGAACTGATGCTGACCTGCTGAATGATGCTGATGAGAATTCAATCTTTACTCAGATAAGTAACATACATTTTTTTATTAAGTAATATGATTCTTTGTGTTGTTTTCATTTCAGGTTGCATCTGCTGGATCATGACCGAACAGTTTCTATCTTTATTAATTTCGAAGATATGCTTGTTCGGTTTTGGGAGTTGAATGCGAGGTACTCGAGATATCTTTATTAATTTCGAATATATGCTTGTTCGGTTTTGGGAGTTGTGTGGGAGGTAGCCGAACAACCACTCCAATTCATCTCAAATTTTAGGCAAATCAGGGATTCAGGAAACAGCACCCTCGTATCAAATTTGAAGCTTTTATCTTTATTAATTTCGAAGATCGTTAGTCCTTGGGAGGTGTGTGTCAGGTACCCGAATTGCCACTCCAATTCATCGAATCCATCTCAGGAACATAAAGAAAACATGCCAGAACACCATTGTACTAAATTGAAAGGTTCTACTTTTGTTGGTTTTGGAGATATGCTCGTTGCTCTTGTGCTCGTCCGGAAGTTTCCAAAATACAAACCCATGGTTCAAATTCTTTCAAATGTAAGTTTCCAATTTTACAGAAAAGGAAACATAACAGAACACCTTTGTACTAAAAATAAAATTTCTATCTTTGTTGGTTGTGGAGATATACTCGTATGCTCTGGGGCTCGTCCGGAACCTTCCAAGATTTGAACCCATGGACCAAATCCTCACAAATTTCAGAAACATAAATCAAACATGAAGGAACACCATTCTGCTTAATTTAAAGGTTATATCTTTGTTGCTTTTGGAGATAATATCATTTGCTCTGGGACTCGTTCGGAAACTTCTAAAATCCAAATCCATGGACCATATCCTCTTAAATTTCAGAGACATAATCAAACGGGAAGGAACATCATTGTAAAAAATTTAAAGGTTCTATCTTTGTTGGTTTTGGAGATAATCTCGTTTGCTCTGGGGCTCGTTCGGAAGCTTCCTATATACGAATCCATGGTTCAAATTCTTTCAAATGTCAGTTTCCAATTTTATACAAAAGGAAACATAACAGCACACTCTTGTACTAAAAATAAAGGTTCTACCTTTGTTGGTTGTGGAGATATACTCGTTTGCTCTGGGGTCGTTCGGAAGCTTCCAAGATCCGAACCCATGAACAATATCCTCTCACATTTCATAGATTTAAATAAAACATGAAATAACACCACTCTGCCAAATTTGAAGGTTATATCTAATTTGGTTTTGGAGATAATCTCATTTGCTCTGCTGCTCGTTCGGAAACTTCCAAAATCCAAACCCATCGACCAAATCCTCTTAAATTTCGAAAACGTAAATCAAACGGGAAGGAACATCATTGTACAAAATTTAAAGGTTCTATCTTTGATGATTTTGGAGATAATCTCGTTTGCTCTGGGGCTCGTTCGGAAGCTTCCAAAATCCGAACCCATGAACCAAATCCTCTCAAATTTTAGAGACTTAAATAAAACAAGGAAGAACACCACTCTGTCAAATTTGAAGACTATATTTTTTTTGGTTTTGGAGATAATCTCATTTGCTCTGGTGCTCGTTCGGAAGCTTCCAAAATCCAAACTCATGGACCAAATCCTCTTAAATTTCAGAGAAATAAATCGAACGGGAAGGAACATCATTATGCAAAATTTAAAAGTTCTATCTTTGTTAGTTTTGGAGATAATCTCGTTTGCTCCGAAATCATTCGGAAGCTTCCAGATTCCGAATCCATGGACCGATTTTGTCCAGATTCGAACTTAGACTTCCTTTCGTAATTAGTAACCTAATATATAAATTTCATCAAGATAGCTTTATTAGTTTTTGAGTTATCGTACGAACGGACGGACGGACATCGTTAAATCGACTCGGGAGGTGATCCTGATTCATATTATATAACATGTCCATATCTAACTCGCTTCCTTTTGGTGGTTACATACACCATAACAAAGTTAATATACCCTATACTTTAATTGTAGGGTATAAAAATAATAATCGGACTAGGCGACTGTGAAACCAAACCAAACACTTGTTAGGTTTTGATTATTGCCTTGTGCGAAAGATCCTTTTTGCTGGGATGGTACTCGCGGGCCTCGTTTCCTAATCCTTTAGGTAAATCAATTTTGTTCTAGGATTTTACTCCTTGATCTATTTGCTGCACGTGTTGAAAAGGAATATTTCTTGGTAAACGGTACTCTTTAAAAGGAAAAATTTGTAATTTTGTGTTATTTTCTCGTTCCAATTTTATATTATATTATTATGTCAACTGGGGTCACTGTTTAACTGTTGATTTATTTCTTTTTATACCCTACATATTAAATATAGGGTATACTAACTTTGGTATGGTGTTTGTAACCACCAAAAGGAAACGAGTTAAATATGGACATATATGTATATTCTGAATCAGGATCACCTCCTGAGTCTATTTAGCGATGTCCGTCCGTTCGCACGATAATTCAAAAACTAGTGAAACTATATTGATGAAATTTATATAGTAGGTTACTAATTACAAAAGGAAGGCTAAGTTATAATCTGGACAAAATCGGTCAATGATTTCGGGTACAACTCCTAAAATTTGAGATGATTTGACGTTGTTGTTCGGGTACCTCCCATACAACTCCCAAAATCGAACAAGCATATATTCGAAATTAATAAAGATAAAAGCTTCAAATTTGATACGAGGGTGCTGTTTCCTGAATCCCTGATTTGCGTAAAATTTGAGATGAATTGGAGTGGTTGTTCGGGTACCTTCCACACAACTCCCAAAACCGAGCAAGCATATATTCGAAATTAATAAAGATACCTCGAGTACCTCGCATTCAACTCCCAAAACCGAACAAGCATATCTTCGAAATTAATAAAGATAGAAACTGTTCGGTCATGATCCAGCAGATGCAACCTGAAATGAAAACAACACAAAGAATCATATTACTTAATAAAAAAATGTATGTTACTTATCTGAGTAAAGATTGAATTCTCATCAGCATCATTCAGCAGGTCAGCATCAGTTCATCAGCATACACAGCAACAATCAACATAAATTGTGTTCTTTTTTTTTATTTCATTTTAAATTGTATGTTTACATATATTAGTTTGTAAATCTTAAATTGAATTATTACTAATATTTATATTACTTATCAAAGTGAAACAAATTCACAAAATTACATATAAAATTGTCAAAATATAATTGTTTTTATTTTATAACACAAGATGTCAGTTGTATTGACTAACATTAATTTAATTCACAATAATTTTATATTTTTATATATTCAAGATTTTAACGTTTTATGTACACTCTTTTTTATATACTTTGCTTTTTTGTTTCACTTTATTATATACTTTAATTCAAGGTTACTGAACTTGGGTTAAACATTAATCTTGAACCGTTTAATTCATGTTTATATAAACCCAAATTTTATGAATTTTAATTTAATCGTTTTCGTAGAGCCGTAAGAAAATTATTAAAATAAAATAACTAAAATAATTGGAAATAAAACAGTGCGTTTTATTAATAAAAAAAAAAAAAACAGTTCGTTTTTAATTTCAGGACTTAAATAACAGTGAGTTATTTTTAAACCCAGTGAATTTACATTTATTTTTTATTAAATTGAATTAAACATTGAATTTATATTTTGTTATTAGAGTGAATTTAAACATTGAAACATACATTTTTTTTAAAATCATATTAAAGTAAACATTTTTTGGTCCTTAGAGCCGGATAAATTTAAATTTAAAATTAATAAATAAAAAATTTTTTTAAATAAATTTAAATTTAGAGATTTTGTGACTATAATTGTGTTCAAGTGAACGAAGTGAAATATAATTTTAATAGTGTGGAAAATATTGATATATAATTTCAATAGTGTGTAAAACGGTTACAGCAGGTACAGCTGCACGGTACGGTATACGCGACGTGAACGGTCAAAGATAGATCGCGAGGGAAGACGAGAAGGCTGAAACCACAAAGTAAGTCGTTCCATTTTTTAGTTTTTTAAAAAATAAATACGTTTTCTTTGTTATTGGAAAAATATTCACATTTTTAAAATACAACATTTATGCATATATTTTACTTATATACAATCACATATATAAGATTTACATATTATATACAACCACATACATATTGGGACAAATATTATATACAACCACATACATATTTGGACAAAAAATCAACAGTATTTATACATATTTTTTTTGAAATACAACATATACGTATTATACACATAAAAGGCATACATACATATTTTTGTGGAAAAAATCAACAGTGCGTTTATTTTTTTTTTATTTTATATATATTTTTTTTTTTTAAAATACATAATATATATATATTAGCATATGTAAAAGGATATGCTATAGGATATATTTTTTACAGGATATATTTAATTAAAACATATATATAGGTAGCATATTTGGAAAAAATTATTTACATTTGATTATATATAAAAAAAGGAGGGATTTTTACTGTAATCAATTTATAGCACATTTTTTTTTTTTGAAATATATGAATACATATTTATCACATAAAAAAAAATCGTTGTTACGTTACAAAAAAAAATGGAAAAGGAGCTAAAAGTACAAGCTTCATTTAAACAGACCATTGAAGCAATAGTGGCTAGATTTAATGGAGAATCTAGCAAAAATAAGGGAAGGTACTATTATAAAAATTGATTTAGAAGAATACTGGAATGAGTTTAAGAGGCAACACATGAAGATTATGAAATCTTTGGATGATAACGTAGACCACAGTTAAAAGGAATAGTTCAGCCAAGACCATTATGGGAGTACAGAAGAGCTGTTCCTCGTAATGTACGATGACTTATCTCAACGGATTAATGAAGAACCTAAAGCAGAACTAAATTCAACAGAAAGAGAGCACACTGTTAGCAACATAAGATTGCCAAAAATCACCTTAACGAAGTTCACGGCCGAATACGAAAGATCGCCTTCTTTTCACGATTTTTTTACCTCATTAATTGACGCAAATGAAAGTCTCTCCCCTGTTCAGAAGCTACAATATCTGTAACTGCATGTATCAGGTGAACCAGAGAACTTGACACGTCATTTCTTGGTAACAGATTGTAATTACCAATCAGCGTGGGACACACTCAAAAATAAGTACAAAAACAAAAGAATGCTGGTAAATACACAATTTCGCAGACTTTTATCACAAATCCAGCAAGAACGACCACATGACATTTGTAAATTATTAGACACCACCAATGAATGCATGTTGGCGTTGAAAAATCTAGGCATTGATGTTTCTGACTGGGAGCCTTTGATGGTATATATGACAGTCCAGAAGTTACCATCACAAACTCACCAGTTATGGGAACAGGCAATGACTGACGATAAGGAGTTAACTAAACTAAAACAACAATTAATCATAAGTTTAGAAGCACCATCACTCATCACGTGTCAACTCAAGAGAATCTAACTTATCCACTACGTTCCGGTGGTCATGTACTTCGGAAATGCAGTCAGTTTTTAGGGTTCACAGTAAAAAAACGCGTGGAGGCAATTCGGAATAAAGGATTAAACTGCCTATATCATGGACATATGTCTCAAAGGTATCCCACAATTCACAGGTGCCATCATTACAAAAACTTGCACCATACCTTGCTGCATCTAACCGCGAACGGCTCAACTTCAGAAGTTCCCACACAGACAAGATTCTCCAATAATAACAGCACTTCCACTACATCTCAACATGTGAAGTCGAATAATTGCGTGTTCAATCCGGAAATTCCGGAGTGTATTAGCAAAACGGAAAGTTTATCAGCAAATAATTTGGGATCATATATTACCAAAAAATCACCTGTAATCAGATATTACTAGCAACAGCACTAGTAAGAATAGTTGCTCCATCGGGTGAAGAATCCATTGTACGGGCCTTAATAGATCAAGGATCGCAAGCATCATTCTTAACTGACAAAATGGTACAAGGCTTACGTATACCCAAATAAACTGTCAGCGTGACTGTACAAGGCATAGGACAAGACAATTTACAGAAGATTAACAAACGTGTAGTTTTCAAAATTAGGCCAATCAAAGGTTCCCAAGAGATTCAAGTCGAAGGATTAATAATGCCCAAATTAATACAAACTCTACCAAGTGCATCCATGAGAAATTATAAATGGAATAATATTATTGGTTTGGAACTAGCCGACACGGAGTTTAACCATCCTAGGCCAATCGATTTACTCTTAGGTGCAGATGTCTTTAGCCAGATAATGTTGGAAGGTGTCAAAACGGGTCCAAAGGGAACACCAATAGCGCAAAAACAATTTTTGGATGGATCCTAATCGGGGAAATACATACGAAATCCGTAAACGACATGCTAGTTTCAAACTTTCACATTCAAATACCTTTAGAGAACGAATTGAAAAAATTTTGGGAATTGGTAGAAATACCAAAAAAAATTATTTACAGAAGAAGAGGCAGCATGTGAAAACCATTTTGCACAAACACACAAACGCTTAGCAGATGGAAGATATAAAGTACAACTATCCTTTCACAGGGATGAAGAATTGATTCTAGGATCATCCAGAAAAATTGCCGTGAATAGATTCTATTCACTGGAAAGGCAATTCTTAAAAAATCCAAGGTTCAAAGATGAATATACCAAATGTATTAATGAATATATGGAATTTAACCACATGGAAAGAACCAACTACATAAATGAAAATCATGTGATCTCAAAACCGTGTCAATATAGTTATTTACCTTATCATGGTGTCATCATGGAGTCCAGCACGACAACCAAATTGAGAGTTGTTTTCGATGCATCAAGGCCAACAGAGAGTGGTTTATCTTTGAAGAATAAAATGATGAAAGGTCCAGTGATTCAATATGATCTCGCTATTCTCATACTAAGACGGAGATTGTATAAGGTAGCATTTTGTGCAGATTTAGAAAAAATGTACAGGCAAATTAAAATATCAGCACAGCAATCAGATTACCAAAGAATTGTTTGGCGAAGTTCGACGAATGTTCCTATAACAGATTTTAAATTAAACACGGTAACATTCGGAACAAAATCAACCCCGTATCTAGCCACAAGAGTACTAAAATAATTGGCCATAAATGAACAAAGGAATTATCCATTGGCATCCGCAAAGACACTAAATTCATTCTATTGTCGACGATTTAGCAGACACAATTGAATTAACATTAGAAACACAAAATAAACTCATAGCGCTCATGAAATCAGGTGGAAAAAATTCTCAGGCTCAGGAAAAGCGAAAAAATTCTAGAAGCAGTACCAGAAGCCGATTGGGAAGTGACAATACCACTCGATATAAAAGAAGACGAAACTATAAAAACGCTCGGTCTTCGTTGGAGTCCTGCTAACGATTACTTTTCATATACTATAAACATCACTCAAGATACAGAACAACAATGGAAGAAAAGAAAGATGAAAATATCAAACCTATTTGACCCGTTAGGATGGTTGTCAGCTATTACTGTAATAGCAAAAATGTGCGTGCAAAATCTTTAGTTACAAGGACTAGGTTGGGATGAAGAAGTCGGATCGAGCATTGAAACTGAATGGTTGAAATACCGGAACAGCATGAAGGAGATTGAAGAAATCTAGGTAAGTCGATGGAGTAACTACACGAAAGAGGCGCATTCCATCGAAATAAATGGTTTTGCAGACGCATCAATAAAAGCTTATGCAGCTGCTATTTACTTATGCATTGCTGATGAAATAGGTGCAAGAAAAACAACTCTTCTAATGTCCATAACCAAGGTAGCGCCAATCAAAACCATTTCACTGCCACGCTTAAAATTGTGTGCAGCTGCTTTGCTAGCCAACCTATTCAATTACGTCGTAGAAAACTTGAAGCTACCAGTGGAACCTATCAAAAAGGACCGACTCAGAGATTGTGTTGGCATGGTTAAGAGGACATCCCAGTAAATGGACTACTTTTGTAGCCAACAGAGTATCCGAAATACATGAGAAACTAGGAGAAAACATATGGGCTCATGTACGATCATCAGAAAACCCTGCTAATTGCGCGTCTAGAGGAATGTACCCATTTGAACTCAAGCGGCACAGTCTCTGGTGGCACGGGCTACAATGGCTCCTTAAATCTTCCGACAACTGGCCAAAAGGTAAAAATTTGAAAATAATCGAAACCGAACTACGCAAAGTCAAAACATTCCATCAAACTATTTCCACACCGACATTAAGCCCAACATGTAATTTCGAGTTCTTAGAAACACTTTACTCATCGTTTACAACATTGATTCGTGTTACTAGTTACATTAAACGCGTCATTTTTAACTGTGCCCATAAAAATGAAAGAATAGTGACCAAATATTTAACTGCTGAAGAATTTAAAAAAACATTATTATTCATCATAAAATTGGTACAAAACCAAAATTTGTCTCTATCTGCAACAAAACAAACCAATCAACAACAATAGTAAATTAATTAAATTAAATTCATTCATAGACAATGATGGATTTTTGAGAGTGGGAGGGCGTTTAAAATTTTCAAATCTCAATTACAATGAGCAATATCCAATAATATTATCAGATAAAACCATATTTGCAAAATTATTGATTGAAAAAATTCATAAAGAAACATTGCACGGAGGTGCATTACTAATGTCCAATATAATCTCAAAACAATATTGGATGTTGAATATTACAAAAGCAATACGACAACAGATTCATAAATGTATAGTTTGTTATCGACAACGAGCGGCATCACAAACTCAACTTATGGGTGACTTACCCACATCAATAAGTAAATTAAAGCCGTCCTTTTAGTCATTCAGGGGTTGATTATTGCGGTCCTTTATGCTTAAAACGCATAAAGGAAAAAACAGCAAACGCATACATCTCATTAGGCATACATCTCATTATTCATTTGTACGGATGTTAAAGCTATTCATTTGGGTTGGTAACCGAATTAACAGCAGACGATGTTTTAGCTGCTTATCACCGCTTTTCATCTCGTCGTGGTCGCATAGAGCAATTGTATTGCGACAATAGTACAAACTTCGTACTAGCTAACAAGGAATTAAACGGTCAAAATAAGCAAATGTTATGATAATGAAGAAGTACGATTTAATTTCATTCCGCCTGGCTCTCCACACTTTGGTGGACTCTGGGAAGCTGGTGTAAAGTCAACAACACAGCATCTTAAACGCATTCTAGGAAACTCAATATTAACTTATGAAGAATCCGTAGCCGTCATAACACAAATAGAAGGCTGTTTAAACTCAAGACCATTATGTCCAAAAAATGACGATCCTGACGATTTAAATCCGATAACACCCGCTCATTTTTTAATTGAAGACTTACTAATAACCCCGCCTGAACCCTCGTTATTATCAATCAAAATCAATCGATTGAATCGTTGGCAACATCTACAACATTTATTTCAATGTTTTTGGCGACGATGGAGTAGCGAATATTTGAGCCGATTACAAAAACGTCCACAATGGAACCAGACATGTGAGAATGTAAAGATTGGAGATTTGGTTATTGTAAAAGATGAAAACCTTCCACCGTGTTGGTGGCTATTGGCACGAATCGTCGATACTCATCCAGGTTTCGACGGTCTAGTTCGAGTAGTAATAATACGCACGAAAAACTCAATTTTTAAACGCTCAATCTGTAAAATATGCGTTCTTCCAATCGAGAGCCAAAATGAATAAAACCGATCGTAAATCGCCTAAAGAAGTCGTTCGCAACCGTACAACTAATAATAATTCACACACACTATTTCAATTTAACAAACGCACTCGAAAAAAGCAGTCTCTTATTAACAAATTTTCTTACCAATTTAACAGTATGAAATTTTTATATCTTCATCACGATCCAGAGAGTGAGTCAGGAGCACTATATCTCCTATTTTCGATTTTATTTTTGGATGCAGCTTATCGGATACAACAACTGTAAACAAATATCATTGAGTAACATCTAACTTAAAAAACACATAAATGGCAGAATAAGTTTATTTTATCTTTATAATTTTAATTATAATGAAATTTAATTTAAAATAATTCTTCTTCTTCTTCTCTTTAATAGCCTTAATTTTATTTCACATATTTCATCACTACGTAATGGCAAGCGGGGAAGAATGTTCGGTCATGATCCAGCAGATACATGAAAAATCCTGAAATGAAAATAACACAAAGTTTCATATTACTTAATAAAAAAATGTATGTTACTTATCTGAGTAAGGGTTAAATTCTCATCAGCATCATTCAGCAGGTCACCAACATCAGTTCATCAGCATACACAGCAACAATCAACATAAATTGTGTTCTTTTTTTTGATTTCATTTTAAATTGTATGTTTCCATATATTAGCTTGTAAATCTTAAATTGAATTTTTACTAATATTTATATTACTTGTCACAGTCAAACAAATTCACAAAATTACATATAAAATTGTCAAAATATAATTGTTTTTATTTTATAACACGAGGAAGAATACAGTTGCCTTTGTCAACTCTTAGATACCCGTACGAACCGTTAGTATGTTCACAGCCTGTCACTCTGCTTACAATATTATTTTTTTAATACTTTAGTATTTTAAAATAATTTGGGTGAATTTTATAATTTCTAGAAATATGGGTTGTACATATATTCAAACTATATGTTTATACATTCTTCAAAAACAGATTTTAACCTTCCACATAACGATTATCAATCCAAAACTTTTTCAAATATTCTATAGTACCATTTATTACTAAGCGGTAAATGTATATTAAATTTACTTAGTACAAAATAGTAAATATAATTTTAAATATTATATTATATTATATTTAAATATTCCATTGACAGAATAATTTCTTATAAGTACAATAAAATACATATATGTATGTAAATACGGCGCTATATAATATACATTACTCTTATCATTCATTCACTAGTGACATATACGATATGTAAATAACGAGGAAGAATACAGTTGCCTTTGTCAACTCTTAGATACCCGTACGAACCGTTAGTATGTTCACAGCCTGTCACTTTGCTTACAATATTATTTTTTTAATATTTTAGTATTTTAAAATAATTTGGGTGAATTTTATAATTTCTAGCACTATGGGTTGTACGTATATTCAAACTATATGTTTATATGTACATTCTTCAAAAACAGATTCTAACCTTCCACATAACGATTATCAATCCAAAACTTTTTCAAATATTCTATAGTACCATTTAATACTAAGCGGTAAATGTATGTTAAATTTACTAAGTACAAAACAGTAAATATAATTTTAAATATTATATTACATTATATTTAAATATTCCATTGACAGAATAATTTTTTATAAGTACAATAAAATACATATATGTATGTAAATACGGCGCTATATAATATACATATATACTCTTATCATTCACTCACTAGTGACATATACGATATGTAAATAAACATGATATTATATAAGTATGTATATATATCAATATCATATAAATAAAACTTCTTCAAGCAACCGTTATGTTGTTTATTTATTTACATTTTTTTGTACTACGCATTATATACTCAACAATTTCAAATTATCGAGCAAAACAAATGCAAAAAATTTGTTGAAGAAATTTGTTAGAAAATTTGGAAAAATCAAGTAACACTTTCGTCAATTATAAAGTAACCCTATATTATTAAAAAAAGTTGTTAACAGAAATAAGAATATAATGTTGAAGCTTTAATTTTTGTATATTACTTCAAAAAAATTTTAACAGGTGTTCAAGTTACAGGTGTTTAAAAATAGGAAATTTTCAGTTTTTGACCCCTTACAGCTCCTAAACGGGGAGTGATACAAAAAAAAATTCTGAAATGAGTCATAGTTATTTTCACAGATCTAACTTCTGTCAAAATTTCAAGTTTCCAACTTAAAGCGTTTAGAAGATAGAAGGGTTAAAGGATTTTGCAAAAGTTGAGTTTCGCATAACTGTAAATTAAGACACCGTATGCCACAAATATATATGTATTGTATATATACTTTTAAAGCTAATAAAAGTAGTAATTGTTTGGCGTTTTCAAAATGAATATATACGTTATACGACTTGTGTTATAACAATTTAAATATAGAGCTTTTTTGAACCTTTGGGGAGCTGTAGCTCCGTAACGGGTGGGGCTACAAAAAAAAGTTATTAAAAATAAAATTAATATTTTTGTGAGATCTATCAGCAGTTGAAATTTCATAGCTCTATTTCAAAAAAAATGTGGGGATCTAAAAGTTAGGTGTTCGAGAGCTACCCTAAGTTTTGGTCCAAACTCAACCAAAAAAAATAGGGAACCTACAAATTACTTCCAGAATATTTTGTGTAAATTGCAAGATTCTAGCTTTCTTAGTTTTTGAGTTAGCGTGCTGACGGACGGATGGACGGACATGGCTCAAACGTCTTAGAATTTTTTTCTGATCCGATCCATACCTTTGAAGGTATATCTAGCTCGCTTATTGAGGTGTTACAAACGGAGGAGTAATTTTATTATACCCGATCCTACCGTACGGGTATAAACATGATATTATATAAGTATGTATGTATAACAATATCATATAAATAAAAATTCTTCAAGCAACCCTTATGTTGTTTATTTATTTACATTTTTTTGTACTACGCGTTATATCCTCAACAATTTCAAATTATCGAGTAAAACAAAATGCAAAACTTCGTTAAAGAAATTTGTTAGAAAATTTGAAAAAATCAAGTAACACTTTCGTCAATTATTAAGTAACGCTATATTATTAAAACAAGTTGTTAACAGAAATAAGAGTATAATGTTGAAGCTTTAAGTTTTGTGTATTACTTCAAAAAAATTTTAACAGGTGTTCAAGTTACAGGTGTGTAAAAATAGGAAATTTTCAGTTTTTGACCCCTTACAGCTCCTAAACGGGGAGTGATACAAAAAAAAATTCTGAAATGTGTCATACTTATTTTCAAAGATCTAATTTCAAGTTTCCAAATTAGACCGTTTAGAAGATAGATGGGTTAAAGAATTTTGCAATAATTCAGTTTCGCATAACGGTAAATTAAGACACCGTATAGCACAAGTATATATTTATTATATACATGTTTGTAAAGCTCATAATAGCACCTACCGTTTGGAATTCAGATTGAAGATACACCTTATAGAACTTGTGTTAGAACAAAAAACCTTTTCGATCGGGGTGGTAGTTTACGAAATACAGCTTATCAAAATTTCTTGGCACATATGCATTTTTTTACACGACTTTCTATGTATTTACATATTGATTCTTTTTTTTTTTTCTTTCTTTTTAATACTTGCTTTTTATTAGTTCATAAATCGTAATAATATTTTTTGAGGTATATAGGTACTTATTTATACTTCAGAATGTAAATATGCATTTGTGTTTGCCTCTCGCATATCTATGATTAGTATTATCTATTTACACTGAGTTATATAGAATATGAATATAATTATATGAATATTATATGAGGGTGTAAAAATTTTTAAATTGGATTGAATTGGTGGATATTATTAATATTTTTTAATTTTTTAAAAATTTTGTTTGGAAGTTTTGTATGAAATGGGTAGCAGTTTTTTTTAGTACACTGATAAAAAAATTTTAAGTTAGAAATTATATTGTTATTATAATAATCTAAATTAATAATAGTTAAAATAAAATTATTATAGATATTAGTTAAATTTAGTTTAATTGTCAGACAAAATATATGTATGTAAGTAGTATATAAATTATTAGGTACTTAGATTAAATTTGCAATAAATTTCAATTTTTGTTTTTTTTATTGGAATTTTATGTTTTGTTTTTGATAATTACGTAAATGAAAAGTTTCAGAAGCTCTTTATATAATACATATATTTTTATGTTGGTATGTTTTATATTTTGTAAATTTGATAGCATACATTTTTTGGAGTGTTTTAAATCAAAATTACGATTTACGAATTTAATTTTTTGTACCTATAGATACAGTGTCTATTTTTTTTAACCACCAAATCCATATATGTACATACATTACATATGTAAGTATGGATGTGATTTTATTTAAACTAAAACGTTTACTCAGAGGCATGTCCGTACCCATTCATAAATTTGACAATATAATTAAAAAAAAAAAATCAGAAAATAAAATTTAAAAAAAAAATGGATTCTATTTTGATTTACAATATGTAAAGACGTATGTATGCATGTATAATAAGAATAAAAAAAAAAACTATTTTTCTACTTCTTAATACCTCGAATCATCGAATGTATGTATGTAACCACACATGGTTACAACATGATTACATAACGTCATCTCATAATATTCATACATACATATTATGTAAGTATGCGCTTTCGGCTTAAACTTAAATTTCATGCTTAAACCAACAACAATAAATTTGAAACGTTTTTATTAAATGTGAATGTATATGTTTGTTTATATATGCATGCATATTATATTTACGTTTAAAACTAATACGGTTCTATTAATAAATAGAAATTTTTAAGTTAAAAAAAAATAATTGTGTTAGTTGTTGTAGGATAGTACATATACGTACATATGTATTTTGTAAAAACAACAATAAAAATTTTAGCGTACAGGAATAATATCAATAACATGATAGTAGAATTTAGAACTTACAATTTTAGTACTAAACTAATTAATATTTTATGTTAAGAAATATTTAAGAGAATGAAATGTATATTAATATATTATTATGTATGTACATATATTTAAAAAAATTTGTATTTTTCTATTTTAAAAAGTTCAAATTTTAATGTATGTAGTATTTTATGCAGTTATGCATTTATGGTCAAGGCCCATTAGTATGATTTGTGGTATGTATTATTTATATTATTTTGTCATTGAAAGAGTGGCACAGTACAGTACTAACCAAGTACTAATTTACAGAGTACAACCAGATAACAGACATGACGTGAGACATAGCAATATTAACAATAACAATATGAAAATTTAAGAGACAGTAAAAAATGTTTGTTCCTTAAATTAAATGTAAATGATTACTTTTTTTTGGTTTACATGATTTTGCTTATGTATGTTGTATATTGTATTGTGGTCAGTGGCAGTCCAGTCGTGAATTTTTTTTAAATTGTTCAACAGCTTCTCTCATTTGAAATATTTGGAATTTAAAATATTCAAAGATGTTGAAAAAGGTTACTATTACAATTTAGTAAGTATCATAAAATCGATTTCTTTTTGACTGGATCGAGTGTGAATTTTAAAAATGTTAAAGAATAAGTACATATACATACATACCGTATTTACTGAATAATAGATAAATTTTTGCAATGTATGGGGTGCAAATTTGAAAGTTTTAGAATTGAAACATTTTTAAAATAATAGGTCTTATATAAAATGCAAAATTTATGAGTTTCAGTTAAGAACTAATATGTAAATGCCTATATATTGAAATAATTTAAAATAATAATAAATTTTTGAGTTGATTTTATAATAAATTTATTTATGAGAATGAATAATAAATAAATATGAATTTATGATTTCAAAAAATTTTAATACGTTTTTTTTAATGCTAAAAAAAATAATTATATTTTCCGTACTGGAACTCTCTGGCTTTTTACTGCGCCATCTTACTGTGCATATAAAAGCGTGGGCCGTAAGTTGTCTACATGAAAATTTTAAAATAATATGTAATTAAAACAAGTAATTGTAATTATAAAATGTTTTATATGTGACTCTCTTATTAATATATGTATACTTGGCATAATAAGTAGTCCAATTTTAAGGATTTATTTTTAATAATTTAAAAGTTCTTTACATTACTTTACATAGTTCTTGACATAATTTTCTTTAAAGTACTTATTTAGTTTAACGTTTTGTTAATAATAATTTGCGGTTTGCTAAATTGGTAGTACGAATCCTCGCTTACACATCACGAACTCAGACAACAACTTTCGGCTTTCGAAAACGGACAAGATGTACACTATGTAGCTGTATTTTAATCTAGATTTGCTCGATTTTCGAGCAGCGGGCAAATACTAGTAACAATATAAATGTACTATGTGCGCATTAATATAGTATAATATTTAAAATTATATTTACTATTTTGTACTAAGTAAATTTAATATAAATTTACCGCTTAGTATTAAATAGTACTATAGAATATTTGAAAAAGTTTTGGATTGATAATCGTTATGTGGAAGGTTAAAATCTGCTATAAGAATCTGTATAAACATATATTTTGAATATATGTACAACCCATAGTTCTAGAAATTATAAAAATCACCAAAAATTATTTTAAAATACTAAAATATTAAAAAAAATAATATTGTAAGCAGAGTGACAGGCTGTGAACATACTAACGGTTTGTACGGGTATCTAAGAGTTGAAAAAGGCAACTGTATTCTTTCTCATTTTTATATACTTTGCTTTTTTGTTTCACTTTATTATATACTTTAATTCAAGGTTACTGAACTTGGGTTAAAAGTTAATCTTGAACAGTTTAACTCAAGTTTATATAAACCCAAATTTTATGAATTTTAATTTAATCGTTATCGTAGAGCCGTAAGAAAATTATTAAAATAAAATAATTAAAATAATTGGAAATAAAACAGTGCGTTTTATTAACAAAAAAAAAACAGTGCGTTTTTAATTTTAGGACTTAAATAACGTTGCGTTATTTTTAAACCCAGTGAATTTACTTTTTTATTAAATTGAATTAAATATTGAATTTACATTTTTTTTATTAGAGTGCATTTAAACATTGAAACATTTAACATTAAACATTGAAACAAACATTTTTTTTGAAATCATATTAAAGTAAACAAAAACTGCAAATTTGATATGAGGGTGTTGTTTTCTGAATCCCTGATTTACGTAAAAATTCAGATGAATTGGAATGGTTGTTCGAGTATGTCCCACACAACTCCCAAGACCGAACAATCATATCTTCGAAATTAATAAATATAAAAACTTGAAATTTGATATAAGAGTATTAATATAAGATAGAACCTGTTCTGCTATTGTCTCTAAAATTTGGGATGAATTGGGGAGGTGGTTGGGGTTGGGGTGCCTTCACACACTTCCCAAGACCTAACAAGCATATCTTCGAATTTAATAAAGATAGAAACCTGAAATTTTGTACAAAGGTTGTAAAAGCATTTATTTTTTTAGCTTATATTAAATACCTTACTAAAATAATTTATCGATTTTTAATTTAATTTGATTTTTTTAGGTGTGGGGTATAAATAAGTCGGTTGCATCGACTTACTGTTACATTTACTTGTTTTTATTTTATTTTTGTTTAATTTCAAATAGTCAATTTTTTCACTAATAGTTTTTATACCCTACACCTAAAGTATATAGTATTTTAACTTTGGTATAGTGTTTGTAACCAACAAACGGAAGCGGGCTAGATATGGACATGTATATATAATATGAATCAGGATCACCTCCTGAGTCGATTTAACGATGTCCGTCCGTCCGTTCGCACGATAACTCAAAAACTAATAAAGCTATCTTGATGAAATTTATATAGTAGGTTACTAATTACGAAAGGAAGGCTAAGTTCGAATTTGGACTAAATCAGTCCATGGATTCGTATTCTGGAAGCTACCGAATGATTCCAGAGCAAACGAGATTATCTCCAAAACCAACAAAGATAGAACCTTTAAATTTTTTACAATGATGTTCCTTCCCGTGTGACTTACGTCTCTGAAAATTAAGAGAATTTGGTTCATGGGTTCGGATTTTGGAAGCTTCCGAACGAGCCCCAGAGCAAACGAGATTATCTCCAAAACCAACAAAGATAGAATTTTTGAATTTGGTACAGCGGTGTTCTATCGTAAATTATTTATGTTTCTAAAATTTGGGAAGATTTGGTTCATGGGTTCGGATCTTGGAAGCTTCCGAACGACCCCAGAGCAAACGAGTATATCTCCACAAAAAACAAAAATAGAACCTTTATTTTTAGTACAAGGATGTTCTGTTATGTTTCCTTTTCTGTAAAATTGGAAACTGACATTTGAAAGAATTTGAACCATGGGTTCGTATTTTGGAAACTTCCGGACGAGTCCAAGAGCAAACGAGCATATTTCCAAAACCAGCAAAAGTAGAAACTTTAAAATTAGTACATTGGTGTTCTGGAATGTTTTCTTTCTGTTGCTGAGATGGATTTGATGAATTGGAATGGCAATTCGGGTACCTGACACACGCCTCCCAAGGACTGACAAGCATATCTTCGAAATTAATAAAGATAGAAACTTAAAATTTTTTACAAGGGTGTCAAGCATATCCCAAGAGGATTCCTCTTTTACGTTTCTGAAATTCGAGTTGAATAAGACAGAAAAGGGAAGAATTTCAAGCAGCTTCCGAAAAACTTATGGATTTTTAATTTAATTCGAATTATTCAGGTGTAGGGTATTAATAAGTCGGTTGTATCGACTTAATGCTACATTTACTTGTTTTTATTTAGATTTAATTTTTTAAATCTGTAAAAAAAATTTTTTTTATTTTAAATTTTACACTAATAACTTTTTAAATATTTTTAGTTTTAATTTCTGATGACTCAAACATATGTTGATTACGCGCGACTTATGTTGCGAAATAATCTTGAGCTAATTTCATAGATTAATTTGATGATTCGACAGGTTAATATTTTAATAAAAATTTTATAATTTTAACTGTTCCTAACTTATATAAATAGCTCTTTATTGTAGAATCGGATTTGCAACTAGATCTATTTTCATCGGAAACAACAAAGATCTTTTTTCTCGAAATCATCCCACGCCACTGCAATCTAAGCTACATATATCATGACGCGAGCTTTAAATTAAGAATTCACATAATTTTTATTTTCTATGAGTAAAAAATAGCCAAATTTTCTTCGCCCAACAAAGGTTGGTAAAGTTTATAGATTCTCTTTCTATAATGATTTATTACATATGAAAAAGTATGTCAAATACTTGATTAATGTCACTAAAACACGAAAAATACTAAAATTTATTTTTTAACTATTTTAATTATTATTTATTATTTTTAAATTTTAGAAATTGATCATTTAGTAAAAAAAACTGCTAAACACATATTATGAAACTTAATAGACCAATAAAATCTTCAATTTCTCATCATTGTATCAACAATAACCATCAAAATATCGATAATAAATTAAATATCGATAAAAAATTTAAAATTACTAAAAAACATCACTAATAGATATTACCTACATGCCTGGAAAAGTCTTTATATTAATAAATATAGGAAACAATCAAAGTTGTTGAATAATGATACAGAACCAATAAACTCCGCATTATTTAATTTATAAGAAACAATTACTTGTATCCATTTAGTATTAATTTACACTAAATACTTTTAATTAGTATGTTTTCTACTCCCTCTTTCTTATTATCCTTTCTTTTTCGAAATTATTAAATATAAATAAATAAGGTAAGTTCTAAGTTGTCAAAGTGAAAAGGACGCAAAATATTTCGCTCCTAATTAAAAATAATTTTTTATTCCATTAAAAAAAAATTTTTATTTTATTAAGTTTATTAAATCAAAATTACAAAAAATTTCCCAAGTTGTAAGAACAATCTTACAGGCATTCAAGAGCAATACAATGCAATGGCATTTGTCATAATTTTTACCATGTTATTTGTACTAATGTGACCAAAGAATTCTTTAATGCGGTGAAAGCAGGAATTGTAACATGGACTTGTGACAGCTGCCTAGCTGCCAGTAGTGAATCTATGGTCGTACTGGCCGATGAATCTGAAAGTGAATGTGATCCAAACGATTCATTAGAAATTTCTGCAAAAAGCACAGCTGATGAACAGAAAATTTATGTACATTATATCTTACTTTTTTGATACTTTCAATTATTTCATTAAATTCAGTTTGTATTTTTATACACCAATAATTTACTAAATTGTCTTAATCTACTTTAACATAACCTTAAGCAAATATTCAATTAATTTTTCTTTTATTCGCACTAACTTCATAAAATATTATAATCAATATATTATAATATGCTCTTACTTTCTATTCTTATTATGTAAAGTACTAATTTAAAATGCGTAAAATAGATCTTAGACATTTATTTACGTTTTATTAAATACTAGTGAAAAGGCTCATAAAATTATGGGCGCACGGCGAATTATAAAAAATTTTTTAAATACTGTATGGTATTGTTAATCTGGATCCAATTATTTTTAAATAATACAATTTAAATTTTGTTTTTTCTTTTTCGAGTAGCAAAAAAAAATTCGGTCACATGCTGGGAATGGCTCATCTTCTTATTATAGGTAATCTTTGATTGAAATATTAAAATGTGAGTATGCGAGCATTTGAATATTTCTTGTCTGTTTTTCTCTTATATATTATACAATATGAATTTCTCATTTCACTATTAACCAATTGATTTTACATAAAAATGTCAAACTTGCATCTTTTTATTAATTCTATAATATTTTTTTATATTAATATGCAGTTAATAATGGTTAATAATTACATTCATATTATTAAACTAATGCATTTTTCTACAAAAGTCTATTTGCAAAAGTAGGTACAGTCTATTTTTCTTAACTTCACATCCACTGTGTTTGTGTATAAGACAAACATATACGAAAAAAACCAACCCTACAAATATATTTTTATAATGACGCTTTGTGTGCAAGTATAATATATTAGATATTTAATACATTGAATTACTCATTTCAGTATTAAACAATTCATTTTACGGACAACTATGAACTGAAATTGAAATTGTGTGTATATTATAATACGGATATAATATGAATATTCAATTTACTTGAATTTTAGTATATTTCAGTCAAAGAATAGGCATATTAATAAGAATACAAACTCGCTTTTTTGAGCTTAACTGCTCTAACCGCACAAATCATATGTTATATACTTAATAAAAAATTGTTAGAACTAGATGGTAATAAGAATTGTATGTGGAAGAAAGAGATGAAAAATTGTAGACAAAAAAGTGTAGCGAAGTAAGATCAAATTAAAATAGAATTAAATTTTTCATAATAAATATTTTATAAGAATTTTTTATATAAATTTTCATAAAATATTTTTGAATTTAATAAAGTTTTTATGAAAATATTTATCTGAAAAACTGTAATAACAAAAAAAAAGATATGCTTAATTAAAAATAATTTATTATTTTACATATGTATGCTTAACACTATATAATTTGACTTTTACATCAAATTGTTTTACAGTTTTGTTAAAATTTTTTATTATATAATAAATTCTTACTCTAATATATAGCTTAATAAAGTCTGATTTATCACAGTACTTATAAGTAAAATCATTTTTTAAATTTTCATATAATTTAAAAATATTTAAAAGTAAGTTTACCATCCACTATCAGATAAAGTTAAAAAAAATATTTGTGTTAAAAATTCTAGGAAAAATCTCTAAATTTGCCCGAACACTCTTCTCACATGTACTAAAAAATTATCATGATGCCTACATAAACTTTAATATCTTTTATATGGAGAAAAAAATCAGATCGGAATTATCAGGACGCCTTTGTATTTAATTGCATGTAAAAATTTAAGTATATGTACGTATGGTGTGTTCTCTTACTTCCTCATTTTAATTATCATATACAGAAAGCTTAAAGCAAATAATAGTAGTTTTTACTTCTTGTAACTAATTGATTTTTTTTTTTGGTTTGGTATATGTAAAAAATTGAATTAGGTTTACGTAAATGAAGAGTTTAATTACTTATAACTAATAGACATACCTTGATTTAAATTTTAAACCGTTTTTTTTTTAATTTTTTGTCTTTTTTGGGCATGATAAATTCTTATTTTTTTTTATTGATTATTCACAGGTTCAAAAAAGTGCTTAGCATTTGTGGCGAACCCCTTTGTTTTTATTACAATAATTAACACTTAAAACTAGGCAACAAAATTATTTTAATAACAATAAGTTCTTATATTATTATATAAAAAATTTTAATTAGGTAAAATATTTTTTTTTAATTTATGAAATACACAATTATAAAGAATTAGGTAGTCATAAGAAATTTTCTTAATAAGCGTTTAAATACGAGCATAGAGTCGGTGGATCTCACATGTATAGGCAAATTGTTGTGATTAGTAATAGCTGAAAAAGTTATTGTGTTCGGAGCGAAATTTAAAACTGACAAATTGTCTCTTCCCCTGGTATTATAGTTATGAACCTCACAAACCTTAGAAAGTTGTACCCCAGATTTAATTTTATCGTGAACCAACTTATAGCATAGTATACATAATTCGTAGACCTTTAATTTATCAACAGATAACAATTTTTCACTGTAAAGTGTGTTGGATGGGGTTAAAAGAGGTAAACGGTTTATTGCCTTTAACGCCTTATTTTGCAAAACTTGTATTTCACGTAATTTATAAGCGGGAGAACTCGACCATATTGAATTTAGATAAATAAACTGGGAATGTATATGTGCGAAATATATATTGTATAGAGTCGATTTTGGAAGAATGTAGCGCTGTCTATATAAAGCTGCTACGTACGGAATAGTTTTATTTTTAACATGGTCAATGTGATAGGTCCATTTCAAATTTTTATCTATATATAGACCGAGATACTTAATAAGATCAGTTCCCTGAAGGATTTCACCATTCACAATTATTCTGAAATTATTTGGTACAGGTTTTTTTAACACCATATATTTGGTTATATTTATATTAATTTTTAATTTGTTATTGGTGAAATATTCATGTAATGTATTTACATCAGTTTGCATGCTTTCATACGCAGCTGCCATAGAATCTTCACTGTAAACCAGCAAGGCATCATCAGCATACAAAATTATAGTTCCTTTGCAGGAGAGTTCAAAAATGTTATTTATGTATATTACAAATAATAAGGGACCCAATATGGAGCCCTGCGGTACACCTTTTTTTAGCAAATTAACATCACTGTTAATTTCACCAATTTGAACATATTGTTTCCTATTGGTAAGGTACGAATTTATATATTGTACGGCGTCATTTGAAAAGTGCGCTGCTTTAAGTTTTATTAGAAGAATGTCATGATCAATTGAATCAAATGCCTTTTGGAGATCAATACTTATTAATGAAGTTATTTTGTTTCTAGACATTGGCTCCTGAATCATGTTTATAACTTCGATGCAGGCTGAAGTCGTACTTGATAATGGAATAAATCCAAACTGGTTCTTACTAACGAAATTGGTCTTCGCAAAATGTGTCCACATTTGATCAAAGATAATTCGTTCAAATGGTTTCGAAATTACTGGAAGGACAGATATGGCTCTGTAATTATTAAGATCTCCCTTAGGTCCGGACTTATGTAAAGGTGTAACCTTGGCTATTTTTAATTCATCTGGAAAAGAGCATTTAACAACCGAATCGTTAAAAATTTTTGTGAGCAGGCTGATCTTATCATCTGAAAAAGTTTTAAGATCTTTTGCAGACATTCGATCATAACCACTCGCAACATTATCTCGAATATTCTTTATGTGTTTGCTCATAACCATATTAGTGGTAAATTGAAAAAAAAATTGATGTTCATCAAATAAAAGATCTAAATTGTATTCATTATAATCCTGTACAATTAAACTAGATTGATTCCAAAAGCATGCAACCGAAAGAAAATGATTATTAAAATAATTTACTATATTCCGTGGATTACATACAGTAACACCATTATAAACGATATTTTCTGGTACATAATTACTACAAATATTAGGTCTATTATAGAGAAAATAATTTATAATTTGCCACAATGTTTTTGGATTTTTTAAGTTTAATAAATATTGATTATCAATAAATGTTTTTTTTTAATATTTTTTTTATTTTCAAACTGGTTTCTTATCTTTCTAAATTCTTCTTTTATGTATAAATTATTAGGGTACTTTTTTGTTAGTTTATATAATCTTTCTTTTTCTTTAGACAAATATAATAAATCTTTTGTCATAAAAGGTTTCAGAAACCGGTTTTTATTTTTTATTTTGTATGGTTGAGTGTTAGAATCAATTATTGAAATCCATTGTTTTATAACATCTTTATAATTTACATTTTCTGGATTAAAATTTTTGTAATGATTGAATTCTTGAACTGATTTTTTTTTGTTAGTATAAAATAAACTATTGTTTAGAGAAGAGTTACTAATTGCATTTGAATCAATTTGCAGTAATAAAATATTGTGATCGGATATAGAGTTTTCAAAGATAGCCAATTTAAAATCGTACTGTAAAAGATCGGTAGAAAAATGATCGATAATGGTAGAAGAATATTCACTAGTGCGAGTTGACATCGAGGGTGTATTTGCATTAAGAATAGTATACCCATTCAATTTTAAGCAATCTACATATGTTCGCGTATTAATATTTTCGTGATCCAAAAGATCAAAATTAAAATCACCTACCAAAACAATACTTTTAAAATTATGTGTAAGTTGATCTATTTTTGCTAAAAAATCGGGAATAGAATTACAAGCATTTGGAGATCGATAGGCTCCTAGCAATTTAAATTTCATTTTTGGGATTTCTACTATAAGAATGTTATTAAAATTATCTGAATTTTCATAAATTATATGTCCACTAATACTTTTATGTAGAAAAATACTTACGCCACCGCCTCTATGCCGACTCGTTCTGATTGAATGGAAACCACTGTAATGCGGAATATTAGTGAATATTTCTTCACCTTGTAATAACCACGTTTCGCTTATGACTATCGCTTCCACAAATGTATTAAATTGATTAATAATTTCATCAACTTTATCTAATTTTTTTAGTAAACTTCTTGAATTTAAATACAGTGTTTTGAAAGAATTAGTATCTAAAATAATATTTTCATTAAAAAAGTGATTAATTTTGAATGTATTATGCATATTAAAGATAAAAAAAAAGAAAACGAAAAAAAAGTATCAAAAAAAAAAAACAAGTTAATTTATATTAAAAAAAGAGAAAAAAAAAAAAAAATTATTATAATTAGCCTTCTAAATTGTCAAATTCATCTTCATCAGTGCTATGATGATCCAATAAATCTGCTGCGTCTTTTGATGGATTAACTTTAGTTTGTTTTGTCAATAAAGTATTCACAGTTTCCTTACTTTTTATAAGAACTTTTTGTGAAACATCATTCAATTTGGCGAAGACTCTTCCATTTAGTGTGTACACAGACAAATATCCTGCACTTTTTAAACGCTGTGCATATTTGAAAAGCTCCTTAGTATCATTTGTTAAGGCATCAAACATATATAGATTTTTGTACTCAGGTAAGTCTTTTAACATCTTTTTTTTTTTCATAAACAAGGACTTTTTCATAGCCGTTGAAAATTCAATCTTTGCAAGTAGTTTGTTATAGTCGTTACCATTATTTGCTTTAACAATGTATCGTTTTAATAGTACGACATTACTTATGTCATCAACATTTAAATTAGCCTGCACAGCATTTGCAACTTTATTTATAATATCTTTATTTGTAGTTAGAGAATCGGAATCAGTTTTAACTATTATTTGCTTACAAACATTTGCACTTTCAACATTATGAAGACATTTACGTAAATTTAAGATATCATTATTAAGTTTTATGTTTTGTTTTTTTATGGCTTTATTCTCGTCCATAGTTTTTTTTTAATTTTTTGTTAATATCATCATACTTTTCATTTACGAAAGTTACAAATTGGCGCAAATCCTGCATATCTTCTGTGATATTGCTCAGTTTGGATATAATGACATCATACTTTATTTCCAAATTTGAGTTTTTACTTGTGTGATTTTGTTTAGCAAAATTTTCATGAATTTTGGTGAACACTTATGGCAATTGAATGGTGCTTCTTCATTGCTATTTAGGATATCATAAGTTTTTTTATTGATTTTTGAGCACTTTAAATGTATCCAACCAGTGCATGAATCGCATTGCAAACTAAGATCTTCATCATCGCTTGACACAATATCCACCGTGCAAATTTTACACTTACTTCTTTTTTTAGAGGAATTCAATGAATGCCTTTTATTTCTTGACATTTTGTAGCAGTTTTCCTTCCAAAAAAATCACGGTTTTTTAATTACTTATTTAAAAAAAATAAATTAAATTAAAATATTTTAGCAAGAGCAACAAAATAGTTGTTTATAACTAGACCAGTGTTGCCAGAAACTCTTTCTACTTTTTAAAATTTTAGTACTTACTTTCTACTTCTAAACTATTACTTTCTACTTTTTAAAATTTTAGTAAATTTTTGTAAATATATATGTGGACTAGCAAGAAAATTTTGTAGTCACGTGGTTATTTCAAAGACATACATATTACATACTTTGATTGTAACATTCTAAGAGATTTAACAAATAAATATAAATAGAATTTAAAGAGTATGTTTAATGGTTATATTGTAATTCAACAAAACAAAAAAATTATTTGAATATATTATATTTAGACAGGTAGTAGTAATTTATATTAATATATACATAATATACACAATACTTTTTTCATTAAAAAAATATATCTATTAAGAATCTTTTAAGAGGTTATGATATAATGCATTGTCGTTATATGGCAGAAACTCTATTTGCTAATACAAACTAATGTCAATGTCAATTGTGAAAATATAGTGAAATATATGATTGTTCCTCCTTTTTTTTTTTTTGATGCATTTTTCTGCCACATAAATTTTGACAGAAAATTATCTAGCCTTTCCTATCCAGGCTTGTCTGTAAATGTTGTAAATTCCCCCTTACATATTTAATTATTTTTTGTTTCATTTTTAATAAGTTTTTAAAATTATTCATATTATTAAACATCTTTTCAAATTGAAACTTATATTACATTTCATTACAAAACATATTATCATAAATAAATTTTCATATATTTGTAAATAAGAGCTATATATGACAGCGTACAAAATTATTAATAATGAAATAAAAGATAATTTTATATTAAATATATCAATAAATTAACATACATAATCGCAACACTATAGGAATAAATCCAATTTTAATTTTCAATTGTTTAAGGCTAATAAACAGAAGAGTAATTTATTGTTTATGCATTTGCTAAAAATCTTATAATGAATTACCAAATGAGTTAAAATGTATTAAAAATATTGCAAAGTTTAAAAAAGAAATAAAGGTTTTTATATTGCATAATTGAAAAAAAGTATAATTTATAATTAGGTATCAAGCATTTTATTTTTTTCTAATTCCATTCGTCTGTCCGTCCGTCTGTTTACAAAACTTCTACACCATTAAAGATAGACAAAAAAATTTTAACCATGGGTAGGTCTTATAAAAATATTATTGTTGCGGAACAACTTTTTCATGTAGCTCCCCCCATCCATTACGAAGCTGCAGCCCCTCAAACTTTGAAAAAGCTTGAGGGGCTGCAGCTTCGAAAAAGCAATTTAATATATGTATATATAATTTCTTCTTAGTTTAACACTTAGATACAATGTAATCTATAATATAATTTAATCAACACTTAACTTAACTTCAATATTTTAATTTAATTATAATACTATTTTATTTTAACTATTTAATACTTTTTATTATAAACAACTAATTTGAGTGTATCTTATTGCATCGGCAACCAAAAACTAACTATCTTGTTTTATCTATATACATATATGCACATGTGATAACTTAACCAGTTCTGCCGGTGAACACTTAAGATCGTCTTTAATCGCAGATCGTATTTTGATCGTATGATTTTTTTTTGTTAGTATAAAATAAACTATTGTTTAGAGAAGAGTTACTAATTGCATTTGAATCAATTTGCAGTAATAAAATATTGTGATCGGATATAGAGTTTTCAAAGATAGCCAATTTAAAATCGTACTGTAAAAGATCGGTAGAAAAATGATCGATAATGGTAGAAGAATATTCACTAGTGCGAGTTGACATCGAGGGTGTATTTGCATTAAGAATAGTATACCCATTCAATTTTAAGCAATCTACATATGTTCGCGTATTAATATTTTCGTGATCCAAAAGATCAAAATTAAAATCACCTACCAAAACAATACTTTTAAAATTATGTGTAAGTTGATCTATTTTTGCTAAAAAATCGGGAATAGAATTACAAGCATTTGGAGATCGATAGGCTCCTAGCAATTTAAATTTCATTTTTGGGATTTCTACTATAAGAATGTTATTAAAATTATCTGAATTTTCATAAATTATATGTCCACTAATACTTTTATGTAGAAAAATACTTACGCCACCGCCTCTATGCCGACTCGTTCTGATTGAATGGAAACCACTGTAATGCGGAATATTAGTGAATATTTCTTCACCTTGTAATAACCACGTTTCGCTTATGACTATCACTTCCACAAATGTGTTAAATTGATTAATAATTTCATCAACTTTATCTAATTTTTTTAGTAAACTTCTTGAATTTAAATACAGTGTTTTGAAAGAATTAGTATCTAAAATAATATTTTGATTAAAAAAGTGATTAATTTTGAATGTATTATGCATATTAAAGATAAAAAAAAAGAAAACGAAAAAAAAGTATCAAAAAAAAAAAACAAGTTAATTTATATTAAAAAAAGAGAAAAAAAAAAAAAAATTATTATAATTAGTCTTCTAAATTGTCAAATTCATCTTCATCAGTGCTATGATGATCCAATAAATCTGCTGCGTCTTTTGATGGATTAACTTTAGTTTGTTTTGTCAATAAAGTATTCACAGTTTCCTTACTTTTTATAAGAACTTTTTGTGAAACATCATTCAATTTGGCGAAGACTCTTCCATTTAGTGTGTACACAGACAAATATCCTGCACTTTTTAAACGCTGTGCATATTTGAAAAGCTCCTTAGTATCATTTGTTAAGGCATCAAACATATATAGATTTTTGTACTCAGGTAAGTCTTTTAACATCTTTTTTTTTTTCATAAACAAGGACTTTTTCATAGCCGTTGAAAATTCAATCTTTGCAAGTAGTTTGTTATAGTCGTTACCATTATTTGCTTTAACAATGTATCGTTTTAATAGTACGACATTACTTATGTCATCAACATTTAAATTAGCCTGCACAGCATTTGCAACTTTATTTATAATATCTTTATTTGTAGTTAGAGAATCGGAATCAGTTTTAACTATTATTTGCTTGCAAACATTTGCACTTTCAACATTATGAAGACATTTACGTAAATTTAAGATATCATTATTAAGTTTTATGTTTTGTGTTTTTATGGCTTTATTCTCGTCCATAGTTTTTTTTTAATTTTTTGTTAATATCATCATACTTTTCATTTACGAAAGTTACAAATTGGCGCAAATCCTGCATATCTTCTGTGATATTGCTCAGTTTGGATATAATGACATCATACTTTATTTCCAAATTTGAGTTTTTACTTGTGTGATTTTGTTTAGCAAAATTTTCATAGAATTTTGGTGAACACTTATGGCAATTGAATGGTGCTTCTTCATTGCTATTTAGGATATCATAAGTTTTTTTATTGATTTTTGAGCACTTTAAATGTATCCAACCAGTGCATGAATCGCATTGCAAACTAAGATCTTCATCATCGCTTGACACAATATCCACCGTGCAAATTTTACACTTACTTCTTTTTTTAGAGGAATTCAATGAATGCCTTTTATTTCTTGACATTTTGTAGCAGTTTTCCTTCCAAAAAAATCACGGTTTTTTAATTACTTATTTAAAAAAAATAAATTAAATTAAAATATTTTAGCAAGAGCAACAAAATAGTTGTTTATAACTAGACCAGTGTTGCCAGAAACTCTTTCTACTTTTTAAAATTTTAGTACTTACTTTCTACTTCTAAACTATTACTTTCTACTTTTTAAAATTTTAGTAAATTTTTGTAAATATATATGTGGACTAGCAAGAAAATTTTGTAGTCACGTGGTTATTTCAAAAACATACATATTACATACTTTGATTTTAACATTATAAGAGATTTAACAAATAAATATAAATAGAATTTAAAGAGTATGTTTAATGGTTATATTGTAATTCAACAAAACAAAAAAATTATTTGAATATATTATATTTAGACAGATAGTAGTAATTTATATTAATATATACATAATATACACAATACTTTTTTCATTAAAAAAATATTTCTATTAAGAATCTTTTAAGAGGTTATGATATAATGCATTGTCGTTATATGGCAGAAACTCTATTTGCTAATACAAACTAATGTCAATGTCAATTGTGAAAATATAGTGAAATATATGATTGTTCCTCCTTTTTTTTTTTTGATGCATTTTTCTGCCACATAAATTTTGACAGAAAATTATCTAGCCTTTCCTATCCAGGCTTGTCTGTAAATGTTGTAAATTCCCCCTTACATATTTAATTATTTTTTGTTTCATTTTTAATAAGTTTTTAAAATTATTCATATTATTAAACATCTTTTCAAATTGAAACTTATATTACATTTCATTACAAAACATATTATCATAAATAAATTTTCATATATTTGTAAATAAGAGCTATATATGACAGCGTACAAAATTATTAATAATGAAATAAAAGATAATTTTATATTAAATATATCAATAAATTAACATACATAATCGCAACACTATAGGAATAAATCCAATTTTAATTTTCAATTGTTTAAGGCTAATAAACAGAAGAGTAATTTATTGTTTATGCATTTGCTAAAAATCTTATAATGAATTACCAAATGAGTTAAAATGTATTAAAAATATTGCAAAGTTTAAAAAAGAAATAAAGGTTTTTATATTGCATAATTGAAAAAAAGTATAATTTATAATTAGGTATCAAGCATTTTATTTTTTTCTAATTCCATTCGTCTGTCCGTCCGTCTGTTTACAAAACTTCTACACCATTAAAGATAGACAAAAAAATTTTAACCACGGGTAGGTCTTATAAAAATATTATTGTTGCGGAACAACTTTTTCATGTAGCTCCCCCCATCCATTACGAAAAAGCAATTTAATATATATGTATATATAATTTCTTCTTAGTTTAACACTTAGATACAATGTAATCTATAATATAATTTAATCAACACTTAACTTAACTTCAATATTTTAATTTAATTATAATACTATTTTATTTTAATTATTTAATACTTTTTATTATAAACAACTAATTTGAGTGTATCTTATTGCATCGGCAACCAAAAACTAACTATCTTGTTTTATCTATATACATATATGCACATGTGATAACCTAACCAGTTCTACCGGAGAACACTTAAGATCGTCTTTAATCGCAGATCGTATTCCCAGTAGTACGAAGGGTGGTTCCATTCTCCAATAGGTGGTGTTTTCCCTAGCTCTTAAAGCAGCTTTCAGCAGTTGGTGGAACCGTTCCACCATTCCGTTAGCCTGGGGATGATAAGGGGTCATATGGACATCGTGAGCACCGAGCATTGTTTTACTTCCCTAAAGAATTTACATTTGAATTGCGCACCTTGGTTAGTGGTTATCAACCGAATCTTGCAATGTAATTTTTAAAGAACGTTTCGGCGATTATTTTTGCTAAAATATCTGGTATAGGATAGGCTTCTGGCCATCGACTAAACCTATTGACTGTAGTGAGTATATAAGATTTACCTCCGGAGGATGGTAGGGGTTCTACAATGTCCATATGAACGTGCGCGAAGCGTTCGAATGTGAGTGTAATTTTGTCATGCTGGAAAATTGTATGGCGGTTTACCTTTGCTTTTTGGCAGGCCAAGCAATCTCTTGCCCATGATTGTATACCGCAGTTTCATCTCCATTACATACGTTTGCCAAAAAAAATATCAACGATTGGAGACCGTGCGGGGATTACAGAAAACTGAATGCCGTGACAATTCCGGACAGGTACCCAATTCCTTACCTACACAATTAGAAACGCGGCACAAACGTTTCAACGTTTCAAGCTGTATACCCGGGCAACGTTACCTGCCATCCTCAAATTTGATGTTGGTTTTGAAGACAGATAGTCGGCTGATTATAGGTGTATACTCAAGCTAAAATATGAAAGAAAACTGTGCCGAGGGCTGAATGGTACCAAGTGTATAAAGATGGTATCGCTAACGGTGTCCTTGGGCACCAGGCGCCACCACATTGCAAATAGCCTTGCATATCTATGGGAGCTCTGCATATGTCAACCGTCATTTCTCTCCAAACTCGTGGGAACACAAATGGAAAAAATTTAAAATATAAAAAAATAAACAAACATCAACTCATCTTCTGAAGATGAGTTATTTGCCTCCAGTCGGGAGACTACTATCAGTACTAGCCAGAGTACCCTCTCAGTAACCAAGCCAGGACTCAGCCAGTGTTAGGTCGCAATCTAACTTTTTACAATTTTCTTTATAATAGATTTGGGTAATTAAACACACTGATTTCAATTCACAATTTTCTTTCTTTTTATTAATTCGCTATAATATATGTACATGCTACTCAACCGAACGTTAATTAACGATTGATTTTTATTTCATTAAAATTCTAAAATTCAAACTAATTACAACTGCATTTAAATCATTTAATAACTATAACCGTTTGAGGTCAATAACTTTTTTTAAATTTAAGTTAATTCCAAAGTATATAACAAACAAAATATAATAACAAAAAGAAAAAAAAATGTCAAAGAATATAGTCGCGTTTTTTTTTGTGCTCCAAATTTTTTATTTTAATTTAAAAATTTTATTATAATATAATATTAAAAAATTAACAAAGACTAAAAAAAAAAAAAAAAAAAAAAATATATATATAATAAATTGCACAATAACTTACAAAATAAACTCTGCAATTTTCTATTGTTTAAATTAGTTTTACAATTACCAATATTAAAATTTTAATGTATTTTTTTTTTTTCTTGTTTTATTATCACTAAAATTATAATGGCCAAAACATGTTCCACTTGCCTTGTAATTCAAAAGGAGTGCAATGCAGTACAAGGTGTCGTGGTTTTTTCCATATTCGGTGCGCCTCAGTCACAAAGGAACTTTATGAAGCTATTAAAACAGGTATTGCAACCTGGAAATGTCCAGAATGTCCTTCAAATGAGAATGAATCTATGATGATCATTCAAAAAAATAATGAAAATGATGCAGAATACAACCTTCAAGAAGACAATGATGACGATTTTACAAATTGTTCACTGGATAAAATGGCGCAATACTTAAAAAGTTTATGCTCCATTGTGATTGGAATACAAAAATCAGTTATTGAAATGCAAAAATCACAAAATTTCTTTAGCGCCCAATTAAATGATATTATTAAACACAATAACAAAATTGTTAAAGGAAATCAAATTTTACAAGACAATTTAAAAAAATTCCAAAACAAATATATTGATTTGGAACAAAAAATAAACAAAATTGAAGCAAGATTATATGAGACACAACAACAAAAAAACAATAAAAATATAATAATTGCCCGACTTTCACAAGAATTATCAAATTCAAAAGAGATAGTTCTCAACATAGCAAGAAAAATGGATGCGAATATTAAAGCGGAAAATATCCTGAAGGTTACCGAAATAAAAAAAAAAAAACAGCCTGGAAATAATGCATTATATCTTGTAGAACTAAACTCTGAAGAAGCAAAAAACGAGTTAATGATGAAGAAACGGAAAAAACATATATTCACTTCAGAAATTTTTGTGGGTAGTCAAAATAATAATAAAATTTTTCTTCGCAATCACCTCACTCTAATGCAATCGAAGTTCTATTATGAAGCCTAAACGATCAAAGCAGCACATAATTTTCAATTTCTTTGGATTAAGAATAATCAAATTTTCTTACGCCAAACTGATGCAAGTAAGGTTTATCAAATATCTTCTTTTAATGATATTCAATTTATTAAAAACGTATTTAAAACGTTGGTTTAATTACAAATTATTGTTACACACTTTTATAAAATTTATACTTTTTCTTTATTTAATCAATAAGAATTTCTCTTTACATATTTGCTTTAATTTACTAAGTAAAAAACTATTGTATCTTCAAATTAATTATTTTATTAATTTTATTAATTATTTCTTATTTACATTTTATTACATAACCTTAAATTACAATTTAATTTTATATAATTCAATATTATGCTTCGTAAATTGTTTAGTTCTTTTTCCAAATACAAGCACTTTATATTACTATTTGAACATCAAATTTTTTAATACTAATTTTAACTCAAAAAAAGAAAATGCTAATTCATTGTATAATTTTTATTTGATTAGTAAACATTTCACTTTACATTATTATCTTAATTCACTAACAAAAAAACTATTATATTTCAACGTTAAATTTATAAAATATTTTTTATTTTTATTCTTTTACATAACCTTAAATTATTTATATCACTATTCAAATATACACATATTTATTAATACTAATTTTACTTTAAAAAAAAAAAAAAAATTTTTTTTATTTATTAAATTATTATTTTTACAATATTCTAATATTTTTAATATTTTGAATTTTTTTTCTAATCTATTTTTAATAAATATAATAATTTTTTTTTCTTTTTAACTATACTTTTTGACATTAATTATGACACTAATTAAAACTTTTAAATTTATTGAGAATTCCTACACTTTTCCTACATTATATTCATTCTATTATATTAATCTTCAATCGCATATAACTTTATTTTATATTGTTTTGATTTCATTATTATTTGAAAAAATAATCAATTACATACCTACATACTCATATGTTTGCTTATCATATTCATATATAAAAATTTTAATATCTTACATACTTTCATGCTCTCATTAATCATATATTATATAATTTACCGCAAATATAAAAAATTTTAAGTAAAAATGGAAACAGCTGATGAAATAAACATAGACACAGATTTATTAATTAATTATTATACAAGGTAGGCAACCATTTAAATAATAATGAAGATCGAAACAATTTTAATATGTTGTACCTAAATATGCAAAGTCTTCGTAATAAATTGAATGATTTAGAATTACTTATAAATTCATATGAATATGATATCCATGTTATAGTTCTATCAGAAATATGGTTAAGTCAGTCAGAAAATAAGTTTTTTAACTTACCAACTTATAATGTATATTTCTCTAATAGGAAAGATTCTTATGGAAGTGTTGCAATTTATGTGAGTAAAAAACTATGTAGTACCTTAATTTTTGAAGAGGAATTTCAAGAATCTAATATAGTAGGTATTAACATAACAAAACATAATATTAATATACATATTCAGTATTTATAGGTCTCACAATACCCACTTTGCCGTTTTTCTTGAAAAATTGGATGTAATAACAAATAAATATAGAAACTCCATTATTTTGGGAAATATGAACATGAATTTATTAAACTCAAACAATAGTGAAATCAAAAACTATTCTAGTACATTACTTAGTAATGGTTTTGTTATATATAATAATAAAACTGATAAATCCTCTGGTAAAACCTCTGGTACTGGTAAAACCTCTAAAACCATTATTGACCACTTTACCACTGATATGGTTAGGTTCAAATATTTTTTTTATATTCTAAATACATCACTATCTGACCATCAACGATTTTTTATAAGTGTTGGTCTAAAACCTAACAAAGAAAATGAAAACAAGGTCAAAAAAGTTCTAAAATATGCCAACTTAGAAAAAGATAACATTTGGTCTAATTTAAAGTTGTATAATGTTTTCAATAAATTTGTATGTGATCTCAGCACTCTGATAGAAAATAATACACAAGTTTATAAAGTTGTTGAAAAGAAAAAAAAAGCATGGATAACAAATGAAATAATAAACAAAATTAAAATTCGAGAATCCTTTTACAAATATACAAAAAAATATCCAAATGATATCCGTGTTAAAGAGCTTTACAAAGATGTTAAAGAAAAAGTAAAAAATCTTGTTGCTGAAGCAAAAAAAAAATTTACTCTGACGAATTTAATAGGGATCGGCGAAATAGTAAAAAACTGTGGGACTTATATAAAAATCTTATGTTTGAATTCTTTTAATTATATTAAAGTGTTAGAACATAACAATCAATTTACTTCTAACGAACAAATAATAGCTGAATCAATGAATAATTTTTTCATAAATGTTACAAACGAACTTAACATTTCTACACTTGATGTAGACTATGATTATTTGAATCAGTTTTCAACAAACATTTATTCAAGCTTTAATCTGAGTCCAACCAATATTGAAAAAATTTTCGAGACGATCAATATGTTAAAACCAAATGCCGCAACTGGTTATGACAACATCTCGGCTAGATTTATTAAAAAATATTCAGAATTCTTAGCTCCGTTATTAGTCAAATTTATTAATATTTCGTTTCAAAACTCAACTTTTCCGGAAAGCTAACTCCCATTTTCAAAAGCGGTTGCGTAATTAAAATAACAAATTACCGGCCCATTTCAATTTTAAGTGCGTTTTCCAAAATATTTTAAATAGTTATTAAGAATAGAATTGAAATTTTTCTTAAAAGTAATAATATTTTACATAGCGAGCAATATGGGTTTGAAAAAAACTCCAACACAACTGCGGCGTGTCTTAATCTAACAGATTTTGTTACTAAAAATGTTGCATGCATTTTTTTAGATTTGCAAAAAAACATTTGACTGCGTAGACCATAATATTCTACTTTATAAACTTAAAAAACTAAATTTCAATCAAAACCAAATTAATTTTTTCAAAACATATCTGCTTAATCGGAAACAAAAAGTTAAAAATAATTGTGCCACTAGTTCCGCAAGGTTCAATTCTAGGGCCAGACCTTTCTAAGATCTACATAAATGACCTTGCCAATTTAACATTAAAAGGAACAATCCAAATGTGTGCAGATGATACAGTTTTAAAATATTCTGAGAACTGTGAGACTAACTTGAAAAATTCCATTAGTCACGATCTCCGTGTAATAGAAAGTTGGCTCAATAATCATAAACTTTTACTGAATATTAAAAAAACAAAAATTTTTCTTTCCGGAATAAAATATACAGTAGTTTTAATATGATTTATAAAAACACCGCTCTAGAAGTAGTAAAAAACTATAACTATCTCGGACTAATTTTAGATAATAAATTAAAATGGTATGATCATATTGATCATATTGTCAAAAAAACAAGCCCATATATTTTTATTTTACGACGTCTGAGAAATTTCTTTTCAAAAGACATATTATACATAATTTTTTCATCATATGTTTTGTCAAATATTATCTATCTCAATCCTATATGGTCTGGAGCTTGCATTAAATAAAATAAACATACTACATAAAAAAGCTATTAAAGTAATTCACTTCCATTCTAATCTTTTTCCATCAAGATTGTTGTATACAGGTAGGTTCTTAAGTTTCGATAATATTTGCACACTTGAGTTATATATTATTGCTTTTAAAATTATTAATAATTTCATTAAACATAATTTTTTGTTAAATAGAATGATTGATATACATAACCATAACACCCGAAATAAGTCAAATTTTTATCTCACTCTTTTCAAAACCGATAGGCAAAAAATAACTGCCTTTACAATTGCCTAAAATTATACAATGAATTACCCTACGAATATAAATTAATTAGTAATATACTGGAATTTAAAAGAAAAATAACAAAATTTATAATTGAAAAAACGTAAATAATTAATTGAATTATGTAAACTTTAATTTGTTTAATTATGTGAAATACCTAAATTAAAATATAAAATAGTGAATTGAATTTTGAAATATGTAAAATCAAACTTAAAAAAAAAAAAAAGAGAAAACTGTTTTTGCTTTGATTTTTTATTTCATTCTATTTAAGTTTATTCTTTTTTATGATTAAGTTGAATTGTAATAATTAAGTATACTGAGAAAGCAATGTGACCAAACAGCTAAGGCTAGGGTCTTTAGAAAACAAATTGTAATGCACACTAAAATTATATATTTTTTTTTTTTAAAAATATTATTGAATTAAATAAATAAAGAAAAAAAAAAACCATAAGTACCTATATAATAAAATGAAAAATTTTACGTTCTAAATGTTTTAATATTTTAAATTTTACATAGTATTTTAGTTTCAATTATTTTTAGAAATAATTAACATTAGATTTTATATATTCCATGATCAGAGGACAAAGTCATTTATTAGATTTAGATCTCAATTCATTTTTAATTCTTAATAAGAATTATACAAAATGAAACATTATGTTCTGCACTGCACTGGATTCAGATAAGTATGTATACATTAAATTTATTAATAAAAATGATCCTTTGTGTTTTGTTTTCTGTAATTTTAGGTGACTGGATGGAAGACATCAGGTTCAGAAATACACATTCTCCCTCACCCCCCTTCCCTTTGATATTACGGTGGAATATCAATGAAGTCACATTCAGGTTTATTTTAAACTAAAAAACATAGAAATTTTATTAAAATTATATACAAATTTTGTGATATCAAAACAAAATAAACTAATTCTGCCAATCGTCTTTTAGGTTAAGTTGAGATTGTTCCGATCACGTCAGATTTTCATCAGGACAGGAGTTGAATCTTGAACACGAAGATAGAGGTTATAGTGCCTTTGACTCACTGTCTGGCTATTATTGTTGAGGATAAATCGAAAATATTTTGGTAAGAAAATTATTAGTATGTATGTTTGTGAATATTATTTTTTTTAAAATGTAAGAACATACAAACAAATTTTTAAGTGTGTTGTTTGCAATCAGGAGTGTGTGTATGATAATTTTTAGGTTTAAGTGTGTATTGTATTGTGTGTGATTTTGATGAGGGGTCGAACCTTTGACTTTATAATTAATCTGATTTGATTACACGATTTAATGTCGGGGTAATTTTACGGATTATGTTCAACTTCTCTAAGTGAAAAGTCGTTAATGCTGCCGACATCGTGGCTTATCGCCATTTTCAGTAGCTGTTTAAAACTTAATAATGTTCCCAGCGGTTGGAAGAGAGTCCGAGTAGTCTTTATTCCAAAGGAAGGTAGAAGGGGTCACGTGTCTGCGAAAGACTTCAGGCCACTTAGCCCGTCCTCCTTTCTTTTAAAAACCTTGGAGCGCATTTTGGATTACCAGATTAGGCAACGCTTTGAGGGAACTCAAGTATCGAAATCCCAACATGCGTACTTAAAAGGTAGGTCCACAGAAACGGCTCTCCATGAAGTGGTTAGCACAGTTGAACATTTCATTAAGTATAAACAATACACCTTAGCCACCTTCTTCGATATTGAAGGTGCTTTTAATAATGTCAACACCCAATCCATTGAAGAAGCTCTTACCCAGGTGGGGGCAGAGCCGTTTCTGAAGCGCTGGATTATCTCCATGCTTAATTCCAGAATAATTCACGCGAAAATGGGAAACAGCAGTGTCACTAAATTAGTCAACAGGGGTACACCACAGGGAGGTGTTATATCACCTTTGCTTTGGCTAATTGTTATAAACAAAATTTTAATGACACTTACTGAGGAAGGAATAAAGGTAATGGCGTATGCGGATGATGTGGTGATACTAGTATCAGGCCAGTTTATATCCGTGATTAGTGAGATCATGAATAGAGCTCTAAGCAAGGTTCACAACTGGGCCACAAGTTGTGGCCTAGGTGTAAATTCAGAGAAGACTGAAATTGTACTCTTCACGACAAGATCCTAAATACCTACTTTTGTCCTTCCGAAACTCAATAATTATACTCTAAAACTCACTACCAGCGCTAAGTATCTAGGCGTTATTCTAGACTCGAAGCTTCCCTGGAGGCTTACCTATGGATCGCTGGTGTGGTGACCAGCGATGAATCGTATATTCAATATAATAAAACTAAATAGAAAACAGAGATCGGAATCAGTGGGCATTACAGGAGCACTACGATCGTGCTCTACTGATGCTCTGAATACTATTTTATTTCTTTTACCTCCGTATCTATACATTAAGTATGTCGCAACGTGTAGTGCAGTACGACTCAGAAAATCTGGCTGGTGTTTTACTAAACCATATGGCCATGGTAATATTCTGGCGATATTGCTAAAGGACTTTATACCAACCCTGACCGACTACACTGTTCCCAAACTAAATTTAGGGAAAAATTTAACAGTAGAATTTCCGTCTAGAGCGGAATGGAGGGACGGAGTTGTGACAAAGAACTTCGATGTCACTATCTTCACCGACGGATCCAAGATGAAGGAAGGAGTCGGTGCTGGTATTTTCTCGGAGAAACTCAACATTTCAAAATCCTACAGACTCCCCGACTTCCAGGCGGAGATACTAACAGTTAGAGAGGCAGCTCGAATTCTGAACGGAAACAACCCACAGATGAGAACGGTCGCCATTTGTGTGGACAGTCAATCGGCCATTAAGGCCATTAACGCGAACATTACAACCTCAAAGCTTGTTAGACAGTGCCAAAAGGAACTTGCCCTAACAAGCGAAAGGTTAAACATAACCTTCTTGTGCGTTCCTGGGCATAGTAATATTGAAAGAAATGAAAAGGCTGAAAGGCGGAAAGAGTCAGTTATCCAATTACTACCGTTAAGGAACGGATCTTTTCTTTGCCCTAGCTAGAGCCAGACTTCTCTCACTCGGTAAACCGTTTTTCCACAACCTCAGCGAGCTTTCCAAACACAAAATCAAAGAACTGATTCTGTATCTGAATCGCTCAGGTTAGATATAAAACTTCAAACAATCTAAAAACACAGGTCACGTGAGTGCAGTGGTATCAAAATGGCGCAATCTAGTGCTAATTGAGACCTTCAAGCAGCATTGTGAAGATCACCATCCTACCTAGCTACCTTCTCTAAGTGGTTTTTCTTTCGAGGAAGAACGCATCGTTTTGAAATAGGGCTTTTAAAAACTGAATTTTTCGTGCGGATGGTCACCATTCGCTTTAGTCCTTCAGAGCCAGAATGTGTATCTATAGTTCTACCGAGAAGCCATCTGGTCGGTAGAAGATTTTCGTCCTTTACTATGACCAGATTTACGGCCATTTAAGACGTTGTTGTAACCGACTCAAACATTCGCTTGTTGTTCGATTGTTGTTGTATGTGTTGCCAACGATACAGTCTGTTTATGCTCACGTCCAAAACATATTGTTGAGCCGGTGTTAGTAGTGATAAATCTTTACTATCGCTTGTCATTTCGCAAAGTGGCCTGGAATTTAAACATGCTTCGACCTGACTTAATACTGTAACAAACTTCTCATATGTAAGTGCGTCGTGATTTAAAATTTGTTTTAAATTATATTTGGTTGAACGAACTCCAGCTTGCCGCTTCCCATATTGAAATAAGATTGAACTGCGACATTTTCCAGGAATTCCGCAACTTCCAGTTTTATGTCGCCTACCAAGGAATGGTTTTAGATTTTTAAAATATTATTCGCGTCCACAAAATTAGTGCCACAACCGCAATTTAGATCAGTACATAGTCTGCGATGGGAACGAAATCTCCTATCTCCTCTGCTGACATATCTGTGGCCAGTTCCAGGTGAATAGCCTTAATCGACATACATACAAACAGTGCTATATATGATTTGTATCGTTTGGCTCCTATTCGTCTGTGGGTTTTTTGCACTCGTATTCTTGGTAGATCACCCATTAATTGAATTCGAGTTTCCGCTCTTTGTTTAAAGCACGGAATGCATTTATGTACAGCGACTAGCATTCCAAGCATTAATAATCCAAAATTGCTTTCTTAAAATGGACATCATCAGTTGTGGTCTACCGTGTAGACATTCTTTATGAATTTTTTCGATCAATAAGTCGCATGAAATAATTGAATGTTTTTCTGAGTACGACAGTACTGAAATTTTAATGCGCCCGACCCATTGGGAGGATACCTTCTTGATCTAATTAACTAATTAATCTAGTTAACAGAACTTAATTTTATTAAGGTACTCCTTTTAAAATTATTGTTATTTTTTGTGTATAAGCTGATTTCAGTTCTTTGCAAAGATTATTTTATTATATATTTAAACGATTTTTGAAATTCATATGACTTTAGGTAATTGCTCTCTCTTTCGTGTTTCTTTTTAAGCTTGCAATTTGACATAAATCGATAACAGTATGTAAGCACGCGGAGCAATTTCTTCAATGATGAAAATCTGTTCGCGATTATGTCGTTGATAATTGCTGGTAATGCAAGGTTCTTATTTGGCCAATGTTTATGCAGCTTCCTTAGCCAAACTGGACCTTAGCCAATTCGATTATTCCGCCATATGTTTTGTAATGTCAATAACTATCCTTGAATCTTTGGTCCCTTTAGTAGCATGTCATTTAACAACTTACCATTTCTTGTCGCCCTAGACGCATCGATCACTATTACTATTTAGCTTTGTTGTGGTACTTGTCTCTTTGATGACCCCGTTGTGGGACAGGTAACTTGTATGACAATACATCTGGCATACTATTTTGAAGGAGTTCTTCTGAATCAACTAGATTCATGTGCCCCAAAGTAATGTCATTGATATTGATATATTCATTGATACATTTAGCGTATTCTGATTTTAAATTCTTATTATTTTTCAATCGGTATTCAAATTGGTACAACCTTTGTAGTGTTATGTTTCTCGATTGTCCTAAAAACTCATTAGGTGTTGTTGTTCTAAATGGTAGCTCAACTTCAGAAGTGCCATCTGTACGGCGCATTATTCGTTTAATGTTTGCAAACTTGTTGTTTAGGTCAAATGCTGATCATCCACTTTTAATTGCCATCATTCTGTTATCTAAAAGAAAAATACAAAAACAACAACAAAGAATCATTTCTAAATAATAAAAAAAGTATATTTATCTAATGTAAAATGCAGCACTCTATTTCATAAATTCATAGCATCTATGTTTTTGTTTCCTAAAAGTATTAATAGAATTTACTAAACTGAAGTAAAACTAAAATATAAATATAAAATAAATAAAAAAAAAAAAATATTTTGAAATTACTTACCTAATTGTAATGTTTTTATTTATTTATTTATTTATTTGTTTCATTCTTACTCAAATGAGCTTATTCAGCTCGTACAGAGTGTAATTTCATTAAACAATAAACTTAAAAAACTATCAAATGCCAATATACATATATTGTAATGTTGAAATTTGAAAAATAGAATTATATAATAAAGTACATATTTTGACATATAAACGAGTGGTGCCATTATAAAACAAAATCAAAGTAAATTAAAACTATTTTACATTTTCGTTGAATTATTTTAGCATAAAAGAATAATAATCGATTATAATTGTAATGATCAAATTTACAAATTAACTTATGTAATAACTTTATATATTAACTTTCTTATACACAAAGTAAAATAGATCAATGAACTTAATTATAATAATTGTAACATTTTTTAATCACTTCTTATTGTACCGCCAAACCGAAAAGAACAGCATTGAATATAAACGTTTATTTTTTAAATTATTAAAAAATCGAAGTAAAGTGGTGTTAGTTATTATTCTGAATTTTCGGAAAGAAATATAAACTTATAAAATTAACAAAGTTAATCTAATTACGATGAAGCAGTGGTAATAGTTTTAGTTTTACTTATTTCCTGCTCCCACAACTGGGGAATTGCTCGCTGTAATTTTTGTGTTACCAGTGTTCGATTACTTAATTTTTTTTTGCGAGGATAGGTGGGAATCATCAAAAGACACTATAGAGGAGTGAAAACGAGCACGTGTCCTCTATGAATGTGTGGGACTTTAACCCACTAAACACCACCTAACTTTTTTACCAAACTACATGTTATAAGATGTTCAGTACTAATGTACTTCCTGGTCAGAGGGAATTGATTTAGGGAATGAAAATAGATTTCAAATTGGCAGACATATTGTGAACAAAGTTGTTAATATTCACCTTGAATTTTTGCACGTTGTAAATGTAATCATCACCAATTTTGGGGAACACATGAGGTGGAAGATGGTTCCACATTCGCGATGTTCATACTACAAACGAATTTCCATAAGCCGAATTATACTATCTGGGAATTTGAACAACATAGGGATGGGCAGCAGAGGCTCCCCTTGTTTCTCTTTAGAATGTTTTGAGAGGAGGCATCAAACTTTTAATCTCGTTAGAACAAGAACTCAACGCTATAAGCCATAAGCTATCTATAAAACAGGGTAAGTGTTCCTGTTAGGTGCCGGAGACCGAGTGGAAAGATCGTAGAGATTACATTGGGATAGTTTATTAGACAATTTGCTCTATTCTACGCTTTATCGAGAAATCCCAATGCAGTTTTGGAGGCTCCTGCCCAAATATGTGGATTGTACTCCATCTTAGGTCTTATTTATGTTTTATAGATATTAAAGAGATCAGAAGATGAAAAGAAGGCTTTACAACGATACAGGAAACCCACAAACCTAGCTGCATCTGTAGCTATACGAAAAATATGATTGGACAAACTTAATTTTTGATTTAGCTTCATGCCCAAGATGTTGAGCTCACCCACATGTTGCAAAACTTCCCTGGAAAAGTTAAAGTTGGGACTGAAGTGGGACTCTGTTGATTTTGCCTCAATTAGAAATTTTGTCCAAGTCGAAATTTAAAGCATAGTTACTGGCGTTGTTTTCATAAGAATCAGCATAGTTACTGGCGTTGTTTTCATAAGAAGTAACGAGCGTGCTGTTGCTTGTAAAACTATGAATTGAATTGGAGCGTATACTTAAAAGTTCTTTTATAAATATAAGGAAAAGTGTCGGGGAGAGAACAGATCCTTGCAGCATTAATTAAAATACCAGCATTAATTTTGAATTGGTCCGAAGAATAACCATCGACCAGGACAAGAATCGAACGATTCAAAAGCAAATCTCCAATTCATTTTACAAATACACCACCGTGCTTTGCATTTAGCAATTAAAGCATCATACCAAACTTTGTCAAAAACTTTAAAAATATCCAAAGCGACAACATCGGACTCCTCCGAATGGTGGAGGCTGATATTGAGCCTTTCATAGAGGCATGTCATGAGATCACCTGTTGATTACCGGAACCCATATTGACGATCACGAATTAATCCTTTGTTATGTTGATATTTCAGAAGCTTTCTATTTATTAAATTTTCCAATATTTTGGAAAGGACCGAAATGATAGCAATAGCGCGGTAGTTTGAGGGGTCGCTTTTTTCTCCCTTTTTGGGGTTGGGATGTATGTATGCTGCCTTCCACTGGGTAGGATAGCTACCCGAAGTGTATCGAAGTGTATCTACTTTTTGTATCCAAATTTTTAAGAGGTTTAAAAACTGCCCGAGTTCTGAAATAAATTCAACCTAAGGAGCAGTTAACCTCGGGAAGAATGCATGGTTTTTGTGTTCACTGGGGCAATGTTGAGTTGGAGGCGAAATTTTTGGTAAATAAATCTGCTTTTTCTTTGGGATCGGATACAATTTCGTCATTGTTATCAACCAAAGGCGGGAACGAAGAACCGCCACTTTTATCTTTAAGACCCTTAGAAAAGACTCTTTTATCTTTAAGACTCTCATCACTCTTGTAGATTTGAAAAGTTTCCTCCTTTTAAGATATTGCATTTGCACAAATGTGATTAAACTAAGATTTGGGTGGCCTTTTAATACTTTTCATAGAGTGAGGTATGTAGGCTCTCATCCCTAGAAGAATTATTTCACTAATCGCATTGGTTGCAAAGTCAATATTTCTATTGCTAAAGCACAAAGACCAATCACAAGCTTTAAAAAATTCATTTAAACCTTCCCAATTAGCATGGGTATAAAACCATACTATTATAGAAATGGCAAAAAATAAAGAAAGAAAAAAAAATAATAATAGGAGAAAAAAAAGTGCACTTATCTTATTTATGGTTCCAGATCCGAGATCATAATACACAGAAAAAGAAATTAAAATTATGATAATGAAAAATACAAAAAATAAAATAAAAATTAAATTTTATTTAAAACTCTATAAAGACGACCTTTCTCTTCGAGTGTCAAACTAGCCCACAAAATACCGTTGTTTCTTCCTTCAAAAAGTGAATAAACCCCAGTTCTTTTAATAATGTTTTTAAATAAATAACTTCCTTCACTGCCTCAGATAATGCTATATATTCCGCTTCCATTGGCGATAATGCAGTTGATTGCTGCTTCTGTGACTTCCGACTAACTGGACCGTTAGCCATCATAATAACATATCCCGAGCAAGACTTCCTATCCATCGAATCATTTGCCCAATCTGAATCACTGAATGCTTTTATATTTGTATCACCATCACACTACCTAATTTTAAGTTTTCTTGTTCCAGCTAAATAACGTAAAATGCGTTTTGCGGTTTTCCAATGTATTTTTCGTGGCATATTGTTGAATCTGGCCAAAAAATTTACTCCGAATGCAATATCTGATCGGGTTGTATTTGATACATATGTTAATCCCCCAATCAATTCCCGATATGGTTTACATTCCATTTCTTCTTGCTCTTCATTACATATTGGTTCATCATTCTGCAATATTTTTGTATTTATTTCAATTGGTGTGCTAACTGGATTCGCATTTTTAATGTTAAATTTTTCTAATAAATTTTCTATTAAAATTCCTTGATTTATTTTCACATTTTTTTAGGTTAAAACCCAAAATTTTATTAGATTCTGCATGATCTTTCATATACAACTCACTTGACAATTTTTGTTTGGTTTCTTCTAATAATTGTGTTGACATTGATGCTAAAAATATATCATCAACATAAATTAAGATGATTATTATTTCTTTATTAATATTTTTACCCGTACGATAGGATCGGATATAATAAAATTACTCCTCCGTTTGTAACACCTCGAAATAAGCGAGCTAGATATACCTTCAAAGGTATGGATCGGATCAGAAAAAAATTCTAAGTCGATTGAGCCATGTCCGTCCGTCCGTCAGCACGCTAACTCACAAACTAAGAAAACTAGAATCTTGAAATTTACACAAAATATTCTAGGAGCAATTTGTAGGTTCTCTATTTTTTTTGGTTGAGTTCCGACCAAAACTTCGGGTAGCTCTCGAACACCTAACTTTTAGATCCCCACATTTTTTTTTAAAATAGAGCTATGAAATTTTAACCGCCGATAGATCTTATAAAAATATTAATTTTATTTTTAATAACATTTTTTTGTATTTTCTAAACGGTTTTAGTTGGAAACTTGAAATTTTGACAGAAGTTAGATCTTTGAAAATAAGTATGAGTCATTTCAGAAATTTTTTTTGTATCACCCCCCGTTTAGGAGCTGTAAGGGGTCAAAAACTGAAAATTTCCTATTTTTAAACACCTGTTAAATTTTTTTTGAAGTAATACACAAAAATTAAAGCTTTTTGATAACAACTTTTTTTAATAATATAGGGTTACTTTATAATTGACGAAAGTATTACTTGATTTTTTCAAATTTTCTAACAAATTTCTTTAACGAATTTTTTGCATTTTGTTTTACTCGATAATTTGAAATTGTTGAGGATATAATGCGTAGTACAAAAAAATGTAAATAAATAAACAACATAAGGGTTGCTTGAAGAATTTTTATTTATATGATATTGATATACATACATACTTATATAATATCATGTTTATTTACATATTGTATATGTCACTAGTGAGTGAATGATAAGAGTATAGATGTATATTATATAGCGCCGTATTTACATACATATATATATGTATTTTATTGTACTTATAAGAAATTATTCTATGAATGGAAATATTTTTAAAGAAATATTATGTATGGCGATATACTTATAACAATATAAATATACTATGTACGTATTAATATAATATAATATTTAAAATTATATTTACTATTTAGTACTTAGTAAATTTAATATACATTTACTGCTTAGTATTAAATGGTACTATAGAATATTTGAAAAAGTTTTGGATTGATAATCGTTATGTGGAAGATTAAAATCTGCTTTTGAAGAATGTATAAACATATAGTTTGAATATATGTACAAACCATAGTTCTAGAAATTATAAAATTCACCCAAATTATTTTAAAATACTAAAATATTAAAAAAATAATATTGTAAGCATTTTAAAAAAGTATTTAATTTTTTATACCATTGTCTACCGGCCTGTTTCAATCCGTAAAGTAGTTTTTGTAATTTACATATTTTGTTCGTATCAATGTTGTTAGTTGGATCCGATGGTTGTTCCATATGAATTCAATTTATGCTGCGCACACAAAGCAACAAGTATCCTTTTTCGTGGTGGATAGATTTCGTTAAAATTCAAGCCAATTTCCTGCTCAAATTCCCGTTCTACAAGTCTAGCTTTGTACGTTAAGCCTTCAGGAGAATTTTTGACTGTAAATACTCATCGATTGGATAGGACCTTTTTCTCTGGAGAACGTTCAATTAATGTCCAAGTATTGTTACGATATAATGAATCCAGTTCTGTTTTCATAGCTTGAATCCAATTTTCTCTAATCTGAAAATCTTTTGAAATTATCTTTCATCTTTTTATCTTTTTAAATTAAATTTTATCTTTACCAGTTTTTTCTTTAACATCACCAATTTCAACACTTTCAATTTGACAATTTTTTTCATTTGTCATTATGTCTAAAAACAAATAATTATTTAGTATTATATTTTCAAAAACCCTTACGTCTCACCGTTTGTTAACTTTTTTCCCCGATCCCAAAGTCTATATGCTTTAGAATCCGGGCAGTAACCAACAAAACTAAATTCATCGCCTTTTACTTCTAACTTTCACCTCCTTCGGCCTTTATGCAGTGCAATTACCTTTGAGATCAAAAGATTTGAAATATTCAATTTTTGGTTTATAATTAAACCATACTTCGAATGGCGTTTTGTTATTCAGTATAATAGAAGGACCCCTGTTTCTAATGTAAACGGCTGCGTTAAGTGCTTCCACCCATAAACTTTTTGGAATATTTGAATCTATCAACATGCATCTTGTCATCTCCATTAATGTCCGATTGGCACATTCAGCCATTCCATTTTGTTGTGGTTTATATTCTGTAGATAATTCCCTTTTAATTCCAAATTTTTGAAGATAATTACTAAATTCTTCTGATAAATATTGTGCACCGTTGTCACTTCTTAAACATTTTAATTTTTTTCCAGTTTGTCGTTCAACAAGTACATGATTTAAACGCTTCAAAAACTTCAGAACGGGTTTTCAAAAATGTCACATAAATAAATCTTGACTTTCCATCTACAAATGATACAAAGTATGCACCTTCCAACGATTAAATATTTATAGGGCCACAAATGTCTGTATGAACTAGTTTGAGTATTTCCTTAAATTTTCTTTCTGAATTTTTATATGGTTGTTGAAAAATTTTGCCTTTAGCACATGTCAAACACTTCACATCTTTAATTTGTATTATGTATATCGTTAACACCACTTACTAGATTTTTTTCTTTTGCTATAAAAATATCTTTAAAATTTAAATGCCCTAACCGCTGATGCCATTTTATTAAATTATGGTTTTCTGATAATTGCTAAAAAAAGAACTATTTGATCTTGTTTTCAAAGTATACAATTTTTCTTCTTTTTTCGCAATTAAAATTATTGGACTATTTTCTTTTTTACAATTGCTTCGTGATTTTTAAAATTTATATCAAATCCATTCTCAGTGGCTTTTGCAACCGATATCATATTAAATTTCAGATATTCAATATGTTTAATTCGAGGTCACCAACACCTTGAGAAACTAATGATTGAGTTCCAGCTGTTTGAATTCTTGAAACATCTTTGTTTTTTATATGAGAAAATAAGTTTAAATTATCGCACATGTGTGCTGTGCGATAATGTGATCGGCATTATAATCAGTATTAACTGTCATTGCAGAATTGTAGTTACGTGTATAACAGTCAACTGATTTATGACCATGTTTTCCGCATTTAAAACAGTCAAATGGATTGTTGTGCCGTATAGAACATTCACTTGCTTTGTGCGCACGTTTTTCACATTTAAAACAGCTACCATCAAATCTAGGCTTATTTCTGAATTTCTGCAATTTTATATTTTTGGAAATCAAAATCAATTTTATATTTTTGGAAATCAAAGTATTTACCTCTGTATCTTTTTCACCAAACTTGTTCTGTCTTCGATTCTCTTCCTCTAAAAGCTTGATTTGAAGCTTATCTGGTGCTGGCAATTCAACCCGCGTCTCCATCGCAACGCAAAAATTTTCATATTCATCCGATAACGTATGTAACATCATTATTGACACTAATTCTTTCGGTATGTTTACTCCAACATCCTCCATGCACTCCACATATTTTCTAAACTCCCTTATGTGATCCGTCATTAATTGATCAACATTTTTCTTCACCAGGAACAATTTTTTGTATAGCATGATCTTTTTAGCAGGACTCTTCGATGTGTAAATTTTTTCAAATGTCTTCCAAGCTGCGTTAGATGTTTGAGCCTTTTTAATATGTATTAATTGATTCTCCTGCACAGCCAATAAACTTGAGACCTTAAGCTTTTTAATCCGCAGTTTTCCACGTTTGTTTGCTTTATTTTCAGTCGGACACGTTTCCGTTCATTCGCAACATCCCATAAGTCATTGAATACTAATACACTTCTTATCAGGAGCCTCAGTGGCCTAGTGGATAAGAGCGTATAGAATACGCTGTAAACACACCGAGGAAGTGTGGGCTCGAATCCCACACACGTCGTAAGAGTTATTTACCCTTACGGCATTTACAGCCACACCTGAACAGGAAAGATTGTGTAATTTTCTGTCCACATTTATGTGACAGAGAAATGCATTAAAAAAAAATACTCCTTATCTTTATGTTCCACGAATCATAATTTTTATCCTTCAATGTTTCAATATTACTTCATTTCAGAATACAATTTTACAATTTTTTATTTATTAATATTTTACTAATTATATTCTGGGCCCATAACCTGTTCGGTTACTTCATTTATTGAAAGACTTTAAAAGTCTAAAGTTAAAAAAAATAAACTACAAATATAAAGAAACCACATGTTTACTACAATATAAGTAAACAAGTTACAGTAATAATTTTTATATACCCAAGCAACATTTTTTGGTAAATTTACCCATGCAACAATATTAGGTAAATTACATTTTTATATAAAGTTATTGATTTACATTATTTAATTTAACAACTATGAACGTAATTATTACATCCTATGTATCTGTTTTTATGTCGAGATTCTTTAACGCTTGTAAACATTAAAAGGTTGTGTCCAATAATCCCCTAATACCGTGTGCACTTTCATTCGTAACGGTGTTTTGGTTTAACAACATTTTTAATGGAGTATTAACTAGAACCCTCTTATTATTGTATCTCTCAGTCAATAACTCTTATGCAGACGAATAATTTTTTTCAGTTACTTGATTATATCCAGGCAACTTTTCAGGTTCACCGATTAAATGTACTTTAGTATTGAACTTTTTGTACAGCAGACAAAGATTCATTGTTGTGTATCATTGTCTTAAACAGATCATGGATATTTGGCCAATTCGTATAGTCCCTGTAAACTTTTCAAATGAAATTTTTGGGAGTTGATTTCTGCTATCACTGCCTTTTCGAGTTTCATCAAATGTGTGTTATGGTTTCGATGGAATTTCAACTGCCGTTGGATCTTCTTTAAATTCCTCTTGGTATCTATCTTCGATGGCTTGGTAATGGGTCCAAAAATAAATTTGTGTCTCAACATAAATCTCTTTCTCAATGTACTCGTGGCTAATCTCTAATTCTTCGCTTACGCTAACTAATAGTATTTTATGGCCCTCTTCGAATACATCCATACATGATTTGAAAACCCTTTAATTTTTTTCATAATATGGCCTCGTTCTTCTAACTGAGCCATTTTTCACATAATTTATTATAAATTTTTCCATTAACATTTTTTGAACCATTTGTTTCTAAATGATTTGTTCAATCTTCTTTATGGCGACCATTTTTTAATAATATGTTTATGAGGATAATTTAATTTTAAAAATAATATGTTGAAATTAAATTGATTTATAGTCGATATACAGGCAAGGTATGAATATTTAATTTTGTACTAATTCTAAATATAATTTTTTTATATATTTTTAGAAAAGATAATTCAACAACACACTTACCAACTTTAACTGATGCTGCTCTTTAACGAACGCGAAACGGTTTTAAGTTTGTATATTATTTTATAATGAATACTGATACAGTTGTTAACTTTATGTATCTTATATTTTTTTACTTTCTTTGAGTAAATTTTAATTGTTGCCTACTATATTATTTTAATTGTACCCCTTTGTTTAATTTATTTTGTCTAATATATATATTTTTTTCCAATAAATCTTATTCTCTGTAAGAATAGAGATACCACGGAAATTTTTTGGTTAATATATTTTAATTGTTAATACACTATTTTAATTGTACCTTTTTGTTAAATTATTTTGCCTAATATATATATATTTTTTTTCAAGAAATCTGATTCTGTGGAAGAATAGAGATAACACACAATTTTTTGTTTAATATATTTTAATTGTTACACTATTTTAATTGTACCCTTTTGTTTAATTTATATATATTTTTTAAAAAGAAAAAAAAATCTTATTCTATGGAAGTATAGAGATCACACACAATTTTTTCTTTTTTAGATCCGGCTCGAAGGACCAAAATGTTAGCTCTCAATCTAACTTTTTACAATTTTCTTTTCTAGATGTAGTTAATTAAACACACTGATTTCAATTCACAATTTTCTTTCTTTTTATTATTTCGCTATAATATATGTACATGTTACTCGATCGGGTACTAATTAACGATTGATTTTTATTTCATCAAAATTCTAAAATTAGAACTAAATTTAAATCATTTAATAACTATAACCATTTGAGGTCAATGACTTTCTTTAAATTTAGGTTAATTCCAAAGTATATAACAAACTGTAGGTATATAATAAAATGAATAATTTTACCTTCTAAATGTTTTAAATTTTAAGTTTTACATAGTATTTTAGTTTCAAATTCAAGTTTACAGAAATAATTAACATTCGATTTATATCTATTCTATGATCAGAGGACATCTATTAGATTTTGACGTTACTTTAATTTTAATAATTACTTCTTAATTCATTTTTAAATCTTAATAAGTGAAACTATACAAAATTAAACATTATTAAGCGAAAGAAAAACTAAATTGACATTTGACAATTTATAGTATTATATTAGAATACTCAGACGGACATATTGAAATGGTTGTAAACAAAGTTTTACAAATTTTTAAATTATTAAAAAAGAAAATTATTTAATGTTAAGTTGTGGATGCTGCTCGTGGATGCTGACTGGAGGAACTTGACGGGGCTGGAGATGGTGAAGAAGCAAATGCACTGAATTCAGATAAGTATACATTAAATTTATTAATAAAAATTATCCTTTGTGTTTTATTTTCTGTAATTTTAGGTGACTGGATGGAAAACTTTAGGTTCAGGATTGAACAGCCAGGATTTAAAAAAGTTATAGTGCCTGTTGGTGGAGGAAGCAGCTGCCATAGTGCTCCAAAATCATCAAGTTCAAATAGTAGGGGAAATACCATAGTACTAAACTACTAAAAAGAAGGGGAATAGAAGCTCTGGATCGGCTTTCAAGAAAGAATACCAGAAAGCTAAGTTAATAATGCGCAAGATAGCCCAGAACGAAGCCAAAGGTTTTGTCAAAGGTTAAAGGGATGCAGAAGATAAGAAGAAGTATTGCGATATTGTGCGAATGTATTAGTCGCACAATTCTGGAAATGATTCGTCCTATAAAAGGAATAGGTCACAGGATCGGCCCAGTCCTGGCATAGAAAGAACCAAAGTACCAAGGCTGAATCTACATAGCAGATTGAAAACTGTAGCATATAAAAATTATAACGATATTGTAAAAGACAGTATATGTGTTGCAGTTGTCAACGAGAGAGCCAGTGACAGGAAAGTTTCCAATGATCTGTGATTTAACCTTGAGGCGAAATTTTCCGAGATCGTCAATGAGTTCATCATGGGAGGTGCAGAAGGACCACTCCCTTACTTCGATTCATCCGATGTAGTTAGAGTCTACAGCGTTATTCAGATGCGAAGATGAGTTTTCCCTGGACTTTTTTGGCAGAAGCATTGCTAAGATTGGCGATGCTTGGGAGGAAGCCAAAATGGGAATAATCCCAGCTAGCAAAATCCCCAGGAGACCTAGAGCCCATATCTGGTTGCCTAGAATGGAAATAAGTGAGGAAAAGCTCCTCGATTGTCTCCGTCTACTTAACCCGACGGTTCCAATGGGGAACTGGTCCGTGATAATGAAGGAGAAATCTTTTGATAAACTTCTAAAAAATAGTATATCGTTTCTCCTTCTTATCAGTTAGGAAAGTCTGGATGCTTTGGAGAAGCAGGACTATAAGCTGATGTTTGGTATACGGCATACCAAACTAAAAATGTTCAAGCCGGGTAATCCAGACATCTGGACGGAGCAAGTAGGATGGTGGGAGACTTGGCAATAGACAAGAAGTATGCAACAGTTGACTGTGAAGTAAGCGATATAAGTGATGTAGATTAATCTTAGGCACTCGACGTGCGCATCGGAGAATCTGCTGATCCTCCTAGGTGAGGAAGACTAAGACATAGCTCTCATTCAAGAATTATGGGTTAACACCTCTAAGATCAGAGGGTTGAACAGCTGTAACTACAACATACTCTACAAGAATGTAGGTTTAGAAATAGATAAGCCAAGAACTTAAGAACTAATTTTAGTTATGAAGATTATGTTATGATTTGACAGTTGTCAAATTGGAGATGCGGAACAATGAGAGCGCGTACATAAGTTCATTGTACATGACACATGATGAACCTACTCCACCGCCCCGGTTTCAGCAGTTGGTAGATGCCATGTTGGTAGATGGCAAGCTGATCGCAGGCTGCGATGCTAATGCTTGGCATACCCTATGGGGAAGCTCAGAAAAGAATGAACGGGGTGATTTGATTTAATTTTAAATAGTAAAATATATTAAATGCAATAGGGGCAGTAACCCCATAGGGGCAAGAGGTCCTTCTGGATTCTGGATACTCTTTAATGTCAATATTAAGACTGAAAATCCCAAGACTTATAGAAACCCAAGAGCTACTGACTGGGAGAAATT